>CM032431.1:14363640-14870998 GCA_019049465.1 Dryas iulia moderata | reverse complement strand
AGCAGGATGTGAAACTGTTTCCTTAGCAACATTTGCAAAGGAACGTTGGGATGATGGGAAGCGAGAGGAAGCGTCAATATATGATATACCTTCCTGAGACATTACAGCTTTTATTGATTGCTGCCTTATAAACTCGGGGCAGTCCTTATCAATGGCAAAATGCTTAGCTGAGCAATACAAACAGGTTGCATTTTCCTTTGAAGTGAGACATGAATCACCAGAGTGAGCCTGAGAACACCTATAGCATCTTGGAGATGACCGACACTGAGACATAATGTGACCAAAACGGCAGCATTTAAGGCATTGGATGGTAGGGAATTTATAAGGTTCAACAGGAAGGGAAGAATGATACGAGAAGACCCTTTCAGGCAGCATTTGACCACGGAATGTGACTACAATTGACTGAGTCGGAACCCATGTAGTCACACCCTCACTAACACACTTTCTATTTAATCTTCTGGCTTTCATAACCTGTCCACACTGTGAGGGAAATTTCAATGAATCTACAAATTCATCTAAAGAAAAATCAACTGGAACTTCTTTGACAATTCCCATTCTAGAGATATTAAAGGTCGGGATAACTGCTACATACTTACATAGCCTAAGAATGGGATTGTTTAAAAAGCTATTAGCTGCAGAGGCATTTGTGAATTCAACACATATTTTATTGCGTCCAACGTTTTTTACTCCACCATCGACTATGTTAGAGACCTTATTATGATGTAGGAACTGACCAAACTTAATAGCTTTGATAGAAGTTCCAGCTGCAGGGTCAGAAATTTCCCTCGACACATATACAATAAAAGGGCCTGTATCTGTATCAGTATAGGATTTCGGAGTTTGAGAGAAGGACGGATGTACATAAAGGTTTGGGATAGGAGGGGTTGCGGTAGATGGGTGACGGATGGTTTTTTTAGCAACCGAATCCGCACATGAATTTAATTCTTCTCCTTGACGTTTTCTAGGAGCCTGAGACGATTCATTTGAACCACCTCCGGGATCGGGGGGATCAGTGTCCATTTTTCCACTACTAACCTCACCAAATGTGAGGATTAAATTAATTAAACTAGATAAAAACACCACAAACACTCACAATAACCAAACACCTTGTTAATAAAGATCCTTTTATACGTCAAACAAATTCCACTTTGAAACAATAAACGAAAATTATGCACAAAAAAATTAAAACTCTCACTAACACGTGTGTCAACCAAAACAAACGTAAGCGAAGTCCGCATCATATGAATCGGCTCTTCTTTATAAATTAAATAAATTATGATTTACTATAGTGATGAACAAATCAATATGTATTATTTCATTTGTCGACAATGGAGTGTTTTGACACTAGGTATCCATACCATAGAAAATGTAGTATCTGGCACTCTAGTTCTATTAAACTCAACGTTTGTTGTGTAGTGGGACTTAAAATTGTTTTTTTTTGTCTAAATTATAATAAATTCACAACCATTGCATTTACAGTCGGACACTATCCAACTGCACCATAATTGTCTCTCTCTGTCTATTATTATATTAGTTTTTTTAATATTATTACAGTATAGATTCTATTTTTTATCATATAATTGATCATTCATTTAACATTTTATCTTTATTATGAAGATATTAGTGTAATATTATAAAATTTGCTATTCATCTGAGACCATTGTGGCACAGTGAGACAGTGTCTGACTGTGACAGTGATTGGTTATGAGTTCGATTCCTAGTGGGTGGAATAACAATAATTTTCAATTCTTGGCTCTGGTTAACAAAACAAAACGGTGCGTGGAGGTCCGATAACACGCGATGTCTCGAGATCGGCCGGAAAATGAGGAACGGAATGTCGTGACTTTGCGTTCTCTCTGACTAACCTGCTGTATAAAAAAAGTTAATACATTTTTCCCAATTCTTAATTAGTTTTTATAGCTTTCTTGCTTTATGTATCTAAATATATTTAATTTAAAAAGTATGGTAAAAGATTGAAAAAGACATTTAAAGAAAAGACATTTAAAAAGCGTATAAGAATTTCGACGCAGCGGCTAGTAGAACGCATGGCTCAGTGGTGAGAGCGCCTGAACGGTATTCAGGAGGCGCGGGTTCGAATCCCGCTGCGTTCAAATTTTTATACGTTTTCTTTAAATGTCTTTTTCAATTTTCCTAAGTGTGGAATAACACTTTAAAAATGTTTAAAAAAGTATGGTAAAAGATTTTATTTAGAACTAGTAAACGGCCGCGAGTATGTTTGCGTGGATATTTGCCATACTATTTATTTTCCGTTACAACTGTGAAATGTAAAATCCACTTTTTTCCCCGTTTTCGTATGAATTTCAGGAAATCTTGTTTTAGTGTTTTCCTAAACTCCAATAAACCTATGTCGAATTTCGGGTTTTTATGGTCACTAGGCTGTGTGTTCTCTGTCAGTCAGTCAATTATGCATTGATATTCTTTTATACACATAATATATCTTTAGGATATATTACATGTATAAAAATTAGGATATAGGATTTTTAGGATTATAGATATTTTTAGCATTCACGTTGATTTCCACCATTTATCACGTGAGGGTTCACGTAGTGACGTGCATACTAGCTTATATTCTGCCTTCTCTACTATGTGGGATACTGAGGGATACTGAAAAATAATTATTTTTGACTGACATAATATAAATTTCTGAAGCTGTTTTAAACACCTATAATATTGCATCTTTTACTGACATTTATAATTACTAAACAAACAAATTCATATAAAAGTAGCATTTAACAAGTATTTTTTTTATAAATATTTAATATTGAACACTTATCTATTAATATCAAGTGTCATTATTATCTAAAGGTCTGCTAGTCCTGTAGAGGCCGTTACTATTACAATAAACCTTGTATGCAAATCAAATAGAATCATATTATATTATCACTTGAATTCCTTTAACGTTTTAAATTAAATTATTTTAATCGTTTCTTTTTTAGATTTACAGCTTTTTCACGCGTAGCATGGTAGTTAGAAATAACCTAGGGTTAACACACTCCATTCTCTTCTTTCCACCCCATTTCGAGACTGCAAGTTGAAAAGTAGAGCTCAAAATATTTAAATTATGATAATGTTCCCCGAATGGGAATCGAATCTATTATCAATCGCAATTACATTCAATAACTGCACCAGTGCGTATTAATCGTGTATTTTGTGGTATTCGAAAATACCATTTGAGACACTCTGGTGTTTCGGACACTACAATAGTCCATAGTAACAGGTATCGGATTCTTTACAGTTGTATGAAATAAATGTTTGTCTTGATTATTTCTATATCACACACTCTTTCACGTTTTCGTAGTGTATAGAGAGAAACAGGGAGATCAGTTTATCTCCCTATTTGTAATTTTTAACAATATTTAGCAGCTAAATATTTTTTAATATCAAATAAGAAAGATATTATTATAAATAGAACATTAATAACTACCATATAAGATAATTAATAGCTTAATTAAATCGTGAATAAGCTTTGTACCCGTAACTTTTATTGTAAAGTCTGTCGTGGCGCAGTGGACAGTATCTGATAATGAACCCGATAGTTATGTAGTTGATACTCATTTGGGGGAAAGGCTATATTTCAATTATTCTTATTTCTCCGTTTCTATCTGACAATCCTGCTATACAAGAAAAAGCGTAAAGGTCCAGAAGGCAGGTTGCTAAGAAAACGCGTTATTACACGTCATCTGGGGCACTACTATATACGAGAGATATATCGTACATATATAGCTGATAAAATATAATATAACCATGTCTTTTTATATCTATATATACTGCACTATAAAAATATAATTTATAAACGTGGATTTTTGATATCGTTTTCCGTTACATTCGATATCTAGGTTTCAGGACTAGATAGGTATATTATGCACTGTTCTTTTATCAGCCTGCATAGTTCATTGACCCCTTTGTGCGAGCAAAATTTATGATTTAATGCGATATACCATTATCGATATTGCTTTTCATGTTTCGTACTAAATTGACGTCTATGTGACTCAGTTGGGACGTGTGTGATTATGTGTGATAAGAATGGGTTCTAATTAATTGAAAATTATTTTTGTTAAAGCTTAAATAAATTGGTGTTAGTCGTTGAATTAGCAGTGTTCTCTCTTGGACGAAAAAATCATTGATGCTTGCTCTTTATAGAGAATAGATCGAAGTATAATATTGTTCGTTTAATATATCTGGTAGAAATTGTTTTTTTTTTTGGGGAGTAAAAAAACAACATTGAGTATTATTTAACTAATTTTAATAATCTTCTGTCTTACTTCTCTGACTCGTCTGTTAGCCCTTCTAGTGTTTATCAGAAAAAAGAATTATTAGTATTTTAAGTTACATTTAAACTATGTAGTCAAAGCACTATACTATATAAATAATACATTCATATTTATATATGCGAAAGTTTGTCTTTTTGTCTGTCACGCTTGCAAGGCTAATCTATCGGTCCGATTTGGATGAAATTTAGAATGAAAAGTAGTAAAACATTCAGGGTCAAACATATGCTACTTAGTTTTCCAAAAATCAACCTCTAAAGGGTTGAAATAGGGGATGAAAGTTTATATGAGAAATCTAAACCGCTTAACCGATTGTAATGATTTTTGGCATAAGTTAAAAAAAAAAAAAATAGCGTCACGCTATATCCCGCACACAGCAGGGTAGGCAGAGGGAACCTAGTGTTAAGACACTCCGTTCCCCACTTTCCGCCAAATTCGGAGGCTTGCGTGTTAAGTGGCGGAAGTTAACGCCGCGCTTTACCTCGACACCAGAGCGAAGAAAATGGAAATATAATTTCCACTCCTTGAGTGGGAATAGAACCCACAACCAGTCGTTTACAGTCACACTCTTGTGCCACTGGTCCACGACTGGCCACATTTTTTTATTTTTTATTTGACATAAGTATAGTTGATAATCCAAGGTTAAACATAGGTTACTTTATTTTTGAAAAATCCACCCCCGACGGTTGCAATATAACGAAATCGTAGTTCACTCGGCAAAGCCGCGAGCTGGCCGCTAGTATTATATAAAACTTTAGCTCTGATACCTATAACTCATGAAAAAATTAATACAGTGTTTCTAGGAATGCCTTTATTATATCTATAATATCTGTTTAGAATTTAAAGTGCTTAAATTAAAAATTATAATTTGTAAGATATTTATGATTATATGCCGTAATACAAATGATAATGACTGTGGCATATATCCTACTAAGTCGTTTAATGTATGACATACATATATATAATCAGCTATTACTTACTTTTGTTCCTAAGTAACTAATTTTGAGCAGAGATTAGGCAGATTTTAGGAGTCTTCCTTTCTCGAGATAGAGGATATGGGCATATATACGAATATTGATTCGTGAAATTTTTATTCGTGTAGTATATATTGTATTCTTTTTAATAAAATATGTCTCCTGTATTAATATTAATTATAAATATAATGCTGAGATAATAATTATTGAGAGATTGAAGATGAAGCTGCTTTCTTTTTCTTTATAAATATTTCATCTCATAAGAATCGAACCCAGAACTAGTGGTTATTAACTGCGAGAATAGTTTGCCGGTGACATCTATTAAAGGCAAGTTTTTTACCGATTACCTAATATTAATCGCGATTATTTCGTTTGAGCATACATGTGTCAACATTCAACATATTCTTAGCTAACAAAGAATATTTTATTACTCTCCTCCGCCACGTAGATTACGATTAGGGTTGTCACTCGTGTTTTATATTTATTATAATAAAGTATTTTAATTTATTTCGGGTAATTGCACTCTATACTTTATTATAAAAATGTAATAATATATATGAAAATACTTTATTTTTCACGGTTTAGTTTCTTTCGGATTTCTGTTTTAATTATTTTCATTAATCTATTTATGCATTGTCTAAAACCGTCTAATATGAAACTAATAAAGATGCTGTGCATATTTTAGAAGTTATACAACTATGGAAAAGCAATTAAAATATTTTTTTAAATATTAATCACAAAGACAGTTGCAATTTATATAAAGACAAGCACAGTTAAATAGTGTCTGACTGTAAAAGCGATGGTTGTGGAGTCGATTCCCCCTAAGGGGACTGATATTTGAATCTTATTATTATATAATATATATTGATATTTGAATTTTCATTTCTTCGCTCTGGTATCAAAGGCAAAGCGCGACACTAGGTCCTCTCTGACTACCCCGGTATGCGTTTAAAAGCATGAAGCTGCACTATTTGCATGGGTGGTAACCCTAATCACGACACCAGTCGTGACACCCGAATGACCTTATACGGATTATTTGTGTACGTAATTATTACAATTTAACAGGCTACTTTTAGGATTCCCTCTGACGATATTGGTTCAAATGACGTGTTATAGTATAGTTGAAATGACGAATGAGGAACACTTGCTATAGTGGTTTTTAGTAGGTAAAATGTTTGGCTTAAAAATTTTACATTTAATTTTATTCATATTTCCTTATATACGTACGTATGTACTAAGTACCTACGTACGTACGTTTTATATTTTGTTATAATACCTATAATTGTAATAAGTGGCCGTCGTGGTATTGTGGGATAGTCTGACTGAGTCTGAAAAGTGGAGAAAGGAGTGTCTTGATAATAAATTCCCTTTGCCAGGGTTGGTAGTCTGTGCCAGCTATAGAAAAAGCGTGAAGCTAAAGAAACATAATTGTAGGTAAATAAAGTAATATGTAAAAAAGTCTAATAGACGTACTCTTATATCTTCTATCCTCCATCCATTCATTCTTTTTTTATAGCTTTACACTGTATCTCGCATACAGCAGGGTAGGCAGAGGGAACCTAGCGCTAAGGCTCTCCGTTCTCCACTTTCTGCCGAATTCGGAGGCATTGCGTGTTAAGCGGCGAAACTTAACGCCGCGCTTTGCCTCGACACCAGAGAGAACAAAATGGAAATATTAAATATTTCAACTCCTCGAGTGGGAATCGAACCCATAACCAGTCGCTTTACAGTCACACTTTGTGCCTCTGCGCCGCGAGTGACCCCAATTCATTTTCCGCATAAAGGGTAGTCTGTCAGAAGGTAGAGTGTCAAGACACTCCGTGAAGACACTTAGTAAGGGGAAAAGCCTTAAATATCATTTAAATATAATATAACAGTAACGTATTACATAAACTTAAAACGTTTTATATTTATGCAGAACCAAATCGCTATTCAATAGTTCGCGCAATCAGTGTTCATCTCGAACTTGCTAAATCAATTCTGAACGGCTCTTTATCTAGTTTATGTATTTTACTTTAAACGTTTGAATTAATCTTTTTTAACCTGCGACTTTTAAAGTTATATTGGTGAGGTTATATACATGGATACTACATAGTCATTTAATATTCATTGTGTATATATGATATTGTAAAAACTTATATTTAGGCTAAAGATTTTTCAAGAATAATAATTATATGGGAATAGAATAATGATGGGATTTTTGAAACTTGTAAGAATTATTACTAACTTTAATGGCAAAAAATTCTAAGACATTGATACAGAGATAACCTAACTTAATATTTATTTTTTTACCCTTAACGGGTCCCGAACATGAGGCATTTATAATTATATTATAAAAGGTAGAAAAATTAAAAAGCAAGGAGAATCGAACTTGCGCCTCTTGGACGCTGTCCAAGCTCCCCAACCGCTAAACCATGCGTTCAAAATAGTCTGTATTTTTTAAAGTATGACCGTACAATGTCTACGGCTTGTGTTTTGCACAGATTTTTGGCAAGCGTATTGTTTAAACCTCCTGCGGTCGAGGACAAGTATGGCGGTATAATCGCGTTCCAAATTTTAATCATACATTATTGATTTATTTAGTGCGTGTAATATTTAGGTCGTTGCCATTTTAGTGATGTAACTTTGTGTACCACTCTTGCGCAAGTGCGGTTTTTGTTTTATGGATTGTCTATGAATTTATGTTTTGGTTGTCTTTGCTTTTTAGTTGTGTTTATTTGGGTTGATATATGTTTTTTTTTTAATTTTAAAATGTATCAAGTTTAAGAGGTATTTATGTTAAACGTAAGATATTCATAGTTTTCTTAAACGCGACTGGTTATGGGTTCGATCCCGACTAGTGGGAATAAGCTTCCTCCCGAATGGAATTCGAATATTTTTAAATTGATTTCTTTTTATTTCTTTGTGCGGTGTTGAGTTTCGCCATTCAACGGACAATGTTTTGAATTAATGCGGCAAGTGAATATCGGATCGTTTTATAATGCTATGAAAAAGCCAGAAATAAGTTATTTTCTATAGTCATTTAGTTTTAATGGAATATCAAATATATTTATATGAAGTTTCAACAGATTCAGTCACCGTCAGTACTAGAACCTATGTTTATAGTAGAAACTCCGGCCTACTTTCATGGCTAAAAATGTGAACGTGTTATTAGAGAGCATTAATAGAAAATCGTTTTATGGAAATTTGCGAGCGTTATTATTCGCTTTAATGGTTTAATGACTTTATCTTATGGCTAGAAAATATCGCAAATTGCTCTGCCTATTTTGTTCTAGAATAAGGAGAGAGATTGGTGTTTGGTGTCGTTTGATATAAGTTATTATAAGAATTTGTTAGTGGCTAGTCGTGGCCCAGTGGGACAAGCGTGTGAATGTAAACGACTGGTTGTGGGTTCGATTCCCACTCGAGGAGTGCAAATATTTAATATTTCCATTTTCTTCGCTCTGGTGCCGAGGTAAAGCGCGGCGTTAAGTTCTGCCGTTAACACACAATGCCTCCGAATTCGGCGGAAAGTGGGGAACGGAGTGTCTTAATACTAGGTTCCCTCTGCCTACCCTGCTGTGTGCGGGATACAGCGTGAAGCTGAACGTGTTTGTTAATATTTGTCGATAACATCTTCTTATAGTTTCATGCATTTTGTCACGTAGCAGGATAGTCAGACAGGATCTAGTGTCTTGACACTGCGATCCCCACTTGCTATTCGACATTGAGACATTGCGTGTTGAGAGGTAGAACTCAAGGTCGAGCTTCATCTTAGGCACCACAACGTATACAATATAAAATATTTAGCGATAAGTCTTTTCAATGAAGTAGGCCCGTGAGGTATAACAATGAAATCTTCCTATAATATATTAAAAGATCTCGGCCTGTCTAGAACTATCATCAGTTAATTTCTAGCAAGTATTTTGAAGGCGGCGTTGGTAGGATCTTTTCAAAATTGATTAGGTAGAGAGAGGAGTTCGAACAGTGGAGGTGAGTGTTAATGCATTTTAAAGCAATCTTTTAAGCCTACACTTGGGTCGCAAGTCCCAGGCATTGCCCCGAGCCTCTCTCTCTGCAACAAGATTTACTATGCATATAGTTCTTTACTAAATTATTGTTTATTTTATATAATATAAATAATTTTTTGGTAAATAACTTTACTACCTTGAACTCTACGTTCTATTTGAAATTAAATTAAATGTCTTTATATACTTTTTGTAACTGAGAAATTAATAGGTTTTTTATTATATTAATATAAATAGCTATTATGTATGAAAGGGTTTTTATGACCCACGTTATTTCTTCCTTATTATATTTTGAATATAAAAATGGCTTTTATATAGACTATTCTAATTTATTATTTGGGTTTATTTTGATGTATCAATTAATTTTGTTACATTTTGCCATAGATTATTAATTATGTTTAATGCATTACGAACATATAGTCCGCACGTCCCTACCTTTTGTTTGAGTATTATTTCTTTATAGAAATTACAATTTTTCAGTATTTAAAGCTAGGCTTATAGGACACATAGAGCAAGCGAGTCCAGTTTTTACAAATTCAAATTCGTTGCCCTCGTTTTGGCGTTGAGTTACGCCTTAACCCTTTTAGTGCTATATATACATATTGAAGAAAGTTAAGGATGGAGAGTCTTGACGCTAGGTTCACTCGGACTACTCTGCTATGCATAAAAAAGCGAAAAGTTTAAAAAAATGGACATAGTAAATTGTTTCTCCGGATTATCTATATTGCTGAAGAAACTCGAAGTATTTTATTAGTATACTAAATATATAAATATATATAGGTATCAATTACAAACATGTTACTACGTGATTGTTTTTGTTGTAATTTGTACTTGGTATTGAGCAATATTGCATGTTTCATGAGATGCATAAGAAATGAGACTGGTGTTCGTATAATTAAGTCGGACGAACGATTAGACGCCTAACATGGAGGGCACGTTACTTTACAGGTGTATGGTCCAGTGACAAATTAAAGATTTTTTTTTTTGGTTTTTGCATATTTTTTCGCTTCGGTTAAGCTTAGATTTTTGTCGTTGATCATTCAATTTTTTTGTGGTTACTCATATTCTTTGTGGTTATTTAGATTCATATTATATTTGGTTGCGGAACAGAACGCCGCAGATAGTTTTATAAAGAAGCGGCAAAAATATATTTAAACATATACTTCTCCTGTATGGGAATCCCACAATCTCTTCGTATACGGCCAGTTCTTACTAAAGTAAACTATATATTAAATATTTTTTTTTATGTTTTCAAAAAATGTTTTCTGTATCTTAAATATGTGAATACCGTTTTAAAAATATCTAAGTAACAACATATTTATTTATTATTTATTGATGTACGTCAAACCGTTTACCACTTTTAAAGATATGATAAAGGTACCCAATGACGCAATGCGATTTCTCAAATTGGGAAAATTGATTTAATATTTTTTTGGATACATTTACATTACATTACATAATTTGTCTCTATGAATTATATACAATATAAAAATCCTTGGTTTTCTTTTTCTGTACAAAGTTTGGAAATTTCTCCTTTAAGGAACTTTTGAGATTTCATCTTTGTATGTAGTATATAGTTCCAGTCAATACGCAATGTCGAGAAATTGGGCGGAAAGTGGAGTATTTTGACGCTAGGTTCTCTCTGATTACCCTGCTATACGGTAAAAAACATATACAGAATGATAGAAAAAATTATCCTGAATGAAATTGCAAATAAAATACTATCACATCTTACTGACCAAACTGATCAAACTCGCTCGATTACGACGTTATTAAAAAAAATTAAACAATAAAATTTTATAATTCACGTTAAGTAACGACTGTTCAACTTATATTTATGATGATTAGAGTACGAATAAAATTACCAAAGTGCTTCTTTAAAGCAAAAAAATTCTAACAAATTATGTTAATTTTCATAATTATTTGTTAATGTTTTTATCGCTTCGCTTTATATGATAAACATACGCTTTACAAGCATATTTATACAGCAGTTAGAAATCTTTGAAACCTTGGCAGAGGTCGAAACGGAGCCGTGAGTGGCATAATTTATTTCTTAGACAGGTTTAACCTAAAATTAAGGTTATACTGTAAATGTAACTTTTGTTGTAGTTGTAACTTGTATTATCTAGTTTTTCATATACAGTAGTAAAGTATAGTAGCTCTCGTTTAACACGAATTCGTATAACGCGACTAGAGAATTGCGACTGATACTTGTATAAGGCGATAAAGTCCTATATTACGCGTATTTAACATTTTCACTCAGTTCCAAATTATTTATTTGGAAATGCATATATTTAGTACTTACCTGTTGTTTATATATAAACAGTAAGGATAACTGATTAAAATATCTAATTAAAAAATAATACATATACATATTTAATGATATGAAGGCAAAATAATAATTTTATTATATTTTTGGAAGATATATGTTTCCGATATTCCTACGTATCCCTCGTATTGTACGAAAGTTTACTGTAATTCTACCATAATTCTATTCTATTCTACGTTTGAGTCTCTCTATTGAATAATATTTAGATATTTCATAGGTATGAACAACGAGCGTGTGTAAGTCCCATAAATAACTACACTTTGAATTTAAATTTAAAATAAGCTTTTGTAAAAACTTAAACGTAATGGAAAAAGCTTAAACAAAGAGCGTTGATATTAAATACTTGATAACTTACAATAAGGTAAAGCGTTCCATTAAGTGGTTTATACAGTTTAAATGCACAAAGATTACTTATATTATTATTCACAAATGAGACGTTTATCAAAGAATAAGTCCATTTGACCCAAATTTTGATTTGACCCTACTATCTCAAGATATCTAGCTATACAAATTAACCACTATACCATACGATAGGAGTTCTAAGGAGCCTGTCTAAAACTATTTCGAAAGCGGATTTAGTAAGTGTCTTTTCCCACTTGGTTAGGTAAAGAGAATAGAGAGGATAGTAGAGGTAATCGTTAATAATGTATTTTAATAAAGGAGCCTTTAAACCTACTCTTGGGTTACAAGTACCAGGCACTGCTCTAATATCCTTTCATAGTATTAAGCAAAGTTGCGCGTATGTCTGTATTTATGTATGCTGATACGGATTTTCATGCGGTTTCTTTTAATATATATAATGATCCAAAAGGAAGGTTATATGTATAACATATGCATAATATAGTAGAGATATACTGACGAATTTTAGACATTTCTAATGTGGTGTCGGTGCGGCGCGTGCCTATAATGAAACAGTTGTGTAGTTCACGCAGGCAAAGCCGTGAGCGAGCCACTAGTATTTAATAATAGTCATAACTTAATATGACAGTCATATGTGGAAAACCAATATGTTATACTGTGTAAGTATATTTTGCACAGTCATTACATTTAAACCCAGCGTTCTAGTTAATTCTCATTTTGAAGGTTACTTGTATCTCAGTTTTTATGATATAATTATATAGACAGTAATTCGAAGTGTACCGCGGCTTGATCTGAAACTCTATAAATAGATAATTTAACAAATGTATTGAATATTGTTTTTTTATTACTGTTATAGTCATTTTAAATTTGAAAACCTATAAGGTTATTTTTTATATTTTAAGTGTTATAGAGGTAAAGCGCGGCGTTAAGTTCCGCCACTCAACACGCAATGCCTCCGAATTTGGCGGAAAGTGGGGAATGGAGTGTCTTAACACTAGGTTCCCTCTGCCTACCCTGCTGAGTGCGGGATACAGCGTGAAGCTAAAAAAGTCTTATTTTCATGTTTAGGTTAAGAAAATCGCTTGAAAAGACTTTATTTTGTATTATTTCAAAAAATGTTAATATATCTGACGTTTTCTTTAAGACTTTGGTTCTAAATTTACTAAAAATGTAAGGCAATTAGGTGCTTCGTTTTGTCCCTTAGTAGTATAATTTAAGTAGTAGTATTACTAAATCTTAGTATTATTATTTATTAACACACGACAAAAGACGAAAGAAATAAAATAATACGAAAACGTCTATTATATATTTTTTTGGTTTTAAATATTTATAATTTACAATAAAAATGAGTTCAATTCATAAATAAATAAAGTCTAAATAACCTTTAATATTACAAAATACTATATTCTACACAGAGTACACAACGAACAGAGAGTATTAAAATGATTAAACAAATTACCACATCTCTGTAAGTAAATTACACTGTGTAAAGCTTCGGTCACGCTTCGCACCAAGGTCGATCCTCAATACGCGCACTAAATGAACTAGTATATTTTTTATCGTCTAAAAGCACATTTTTATATGTATTTTAATACCGGCTTTTGGTTAACATAACCATGCTTGTCTATTATAGCTTAGCTTAAAATAAGCAAATTTTTATACATTTTCTAAATGTCTTTTTTTAGCAATTCCATGCCCTGTTCCGTATAGCGGGTTATTTAAAGTGAATGTAGTGTTAATACACTCTGTTTTCCACTTTACGATCTATTTGTAATTTAATTATATAAAGGTTTAATTTGAGACCACCGTTTGAATGTAAACTGGCTGGCTTTGAATTGATTCTTGTGATCGGGATGATTGTTACATATGAGGGGTATAAAAGCAAAGGCGCTTCAGTCCAAAAATACATTTTTTTAACTGAGTATACGAAATTTTAGAGCTCACAAAGGGCTACACTATATTAAGAGATTGATTTATACCTCTCATATGATGTTTCCTCTTTCTGGTAAGAGAAAGCTAAGTATTGAGTTTTGCTAAATGACACACAGTATCTCGAGTTCTGTCAGAAAACGGAGAACGGAGATGCTTATTTATTATTATAAAAATATGTCTATTATGTCATCATACCAGTTTATTTACATTCATTCATTCATTGTTTAAAAAAACATATTTTTATTATAAAGAAATATACTTGTATATAATTTTATTATGAAAAGGAAGCTAATGTTCTCAGTAACTTTACTTTCTACTCTACACATATATTGAGGATTATGTTCAAGTAAATCGATATATCGTGATACGATTATGGTCAAGAATGACTTGTTTGAATTTTTTATGCATCAATTTCGCCGTACCGCCATAATATCGTAAACCACTAACCGTAATTTTAACTTAAAATTATTTTCATTCTTCATTTTCTATGAAAAACCATTTATATTTCATACTAAATATTAAAGAAATCGAATTAGCCAATTTAAAATGAACGTGCGTATATAATTTTAATAACTTTTTGTCGAGATATTTGTAAATTTATATATTTAACACATTATTCAAAGATTCCAACAGTCAACTGCATGCAAAATGTAAGCTTACCGTATTTACACAGGTGTCAATTTTGCAGCCAAATATTTGACAGATGCTTGGCACGCCTCGCTCGTGCAGCCTCGTAATTCTAACTTGTTGCCAGTGTTGACAGTTGTTATATTTCCCGAAAATGGGGTGATTTTATTTTGCTTTTATTTATTTTTTAAATTTCAAATAATATTGTATTTAATAATAAAAAAAATATTCGTTTCGGATAATTATTTGTATCTGTCATATTTAAATTTAGGTAAATAATATTTATAAAAGTCATATATTTAGGTATAGCTTAAACTAAATGTTGTAAATATACAGGCGTAACATTTATTTTTTATTTTAGCAAGAAAATGATTCAAGCATCTGGCAACATTGGCCATCGACACGGGCATCGCACTCTGTTATAAAGCTACACTTAACGATCTCAAGGTCGTTATTCAATAGTGAAATTAAACGCGCTTAGCAACAATGAGTGATTTACATAACTGGGCTGTAAGAGCGAGCTCTTATAATTAAGTTTTATAGTCAATGGATTCACGAAATTACGTCGTAATGCTTCATTATGAATTGTTACTTGGTTTTGTACGTATACGACTGGTTGTGGGTTCGATTCCCACTCGAGGAGTGGAAATTTTTAATATTTTCATTTTCTTCGCTCTGGTGTCGAGGTAAAGCGCGGCGTTAAGTTCCGCCTCTTAACACGCAATGCCTCCGAATTCGGCGGAAAGTGGGGAACGGAGTGTCTTAACACTAGGTTCCTTTTGCCTACCCTGTTGTGTGCGGGATACAGCGTGAAGCTATATGTATACAGATAACCTAGATGTTAAGACACTCTGTTCTGCACTTTCCGTTAGACATTGTGATTTGTGTCGCGTAACTAAACGCTGCGCTTGGTTTTGGGCACCAGAGCAAAGATATGAAAATAATATATAATTTGAGTGGAAATCGAACCCGTAACAATAGACTTTAAAGTCAGATGTTGTCCTGCTGTGCCTGGACGGCTGTTAATTAAAATTAACAATTAAGTTTTATATCCAATTCATAAAATTACATCGTAATAATTAATATTAAATTATAACTTGTTTTATATATTTTGCAAGGTTTGTTATGTTTTGTGCTGGTCGTCGGTTCAAATTGTTTTAATATACAGTTGATTCCCTTAAGCTATTAGTTTATTTTAAGTGTGTCTAGTGTTTTACGTTTTTTTTATTTATTTAGTCTTTGTATTTAGTACAATATATTCGAATGGATCCGGTTCCTACTCGGGAGAATGGTTGTATTTATTTAAATTATTTTCGTTGCTGCTTTGGTATGAACACGTAATGTAGATTTTAGCCGGAAAGTGGAGTGTCGTGACACTAGGTTCTCTTTGACATTCAGAACATAAAAACTAGGTATTACAATCTTGGTTTTTATTTTTATTTTTTTATATTTATTTTAAAATGGTATTTAATAAAAAATGAACTAGTAAATATATTATTAAAGTAGACTGCCTGTCTATTTACAGTTTAATGAATAACATAAATAAACTTAACTTTTTCAATACCCTAAACAAGCAAGGTAGCATACTTCCACTAAAAGGTTTCGTTGAAATATAAAAAAGCTGTAAGATTTAACACCTATCCGAAATGTATTTAGAGTTTTTGCCTTGTGATAATTTTTCAGTTTTTTTTTTATCACCGTACAAGCTTACCTCTTAGTTTTTTTCATTTCGTTCGAGATATATACTTATACTGTATGGCTACAGATATTTTGGCAAGATTACGTTTTAATATTTAAATAAAAAAGTTGAAGCCGTCGTGGAGCAGTGGGACAGGGTCTGACTGTAAACGCTTTGATTGGGGATTCGATTTTCACGAATGTTTTTATTCTTCTCCCTCTCTCATACTTAAAGCAAGGCGCGGCGTTGAGTTGCGCCATTTGCACACGCAATGTCTCGATCCCGGGCGTAAATTGAGAAAATTGAGAGCGGTGTGTCTAGACGCTAAGTTCTCTTTGACTACATTGCTGTGCAAGAAAAAGCTTAAAGCTTTAAAAAAAACACCCAAGTAAAATGCATAAATAAAATTAAGACAGTTTTCGGTTGCCAAGATTTTCTGGATAAACTATTTCATTGGACTGATATTATCGTCTCTTGAAAGTGGAGTGGAAAGTTTTAGTTAAGAGCAGCATTAAGTTTAGGGGAAGTTCCCTTAAATTGCTCCTTCAACTTTGAGTTATTCGTGATCTAAGTTTCTTAAATTATAGTTTTAATGGCTTTCCATGTATATAGTTTAACGGAAATGGTTTAATTAAGAACATTTTTGGTATTTCATTTTTTTTTTAATTTTGCTTTTTGCTTTCGTGGTAGAGCAGCTACTTCAGGTTTAGGTTTGGCTCCTTTTTACATAAGCGGTTTGAATATTGATGCCACATTATATTAATAAATCTTGTATTTTATAAAAACAATTTCTTCTCCCATAAGAACGTTATGGACTATAATTTAGAGATCCCATGATATAAATATTTATTTTACTTGATAAATATTTCCAGTGTTGTTTTTTTTATTTTATCCTGGTTTTTTTGTCGTCGTTGTAGAGGAAGACCCTGTCATATTGCAGGTTCCATTTCCTAGATGACATTCAGCTCTTCGAAATCAGGTCAATTGAAGGTCCAATTGAATATGTCATTAACACGTCTACAAGTGGTCGTAAGTGATGATGGCAGAAGTTCCAATGTTGTCAAAACGTCCAAGCACGTTTACCGATTAGCGCAGAGAAGATGTATCGCAATAATTATGTTGAAAATTTGTTAATTGGAAATATATCAAAATCTGTTTGTCAAACGAAAATAGATGGAATACCTTAAATAAACGTTTTTTTTTAGATATAGCTTCACGCTGTATCTGCACACAGCAGGGTAGGCAGAGGGAACCTAGTGTTAAGACACTCCGTTCCCCACTTTCCGCCGAATTCGGAGGCATTGCGTGTTAAGTGGCGGAACTTAACGCCGCGGCTGACCTCGGGACCAGACCGAAAAAATGGAAATATTAAATATTTCTACTCCTCGAGTGGGAATCGAACCCACAACCAGTCGTTTACAGTCACACGCTTGTGCCACTGGGCCACGACGGCCACAATAAGCGAATTATGTATAATAATTATACAGTATGCTAAAATGTAATTTTAAAATATTGATTTTTCAACAACTTACACACATGCTATGCTATGAATAATGCAAACACGAAGTTAGTGTACAACGTGTTATTTTCATTTTCTAAAAATCCACTGAAAATTTTATTTTTCCGCTTGAGATGCAATTTTGGTTGGGAAATCTTTACGAAATCGTCTTAAACAGATTTTACTTATATTAAAGTTATATAGAATTGCAAAACATATTTTACAAATCTAATTTACAACTTAAACCATAAAAATACTAAAAACCAGCAGTTAATAATAACAAAGAATTCGAAAATCATACGATACGCCCCCTCACAAAGGGGCAAAGTTACAACGGATCACGCGAATATAAATTTTGATATCCAAGGACAAGGTCCACGCGTTACGTCGAATAAATGTAATGTGGGTCAACAGGGGTGAGTCATTATGCTTATGCCTTGCGCTTGCATCGCGTCGCGTAATATACATACATACAAACATATGTCGTCCAGTTGCGAAGTTTTTATATAAAACGATTCTCAGATTACCTTTGGTAAATTATTTGACCAGGAATTCTTGATTCTTCACTTAACACGCAAAGCCTCCGAATTCGGCGGAAAGTGGCGAACGGAGTGTCTTAACACTAGGTTTCCCTCTGCCTACCCTGCTGTGTGCGGGATACAGCGTGAAGCTAAAAAAAAATGTTGATATTTAAAATCCCTAGCATAGAAGTAATTTTCTAGGCGTACCTCTAAAATTTCACACTTTGCTACTGATATTTTGGTATTAAGAAGGAAGAAACTATTTTGTTATATTTCAAAACTAAAATTAAATTAAAATTAAATAGCTTCACGCTATATCCCGCACACAGCAGGGTAGGCAGAGGGAGCCTAGTGTTAAGACACTCCGTTCCCCACTTTCCGCCGAATTCGGAGGCTTGCGTGTTAAGTGGCGGAACTTAACGCCGCGCTTTACCTCGACACCAGAGCGAAGAAAATGGAAATATAATTTCCACTCCTCGAGTGGGAATCGAACCCACAACCAGTCGTTTTTACAGTCACACTCTTGTGCCACTGGGCCACGACTGGCCACACAAAAACAATGTTTTTTTTCTTTGGTTGTTAGAAGTTTGACAATTTTTAAGGATAAAAGATTATATCGATTATAATATTAAATCCATTTGTGTTCAAGAACTGGGTGTTTACCCATTTTGGTTTATGAGATGATTTTTGTTTTTTCTTTTTTAGCTCATGTAGAGAAACGTCAGTTTTGAAATTCAACAAAATCGCTTTCTTGTTACTTAGTGACTGACTTACAGATAACACAGAGAAAAAGGTTCAGGTTCATGCTATTTCGTTCATAGCAGGGAAGTCAGAAAGAACCTAACGTCAAAACACTTTGTTCACTCCCTTTTCGCCCTAAACCGAAATATTACGTAATGAGTGGCGAGGTACAAGGTTGTGTCAAAGCAGATTAATAAAAATGATTTCAATTTGATTATATTTAAATTATTTTCAAATCAAAAAATATTTCAATTAATTATTATTATGATCATATTTAAACTATTTTCATTTCTCCCTCTAGTGGAAATCGAACCCACAATCGTCCCCTTTACAGTCAGACGCTGTCCCACTGCGCCACGACGTCCCACGACGGCTACAACTCGTCTGTCTATACAGACACCGTCGTCAGCGGTACATGTAGGTAATTGGATTGCCTTAGGTTGTTGCACTTTTCTTTTGCATATGCAGTTGTGTAATACTCAGGGTTTCTTTTTTTTGTTTTATGTTGTTTTTTTTTGTTTATCGATTTGGTTACAACATATACTCGTATTATTCAACTTTCTAATTTATTTAAGGTATCGCTGGTTTATAAGTGGATAATCCTACTAGGAGGTAATAGGAGCACCTTTTTATCAATTATCCGGTCCAATTGTGTCTTATTCCAATTGAAAAGTAGATATTATATTTAATCAAATTGTAAGGTTTTACGTAATTGACGCACAAACTAACAGACAAACAAACAAAACTTCTACCTGATGATCAGACATACAAAAATAATTTTATATATTCATATAGTTATATAGCAAATGTTGTTAGTACGATACTTAATAATGCAACGTTTGTAGCACACAATACATTAAGCGTTTAAATATTGAAATAAATTTTAAACTCAAAGTAGCTAAGCATTGTAAACAGACAATAAAATGCAACATAACAATTACGTAGCTATTTGCCTGTTATTAATAAGCAATTGTATAGATATTGTGAAAATTTACATATTACCTGTTGAAAACGTTATTTAATTATGCATTTTTGTAAGTAACCATAATTGAAAAAGTCTCTCCTCGTTTTAGGAATTGATAGAGATACTACTGTGAATGTACTTAATTCTCCTTTTTCAAAGTATAAACTATAAAATTGTTGTGATTTACCGTCATAGTGCATTGGGACAGTGTATTTCGGTCGGTAATTATTACTATGGTATATCTAATTATTTTTATTTCTCCGCTGGTGAAAAAGAAAAAGCGCAGCATGCCAGCCACTAAACACGCTATGCCTCGGATGGGGACGGAAGCTAGAGAAAACAGAGTGTTTTGACCCTAAATTTTATTTCTGTCTACTAAGTTATGCGGGAAAAAAGGAAGCTGTAAAAAATATACATAGAAATATTTTTAACATTTTAAAGAGTCATTCACATACTTAGGAAATTAAAAATTACATTTTAGAAAACATAAAAATTTTGAACGTTCAAAGAACGTATGGCTTAGCGACCAGTGCGCTTAGACGTTATCTAAGAGGCGCGAGTTCGAATCCCGCTACGTGCAAAATTTTTCTACGTTTTTTAAATATGTTTTTACATAGATATAAAAAAAAATATAATATTGTAATAATATGATCTTTTGTTTTCGCGATTACTACACATTTTGAAATGAAACTATTTTTGACGGGATTAATCGCGTATATTATTGGTATTCGAAATTCCCGTCAAAAATAGTTTCATTTCAAAATATTGTAATAGTTTTCTGTTTGTTTCGCGATTTGTTTCACTTGGCCCTTGCGTGGAACGCCAGTTCATTAAATATTTCGTTCGCGTTGACAGCTCGCGGCTCGCGTGATGCAATTACTAGACGTACATTAACTTGGAATGATTTACTCCTCGTATGTTTCTTGTTGCTAAACTATTGCTTTCTATCTCTTATGTATGCCATTTCTTAGTTTTATTTCTTGCGTTTTTTTAATTTATTTATTTAATTAATTAATTTCCTGTTATTTTCTAAAATTACTTTTTTTATAATATTTTACGGCCCAATGACTTTATTTTTGGTGTCAGAATGTAATTTATGTAAAGTTTATTTAAAAGGCACGGGTTCACATATTATTAATTTCAGGCTTGAGGTTTTTACCTAAGTTTACAGAGTAGGTAGAGAGAGCTATTAGGCTCCACTAGGCGTTGTGACACTAGTTAAAACACTTCGTTGTCGACTTTCCACCTGAATCTAAGACGTTCAGTGTTGAAGCGAGCGGAAATATAATTATTCCCTTGAATAGGAATAGAACAAACAACCATCGCGCACACAGTCAGACACCGTCACTGCGCCACTATGACCTCAACAATCCTTCTACAATGTTAAACATAAGGATAATAAGCTTCTCTATAGTCTGACTTTCAATTTGAATTGCGCATAATGTCGTTCCTTAATTACACTCTTACATTGTACCTTGCGAAAATTTACATTGTCATTCGTATTCAGCCGACTTGAATAGCACTTTAGACAGTAGTTAGCAAAACCTAGGATTAGCTAGTGCTTTAACAAGCAGGTGCCGTCCAGCGGACAAATGTATACGCAATATATACTTATTACGTTTTAGGAATACGTGATGTTTTGTCATGTTTTCTTTAGTATTTTGATGTTTTTTAATTGTAGTAGTTAAATTTCAAATGAATCATCGATAACTTCACGCTTTTTCTTGCATAGCAATAGGATAGACGTCAGACACATCTTATTTTATTGTCAAGCCACTCCGCTTTCTGTCCCGATTCGAAACACGATGTCTATCTTTATGTTTTCTTATCTGTGCTTTTATTTTTTAAGATATATTTAGTTAGTTAGTTTAAGTATTTTAACTGCTTAAATTAGTTGGATAAACTGTTTTTTTAGTTTAAATGAACATAAAAATAGAATAATTACAGAAGATATTACAAGCCACGAATATACTTATAAGAATTAAAAACGAAGAGGCGAGATTAATCCAAAGAAGGTCGTTATACAGTATCAATGTTTAGTTATTAATTTTGTGACATTCCAATCTTGGCTTTTTTACAAAGTGTAGTAACCGCCTATCTAAATATATAGATTTTAATATTAATATTTGTGACCAAAACTTACATTTTAAAATTTAAGAAAAAGCTACACGATGCCCATTGCAAATTACCATACACTACAGTCTACAGAATACAAGGTGAAATCTGGGGCAGCGGCAAGTATGGAAATTTGACGACACATTAAACAAAAATATTGTTTTAAACTTATATTTAATATAAACTCATATACCGTTAATGTCTTTGTGAAAATTTAAATTAGTTCCACAAAAAATTATAACACAAAAAATCTTTTTAGTTAATTTAATGCTATAATTCTGTTGACAGTTATGGCTGTTTGTAATCTTTAAAATATGATTATCATTACTTAAAACGCTTTTGAGAACAGAAAACTCGTCTCATAATCGCCCGTTAATATGCATAATGCAACTAGCCATTTGTCTGGTCTGGTCCTCAGGAAAGTAGGTTCTTGTTTACAGAAGTTAGGCTTTATGTTCACTTTCGTCTTAGTTATATATATTTTTTTTCAAATTTTGGGATGTCAAAGTCAAATAATTTTATTCAAAATAAGATGTTACATGCTTCATTTTTTGAACGTCAAATATTTTACCATCGGTTCACTAAAGTTAATGCCTCAGAACTGAGAAGTACCGGCGCAAGAAACTCAGCGGGACTTCTTTTTTTTAAAGTAATTGTTATATACAGATTTATTGCTGACGGCGATACTTTTGAAGGTATTAGAATATTGTGAAATATTACTTCCTTTTTTCATTTTGCCTTAAAACTAAGTGATTACATGTTGACTATTTGTATCCAGCGCCATGTTGTCTCTTTATAAATATAGTAGTAGTGTATGGACAGACAGATTCCTTAATTCCTGCGGTTTTATGATTGACTTTAAAATATTTACATAAAATGTAAATAATACGTTAGTACCTACACTAATGTAAGAATGAATATGGCTTTTAGTATTTTTTTTTAAATATACGAATATCTTTTCGAAAAATATGACAAATTGTGAGCTTAGCTTCATTTAAATTTGAACCTTTTGTTAAAAAAATAATTATTAACGCTTCACAGGGTAATTGAAAAAATACACTAGATTAGTTTATCTTTTTCACTTTAAACCATAATACATTTTAGATTCTATAGTGTGAACGGAGCCTTAATTCCGTATTCCAGTCAGGTGTTACGTCACATCCCCGCCCCGCCATTTCGTAAGTTCATTAATTTTTTCTATGTTAACTACGTCTGGAGAGCTTGTGAAATTAAATAACTTTCAACAAAATATGCAGATGAATCATCTGTCAATATTGGCAAAGTGCTTCGCCGATTTCGTTGCGGCTTTCTCAGTGTTTTACCTAAGATGGCACCTTTTTTAGTATCTATTTGACAAAAAAGGTAAATCTAGGTTTTGAAATCGGATAGAAAGTTTACTATGGAGTGACTGGTCACTTAGTTCTCTCTGACTACCTTGCTTTACTTGAAAAGGGGTGAAGCTAAGAGAGAGAAATATAGTATGTTTTTAAACTTTGCCTATTTTAAATTTATATCAAATTAAAACTACTTGGACACGTATTTAAGTGGAAAACGGAGTGTCTTGACACTAGATTGTCCTTAAAAAAGCTTTGCGAAAAGTTAGGTTTAACGTTTTATGGTTTAGTATTTCTAATGAATAATGGGTGATTATTATTATTTTTTTTTTTGGGAAAACGAGTTCTTAGTGAACTTCTACTATCGTACAAGTTTTATTTTATCTACGAAGCAATAAATTAATTGTGGTAATAAATTAATTATAAACGATAAATTTGGAAATTTCTTTATTTATAGCAATATGTAATACGTAAGTCTCTTATTTTTTTACTTAGAAATGTGTTAAGCCTTTTAATAATTACAGAGGATTTTAGATATTTAAATGTATAAAAATAATATATTACATTATAACAGTAATGGCGCAGTAGGACTGTTACTGATTGTAAACGTGATTGGTTATGAGTTCTATTACCAGTCAGCGTAATAATTATAGTATGATTATTTTGATTGTCTCTGTTGAACAACCCGAAACGCAGTTCTATCACTCAACTTGCAATGTCTTGAATTCAATAAAAAAAGAAAAAGTGGGGGCCAGTCGTGGCGATTAGTTGTGGGTTCGATTCCCACTCGAGGAGTGGAAATATTTAAAATTTCATTTTCTTCGCTCTGGTATCGAGACAAAGCGCGGCGTTAAGTTCCACCACTTAACACGCAATGTGTCCGAATTCGGCGGAAAGTGGGGAACGGAGTGTTTTAACCCTGGGTTCCCTCTGCCTACCCTGCTGTATGCGGGATACAGCGTAAAGCTAAAAAAAAAAAGGAAAACGGAATATTTTGACACTATCTGTGACTAACCTGCTATGCGGAAAAACTTAGAAATATAATATGATTTGTAAAATTTACCTATTTTAAACTTAAAAAATTTAAAACTACTAAATAAAACGAGCCACGTTCCTGTCCGATGTTGAGATAAAAGTTTCTAGCGTCCAAATATTTTTTGGGCCACTTTTTAAAGCGAAGCGATCGTAAACTTATTTTTGAAAGTAAATTAGAGGTGTGAGGTATGTCAGGGGCCAACAAAAGGCTGGGCAGGCGGAAATTTATTACGACATTTATGTTATATTATGTTATGGTATACATGGCGCAGTGGGGCAGCGTCTGACTGTGAAGGCGATTGGTTGTGGGTTCGATTCTCACTCGAGATATGATTATATTTAAATCTCTGGTAACCAAGACAATGCGTGTTGTTGAGTTTCGCCTCGACTTCAGGCAGAATGTGGAGGACGGAGTGTCTTGCCACTAGTATCTCTGTGACTACGCGCTATAAGGGAAAAGGTGTGAAACTGCTTATGATTACGATTGGTAATTGGGGGTGATTGATAATTATTTTGATTCTCTCTCTAATAATATGAAGGCGGCGTTAAGTTTCATTTAGCACACAATATTTGTCTGTCAATTCCGACGTACGACGTTCTCCCTGCTTACCCTATTTTAAAGAAAAACGTGAAGCGGAAAAACTTTACAGTTTTCATAACTTTTATAAGTATAGAATATATTATTTATCTACAATATAACATTTTTGTTATAATGTAACGACGGAAGTCTATAGATATGCCATAATACCCTTAGAATGCCGTTGTGTTCTGCCATTCAACAGACAATTTCTCGAGTGAATGAAAGGGGAGGACGGAGTGTCTTGACTCTTAGGTCCTCGCTGACCACCCCGTTGTGCGGGAAAAAACGTGAAGCCAGTTTATTATATTGTGGTAATTTAATATCAAAAAATATAGAGAAAGGAATTAGAAGTGGTTTATTACTCACTTCTCTTCCCACCTCTACCTGCAGAATATAAAATATACTTTATAAAATACTTAATAAAACAACTCCCATCATAAAAGCTCATTATTAAACGTAGTGGAAACAAATACATTATATTTTAATGCGAAAGCCTTTAAATATATTGAAATTTGCGGTGTGGCGCAAATAAGCCTCCATTTGTTCATTTCCACTTGCCGTCCTTCGTGTAGTCATTACTATCTATCTATACGGATTGTTGTACAATTTTAAATTTATCGCATCCGGACGAACTCATGGTTAGGTTTGGTTTACACTATATACTTATATATATTTGTATATACTTATATATATTTGTATATACTAGCAACCCGCTCGCGGCTTCGCCTGCGTAAACTACGTGATTATAACTGCGACAATTTTTCACCTGTCTTCGAATTAAATAAATTTAACAGTTGTTTAATTCCATTTAAATCGGTTAAGATGTTTTGGAGATTGGCGGACACAAATGCACAGACAAAAGGAAAAGAAAACTAAACATTATTGTTTTGGGTTCTATTATAATGAGAAATGCTCTCAATATTTTTTTAAGTTGTTAATTAAAATATATTTTAAAAGAAATATATATCTTCCATGATCAGCCATCAGTTATATGCACTTTGCACATGAGTGTTGTGATTAGCCATTTTGGTTTCCCTGAAAAGTCCTTCCTGAAAAGCTATAAATATATGGCATAATTATATAAATAGCAGCATCACGCTTTTACCCGCATAACGGAAATGTCAGGCCAGACTTAGTGTCAAGTGACTTCGTTCTCTACATTCCGCCCAAAAACTACGTGTTTAGTAGCGGAATATATGTATGTATATAAAAATTAAAAAGAACCGTTAAACCGTTCACAGTTGAAGCGTTTCAATCCCCGACGTGCAGCTATAAATTCTGCATTAAATCTTATCAGCCGCCCTCAAACTTTCCATAATTTTGCATTTCATCATTTCGATCGGGTGACGCAACCTGTCCGGTCATCGCCTCCATGTTTTATATTACTTGGGCAACGACAGATGATTTCACCATTTTGTGCTCAGCCACTGGTAATAAATAAATAATAATTAGTATTTTTTTTTGTTCACGTTGTATCCCGTATACAGTAGGATAGGCAGAAGGAACCTAGTATTAAGACACTCTGTTTTCCACTTTCTGTGAAATTCGGAGGCATTGCGTGTTAAGTGGCAGAACTTAACGCCGCGGTTTGCCTCGACACCAGAGCGAAGAAAATGGAAATATTAAATATTTCCACTCCTCGAATGGGAATTGAACCCGCAACCAGTCGATTTACAGTCACACTTTGTGCCTCTGCATCACGACTGGCCCAATTAGTATTTATTAGCTAAATTGACAAAAGTTAGCACTAGCCGCTATGACGCAGGTCGCAGGTTTGTTATTTTTTCTCGCTTAGTGTAAATATTTTTGTCTAATATATTATAGGTATGATTTATGTGTAGATGTTTGCCCTGGACTAGTTTATACGGTGGGACCTAAATGCGAAGGTTGTATTTATTGATGTGTATATCCTAAAACTATTAATATATTTTGTTAGTATAACTAGTTCTTACCCGCGGCTTCACTCGCATGGTCAATAGGAATTAAAATTTGTCGAAAAAAGAAAAACGCATTATTACTTTTAATATGGAAAGATTAAAATATTTACCGCTATGGATCTTCCCATTCAACCCAACGTTTCATATAGGTGTCTTACGATATTCGCCAACCTCCTATCCCCAATCAAAACATCATACGTAAAATTGCTTTGTTGCGACGGGAAAGAAGAACAAACAAACAAATACACTTTCTAGTTTATAATATTATTATGAATTTAGTTGAAACGTTATCGTATCAAAGTTAATATATACCTGTTGGTACAGTTTCGATTCTTTTTTCTCTTTTTAAAGAGTAACTATTTTGGTAATTATAACGTAACCTTTTTTATGTCTTATTAGGGTACAAGCCATTGGCGGTGTTGTGTTCCGCATTTCACCACGATGTGTATAATTAGATAAACTAGAACAAAGTCCTTTCATTAACTAAGTTTTTTCTGTCTTCGCCTGAAAAAAGCGGAAGGTAAAAATAAAACTTAGATTTAGCTTAGAACTAATTGATACTGAAGGCTACTTATTATAGCCTAAGCGTGGTTGGTTGTTGCTGATTTACTTTACCTGTCGGATTTACACATAATATGTGTCTCAGCACTCAATGGCCACACCTAATTAATAAAATAAAATAAAAAATAAAAAAGCCTTTATTTGACAATTTCTGCAGTTCAACTTAAAAACGAATTACACACATATACTGATAATATATTTTATTGTATGTAATATTGAAAGTTTTTTGTTAAAAAAGTTACTTTCACTTTCTATTTTTAATATTATTATTATTTATGGTTCCCTAGTTTTCAAAAATGTCCACTTTTCTCTATCTTGTGCAGTTTTCCTCTAAATTGGAGCCGATTTTTTTAATATCTTTTTCCCATCATGTCGTTGGTCTTCCTCTCCTCCTTTACCATGTGGACCTCTCCACATTGTGATGTTGTAGGTCCATCTTTTGTTTTTAAGCCTTGCTGCATGTCACACTTAATATAAAAAACATTTAGACCTTAAACCTATATGTTTTAATCTATAATAGATTTAATTGTTAGTACCACAGTATAAATTTAGGTTAATTATATTAAATTTATTACACGGGCAGCTAATCACGTTGACAACATACTGGATGCTTTTAGAGAATACATAGAGGCATGTAGGCAGTTTAGTTTAGTTGGCGTACACCATAAAATATCAAATTCTGTTTTTTATCTGCCTGTGGTAATATTGGTGAATATCCTTTCTCCTAGGAATTCCTAAGAAACATATATGTCAAATTTCATCTTCTTTTGTTCAGTATTTTCGGCATTGTCTATCAACCAGTAACGTGTAATCTTCGTATAAGCTTCGGGTTTTTTTCCTGCATAGCAAGGCAGTGAGACAGACCCTAGAGATTCTATTTCCCACTTACTTTCTGAGACAGAGAAAAATTGCATGTTAAGCGGCGGAACTCAACGCCACCATTTTTCTTAGGTGCAACAGCGGAGAAATAAAAATAATTTAAATATAATTTTTAAAAAAAATGTACATTAATAAAAATAATTAATTAATATAACCAATCGCGTTTAAAGTAATACTCCGCAGCGATGGTACGATACGAAACCCATAGATAAATAATAAAAAAAAAGCTTACATAGTATAAGCCTAAAATTTGGCTAATGAATCAAGTCGGTAATACAAATTTGGTATAACTTTTTACATCGTAATGCCTGAACATGTTATTACGCAATAAACCCATGTACATACGTGCATTACTCTAATTTATCTATCTGTTAATTTAATTAAATTTGCGCAAATTATCTCAAGTAGGTTACTACTTGAGTGTAGTAAAACTTGTGTTTTAAATGAAGTCATTATTGTTATACATTGTATAATGAATGCTGTGTAAGGAAATTAACTGTATTACGACTTACAAGATTTTTGTTATAGATCCGAATTATTATTTATATTGTAAATGGGTGTTTTTCTTAACGTATCAGAATGGCTACACACTTTTTCTCGTATAGCAAATTAGTCAGAGGGAACCTAGTGTTCAAACACTCTGTCTAAACGTAATAAATAAAACTACGAATTCACTAAAATATATGGTCCATACAAGTTTTAACAAAGGGATTTGAAGTTATTGCTTTTCTATAGTGGGGCCAGTCCTGGCGAAGGGGCACAGACGTGAGGGTGAGGGTGACTTCAAACGTGGTTGTAGGTTCGATTCCCACTCGAGGAGTGGAAATATTTAATATTTCCATTTTCTTCGCTCTAGTACCGAAGCAAAACGCGGCGTTAACTTCCGCCATTTAACACGCAATGCCTCCAAAATTCGGTGCAAAGTGAGGAACAGAGTGTCTTAACACTAGGTTCCCTCTGCCTACCCTGGTGTGTGCGGGATACAGCGTGAATCTTTTCTATAGTGTAGATTGCAATTTTACGCTATTTCTTCAACAGGATATGCACAGGTTCGATATCACGATAAGTGTAATTTAGTATTTAAATTTGATAAATTTAAAAATTTTGTATGATTTATAAAATGATTTTCGTTTCTTAGGTGTATGAATAACACTATAAAATTTTAAATGTTATTAAAGTTTAATTTTTATATTTTTTGCCAATCTTTATGGACACGTGGTCCATATATTAATATTATATTATTATAATATAACAATATACATATCTATCACTGGCGACGTTACAACAGCTGGCGTTATTATAGTTTTGACCCTTTTTCATAAATTAACATGGTTGTGGTAGAGTCGAAGCGTGCCTGAGTTTAGACGTTAGTTGGGGAGTAAAGTTAAAAAGCTTGTAATTAGTTTAAATTTCTTCACTAGTATACATATAAGTAATATTTTTAATTAACTGAATGCGGAGAACAGTGACGTTATCGTGGCCCAGTGAGTAGTAATTGTTAACGCGATCGGTTGTGAGTTCGATTCCGACTCGAAGGAATGATTATATTTAAATTTATTTTCATTTCTCTGCTCTGGTATTTAAGACAAAGGGCGAGTTTAAATTCCGCCATTTAATACGCACTGTCTGGATTTCGGGAGCAACGTAGAAAACGGAGTATCTTGACTCTCCTGAGGGAAAAAGCTCGAAGTTACCGAGAACAAAATCACTCTGAAATATGCAAAAAATATACAGAAAAATTGGGGAACGGAGTGTCTTAACACTAGGTTCCCTCTGCCTACCCTGCTGTGTGCATACATGTGCGGGATACAGCGTGAAGCTAAAAAAAAAAGTTTAAAATACTTCTATAGTATAGTTAGTAGCGAACACGTCCCATTAATATTTTAATAAATTATATTTTTGAACTAGCCTTAAATCATTATGTGGATATTTAAATTTTAAATACATCCCAGTGTCTCTGAAGGTCTTTTATATGCAAATACGTTTATGGCCGTCGAGTGGCAATAATGGACTCTAGTCGAAACTCGTTCGCCCCCTGTTTGGATGCGTTGGCTCGACGTAGAACTGTGTCACTAACTGTTTAGTTTTAGACCACGTGACTTTATGCGGTGAGACAAGGTGATGGCGCCTGTGCATGCGTGTTGCGTGTATATTGAATGTTTGGCGAAGTAGTTAATTTTATATCGGTCTGTATTATAGATAAATAATATTAAAACAGCTTCAGGCTTTTTTTAGTGTCAAGAGAGTGTAGTGTCAAGACACTTAGTAGTATGTCTTGATACTAGGTTCTCTCTGACTACCCTGTTGCGCAGGACAGAGGGTGAAGGTTTTCATTTACTCTTCACATTTTAAAGTGTTGATCACACACTCGGGAAGAAAAAGACATTTAGAAAAGTCGAACGGTTTTCAAGAGGCGCAGGTTCGAATCTACCGGCTGATAAAAATTATTTTTATTTTTAAATTACTTAATACCTAAATAACACTTTGAAATATTAAAAAAATATTTAATTTATTTTTTATATAAACTTCAGGTTATAGATATTTACCATTATAAATGCACATAATTCTAATAACGTGTTTCATATTAAGCTAAAAAAAACTATATATTATAACCATTAATCAAAGTATATGAAAGAAAAAAATTACACGTGTAAAAATATACTTTATTCTGCAGAAAAAATCGATTAAATTTTTTTTTATATAGTGACTTGGCTTTAAATTTGATTTCTGCATAATTTGTATTTAGCAGCCGTCGTTGCGCATTATATCATTGTAAACGCGACGGTTGTAGGTTTGGTTTCTATTTATGGGTATATTTATATGATTTTTTTTTATTATAATTAGGGGTTTTCCGCTCCGGTACGTAAGACAAAGCGCAGCGTTAAGTTCCGCAAATTAACTCGCAATGTCTGAATTCCAACCTGAAATAGGAAAGAACGGAGTGCCATAATGCTTATTTCTCTCTGAAAGCCCTGGTATACAAGAAAAACGATAAAGTTGCATTTTTTTCCTTTTTCCTACAAATGTTTCAACTATTTCCTTAAACAAAACATTCAGATATAACAGACAGGATAATAGCAATGGGATTCCCAGCGGAGAAGTTGGAAGGTGTATACAGAAACCACATAGACGAAGTGTACAGGTTTCTGGAGCAGATGCACAAAGGACACTACATGATTTATAATTTATGCGCGGAAAGGAAATACGACGCACAGAAGTTTCATGACAGGGTGAGTTTGTATTTTTTATTAGTATTTATATTTCAGGATCTTGTTGGTTTTGTTTTTATTAGATGGTAAAGAAGATTGGTGCTGTTTATAGTATATTTTTCTTATTTTTTCCAATATGGTGCTTAAGAGAAAGCGCGGCGTTGAGTTCCGCTACTTTTCAGCTGATTTTTTTAGTATTGTTATCGTATATGATTTGTATCCACGAATATAATTTGTGATGTTGATTCGCAAAAAGAGAAGAGAAGTAACTCCTTAGTCCCGTAGACTTTACCATAGTTTGGCAGAAAAGAAATTGATTCAATGCATGGGACTTGGGACCCAAGTATAGGTTTAAGGGATCCTTCGTTTCTTTTCTTTCGTTTCTTTTGTTAAATTATGTTTTTTTATAGCAAAATGTATTTTTATTCAATTTTACTGTAGAAAAGAAGAAACTCCTTCACATTTCATGGAATCACTGTTTAAAATACATTAAGCCTCCACTTCTGAGTTCCTCTCTGTGTCTATCCAAATTTGAAAAGTTTTAAAAATTTATGTATGAATTAAGAAAAATAAATTACAATATTTTTATAATTTTATTTTAATTAAAGTAAAGTCGTGGCGATAGCTATGTCTCATAACTCATAAGCAATCTAGAAACCTTTAACGTACACGATTATATCACTAATCAGCGTCTCTTAATAGAACATTACGCTCCACCATACGGATATAAGAACCTTAATTTGACCCCTAGTGTCAGGGACAATAGATACCGATTTATCCAGATAATGTGAAACTTCCTACCTACATTGAGATTAGTATAGTAATTAATATTTTTATTTTTACGCGGTTTCTGTCTCGAGACAGACTTGAGAGAAACGGAGAAACCAGTGAAAGGTCACTCCGTTCTCCGTTTTTCGTGTTCTTAGGGATATTCAAAATTGATTGGCGTTAACTTAACTGCTGTAATGGCGTTAATTGACCGTTGTTATTTGATATTTTATTTAAACATTTCAGATTGTATATTATTAACCTTTGTCGTAGACAGCGTGTGACTGGTGGTGATGGTGGAATCAATTCCCATTTGGTGCTTCAAAAATATATTATCATTATTCTCATTACTATCATATTGTGCATTTTTATCACAATGGGTTCAACGAAAGCACGGCGTTAAGTTCTGCCACTCAACACATAATTTCTCTCATTAGGGCGAAAAGCAGATAAGGGAGAATTTTGACACTAACTTCTCTGCCTAATTTGTATTCAAAATTCATTTTCATAGTGACTAGGTCTTTTAGTCTTCCGACTTACACAGGAAGATATATGATTTGTAATTAATAATGAATGCCGCTGAATAACAAGGAAATTTATTGCTGTAGTATTAGCAAATATTCCTCTTAGTCGGACACCGTAGGCTCATTGGAATTAAACACATGTGGTGATTGTAGGTTTAATTTTTTTTTTTTTTTTTACCTTCACGCTGTATCCCGCACACGGCAGGGTAGGCAGAGGGAACCTAGTGTTAAGACACTCCGTTCCCCACTTTCCGCCGAATTCGGAGGCTTGCGTGTTTGTGAGAGAGTCAATTGCTAGTGGTTCACTTTATGGTAGGCGTTTTTCGTTATTGTTATGGAAAATGTGGAAGTTGGGAAATAAAAAAATGTTTTCAGTTTTTTATTCTTTAGGATAAATACGTAGAGATCTAGTTTATTTATATCCTAGTCTCTTAGGCCATACCAGATAAGTATTGCTTAATGTATGTGAAATACCTCTCGTGATTTTGTATTTGAAAAGTGTGTCCTGAATGTTCGTGTATACATGTAAAAAATATAATTTTTGTAAATTTAATTAGCAGGATAGTCAAAGAGGACCTAGTGTCAAGACACTCCGTTTTCCACTTTATACCAGAAATTGGAACTTTGCCTTGTGAGTGGCAACTGGGAATCGAACCCACAGCCAATCGAGCTTACAGTCAGATGATGTCCCACTGCGCCACGGTGACCTCTATAAGACAATTATATAACCATAACTAATAATAGTAATATTTACAAATAACTCATCTTTGTCCCTTAGTAAAATATATAGAACATCCTCACGGTCTTCTCGGCTGAGGAGGAAACCTACCAGTTTACCTTATTACCTCTAAACAGATAAATACAGATTGTTTATTGAATAATCGCTTTAAATATCCACGCCAAGTAAGTGGTGGGGAGTCGCGTGACTTTCATAGTTAAACCTCCACATACAATCAGTGCAATCAATCTTGTTCGCCACTGAGTCAGCGGTCATGCTCCTACGTGACGAACGTCTCGTATCTCGTATACCTACTTGCTAATTTTTACCTATGTTTCTAGTTTTTTTTTTAATAATATGTTGTATAAAGCTGTTTTTTTTTAAAGATTTTATTTTCCGTATGCCTTTTTTGTGCGTGTAGAGGTCCAGTGTTAAGATTCTTCGTTGATCTTCAAGACATTGGGTTTTGTGTGGTTGAACTTACTAACTCCGTGCTTTGTCTTAGGTATCAGAGCACAGTAATGAAAATATTTTAAATATATCATGTTCTTCGAGTGGGAATCGAACCTACAACCAATCGCGTTGAAAGTCAAAGACTGTTCCATTGTGCCATCGTGGTCTTAATAATTAATAGTAAATTACGTTTATGCGTAATATAAGTTTTTTTTATAGTTTTGCCTTTGAATTGCCGACTCACCGCACCGTTTTGTGTGGGTTTACTCGGAAAATCATTTTTTGAGGATAATTGCGTAATAATTGTGACAGTTTTGAATTCATTTACGCAATTGGTAAATTGGATGTTGAAATTAAAAATAATAAGGACGTTTTAGAGATTAACAGTTGCGAGTTTAATGGGGAGCATTTTGATTTGAGCTTTATAATGTATAGGTACTATTTCTTGTTAGCAACTTCACGGTTTTTCCGCATAGCAAGGTTGTCAGAGAGAACCTAGTGTCAAAACACTGTGTTCTTCACTTTCCGCTCGAAATCGACGCATTGTCTTAGGTTTCAGTGCGGAGAAATGAAAATCATATATAATCATTCCCTCGAGTGGGAATTGAACCCACGACCATCGCGTTTACAGACGCACTGTACCACAACGGCCTCATTTATATATTTTTTTCTTAGCTTCACGCTGTACGTGTTTGCGGGACACATCAGGGTAGGCAGAGAGAACCTGGTGTTAAGACACTCCGTTTCCCACTTACCGCCGAATTCGGAGGCATTGCGTGTTAAGTAGCGAGTGGAAATCGAACCCACAACCAGTTGTTTACAGTCACACGTTTGTGCCACTGCGCCACGACTGGTCCCATTATACTGGTCCATTATAATACATATTTTAGTACTTTTTAGTTGGATTAGTATCTCTTAACTTGATTATTACGTAGATCAAATGGTTAGTGTATAATTAAATTTGATAAATGCCTCGTGGACTGCCATACAAAGGCTAACGCAATAATTACAATGCTAATATCAATTTACAATACATTTTCCTTGTCAGTACGTAATTATTTTAACACAATTTAGATGCAGAGCGAGTAGGTTTTAGCTAGTGTATGTTATTCGGTTTTGCTCTCCAGTAATTAAAATATTTTTTTTTGTTTTTTTTTTGTTTTAGCTTCACGCTGTATCCCGCACACAGCAGGGTAGGCAAAGGGAACCTAGTGTTAAGACACTCCGTTCCCCACTTTCCGCCAAATTCGGAGGTTTGCGTGTTAGGTACACCAGAGCGAAGAAAATGGAAATATAATTTCCGCTCCTCGAGTGGGAATCGAACCCACAACCAGTCGTTTACAGTCACACGCTTGTGCCACTGGGCCACGACTGGCCACTAATTTAATTAATATTTGTTTGTATTATTTGTTTAATTGGCGGGATAGGGTTTAAATTCTTAAAAATATACATTTATATAAATATGACGGCGACTCCAAGTCTACTTATAAAATCCGACCAAGCAATTATTTACTCTATATCATATCATAGGGATGTATTTTTAGATATGGAATATTCTTAGCTCGAATAGCAAAATATTTGTGCTCAAAATAAATGACGAGTCGGGCCATTCTGTTTAAGATTATTATAAAATATTGATTGTAATAAATTTTAGCGTAAATCCTTTTATACAAACAACGTTTCGTAATAAAATGTTGTATTATATTATAGCGGATGATTCTTGCGATTTGTTTGTTTGGCAACATTTTTGGCTGTATCATATGGTTGGTCTTAACTTTGTAAACGTTTTTTTATTATTACATTTGACTATTAAATACAAAATGGTATCTAAGTCCGACATTTTAATGAATAATCTGTATTGAAATTTGTATTTGTAGAATAGAAAATATCCGGCTTTTCAAAAATAGCTTAAGTATTAAAATTATAATTTTACAGAAATATATATTTTACCGAATCATAATATATATATTTTATGTATATTTTACCAACTATATTTCATGCGCTCGAAAGAAAATCACAAGAAGAAGACATTTAGAAATCGCCCAAAACGCTTCTTAAGTGTGGAATAACACTTTAAAAAAGTTAAAAAGTATTTTATGAGTGGTTATTGATCTTATTGAAAACTAATTATTTCAAAACCAATATATGCCTATAGCAATCAGGAATCTGTAGATAAATGTAGGTTTTTACAGTAATTTTTTTTTCATATCAGTTTAGTAGTTTCGGAGATTACGTATTTTAAACATACAAACTCACAAACGCTTACCTTTTTATAATATTAGTATAAATATAAAATTTTCACATCTTTGCGTCTATCTATACTAATAAATAAAATTGGAGTGTCTGTTTGTGATGTTAAAATAACCGCTTTCTACTAAATGTATATGTAGTACACATTACATATACTAAAATAAGATATTTTACTATTTTTGTTTGTCCGTTTGTCTGCTGATTTCGGCTTATAACTGCAACGGCTCGACTGATTTTGACGGGGCTTTCAATTAAAGATAGCTCATGTAATAAGGTGTAACTTAGGATATTTTTATTTGTTAAATTCCATGCAGACGAAGTCGCGAGCACAGCTTGTATATAATATAAATAATTTCTAAAGAGATTATTAAGTTTCCGCGCTAACCATTAGTTAAGATAAGGTTGGGAAAGTGTCAGACTTAGTGTCGCCTGTTGCCCTTCCTGCTGATAACTTGAATCGTATATTACTAATCAGGGGTGCTCAATCTGTGGCCCGCTTAGTAATTTCTTGCGGCCCATGAAGTGTTGTTTTCTTATATATTACAGATAGTATTTTTAAATATTAGTGAAAAGTGTGATAGTGGCCTGTAATAAAATATCAAAATTTGGATAGAAAAACCTGTTACTAAAAAAGGTTGATCACCTCTGTTATGGATTGTTATGTAGCTGTTCACGCGACTTCCTCCGCCTGGAACTTTAAAAAATATATATATTTCTATAATGTATCAGCCTGAATTACTCCTTATTAGGTGTATCAGCTGTGTCATTAAAAATCCTAAGGTTAGCCAAGGGGTTGAAAAAATGTAAAAAAAATATTTTAGTATGTGTATTTGGTATACATACATCTAGAAAAAGAGGTTATTTTAATATTACAAACGGACATTGAATGATTAACGAATGTTATTTAAATGTATGTTAATGTTATTTATACCTATAAGGACGTTTGCAGATAAACATAATTAAACACTAGCCATTACTGTCATAGTTTCTAACTATTAATTGAAGTCGTAAGTTTAAAATATTATCACTTTCTTATACGTATTTTGTTTATAGGAGAAAATTGTTTGCAACGTATCTTTACTTAAAATTTGGAGATAAAATCAAATTTATATTGACTTTTCTTGTAAACCAAAACAAAAATTGCTTATAATATAGTTACGATACGTTTTTGGTATTTTTTTTAGCTTCACGGTATATTCCGCACACAGTAGGGTAGGCAGAGTGAACCTAGTTCTAAGACACTCCGTTCCTCAATTTCCGTCGAATTCGGAGGCAAGGCGTGTTAAGTGGCGGAACTTAACGCCGCGCCTTGCGAAAATAATCGACACAAGAGCGAAAACAATAGAAATATTAAATATTGCCACTCCTCGAGTGGGAATCGAACCCACAACCAGTTTTTGGTATATTAGTATAAAAAACCGAAATTATGTATTTTCTAAGATTTTCCAGCAAATTTATATAATTATCAGCCTTACTGGTAAAAGTGTGAATTGCCCTTTGACCATCATTCATCTTGAAGTTACGTCTTCGTAATACTTAAATTTTACGTTTAAGACGACATAAATAAATGTTGATTGGGTTAGACTAATGTTGATTAGGTAGGCAATTCGGACTTTTACCATTAACGTTGTTGACGTAGTTGCTTGCGCTTTACTTGAAAAACATTAATAATCTTAATTTTATTGATAATTAACTCTGTTGGTTGTGGGTTCGATTCTCGACCCAGGGGAATGATAATACATTTTCATTTTCTCTATTCTGACCTAAGGAAAAGTTTGGGAGCTAGGTTCCGCCACTCAATCAATACGCAATATCTCAAACGAATTGTCATGACACTAGAGTCTTTGTCTAACCTGCCATGCGAAAAATACATCAAGCTTTTATACAATAATTATATATAATTAAATGACATTTCTATCTAAGACATTTATATCGAAGTCTCACTAAAGAAATAATAAAAATTCCTTATTTTTACCGCACTCGCTAATAAAAAAATAGTTTTATCGAAACGAACGTGACTATAATCGATCCCGTTATCACCGTAGTAGATACGCTCGCCATTACACAAACAGAATGGGCAATTGCAAATTATTATTTAACCGTCGCGTCGGTCGTAGCCGTGACCAAAATAACCGTCGTATATTGTACGCGTATTTTATCTTGACCAGTCATTATATCTTCGCTTTGCGATATTTCGCCCAGGTACAGTCCAGCCAATGAGAGTTGACGAGTGACTGAGACACAACACACCATGCGTAATGGAATCACTAGTATTTGTCTCTTATCCGTCTCGCTCACTACCTCTTACCACCAATCCCTCCGTAATACTCGGTTTTGCGACGCCTATTGTAGCTAAGTTTCGACCTTTCAAGTTAGAATGCGCGTACTATACAAAGTATTAGACAAGGTGTCGCCCGTTGCCCTTCCCTCTGATAACTGATAACGACTATCGAAGTTTACACAATAAATATATCGTGTTTATTTAGTATAAGAATAGCATAGACTAGGCATTATTTATTTTTGTGTATTTATAATACTCTTGAGGCACTTGGGTAGCGTTTGTCTCTAAATATGAATGGTTGTAGGTTCGATCCTACTAGGGGAAATTATTATTTATTTCAAAGCGTCGCGCTGTATCCTGCATATAGCAAGGCAGAGGGAATCCAGTGCTAAGGCACTCCGTTCTCTATTTCCCGCCGCGTTTTGGAGGCACTGCGTGTTAAGTGACGGAACTTAACGCGTCTCTCTGCGCATTGATTTTATATATTACATTTATTTCTTCTCTTTGGTCCGCTTTGGTGGTGTTAAGTTTTGCCATTCTTTACGCTATGTCTCGATTTTTGGCGGAAAATGGAGAACGAAATGTCTTGACATTAAGCTCTCTTTGTGTATTCTGCTAGTCGGAAAAACATGTAAGGCCTGTTTCTAAATATAACATAACTTTAGTATTCAATGAATACATAAATTGTGATTGTGTAATGTTAATCGGTGTGATCTTAGAGAGCCAAAAGGAAGTATAGTTCTATTTTCGTTTTAAGGACTCTTTATTAGTCAGTGAAGCTGCTGAATATTTTAAATAAATTATTTTTAATATATGAGAAGATTGTAGTTTATTTTAAATTATATAATATAGTTAGTTTAAAAGTACTTAATATATTTGAAATGATTTCTGAACTGATTTAAGTGCAATGTTTCATTGGAAACATGCTTCTTTTTAGTATATAATTGTGACGCGCAGTTAGTATTTATTTTTTAGCCTTACGTTTTTCTGGCAATACGGATACTCACAGAAAACATAATGTCAAGGCACTCTGTTCTCCACTTTGCTTCGCCGAAGAGAAATTACATTATGAAATTATAGTTCTTTTTATAGATTCACGCTGTATCCCGCACACAGCAGGGTAGGCAAAGGGAACCTAGTTAGACACTCCGTTCCCCACACACCGACGAATTCGGAGGCATTGTATGTAAAGTGGCAGAACTTAACGCCACGCTTTGCCTCGACGAACCAGAGCGAAGAAAATGGACATATTAAATATTTCCACCCCTCGAGTGGGAATCGAACCCACAACCATTCGCTTTAAAGTCACACTTTGTGCCTCTGCGCCACAACTGCCCCTTTTATTCCTATGACAATTTTATATGAGATAGAAAAATAGAAGCTAAATAAATAGCTAAGTTTAACAGAATAACACTACAAAAATGTGTTAAACATTTAAAATGTAGACTTCGACGGTTACGAGATACTTGCAGCCGACGTGACCCGTATTTTATTTGCTTTGTATCCTGAATGTCAATCATTCGAAGAAAGTGTCAGACTAAATGTCGCCTTTCTGATAAACGATAACGCGCGACAGGAGTAAATCATTTTATCACACGGCACTACCTTTTGTTATTTATTTTTGTTTTTTATATAGATGTATATTGATTTTTTCTTATTTATTTTTGTTATTATTGTTGGTTAAAATGTTCAAAAGAGAATGTTTTATTTATAGTCTTACAAAACTGTTAGTTAGTTAGTTAAACAACAGGTTTCGTTCTCCGACTGGCTCGCGGCCACTATCATGTCAAAGACAAACCGCCAAATATCTTATGACGTGTTCCGGTTCGATGGCATGTAAGCCAGCTTTCCCTATTCCCATCATTCCCATCCTTCCTCCCTCCGTCTGTCCTACATTCCCAAGGCTGGCAACGCATCCATAACTTTAATGTTGTGGATGTCTATGGGCGAAGGTAACCACTTAACACCAGGTGGGCCTTCTGCTCGTTTGCCTTCTTTATTCCATAAAAAAAAAAAAAGGGAATGTAGTTTCAAGATACTTTGTTCTCTACTCTCCGCCTGTAATCGAGATATTGGGTGTTAAGTGACGTAAATGCTGCAAACGCAACGCTGTGTTATATCTGCTGTGTCAGTACCAGAGCGGAGAAAGAAAAATAATTTAAATATAATCCCGAATGTCCCGAATGAGAATCGAATACACAATTAATCGCGTTAATAGTCAGATGTTATCGTTCCCACTGCGCCGTAATGGCGTCTCGAGAAGATGTTATAAGCAAAAAATATATTTATTTATATAAGAGAATTATAATTAAAATATAAAAATTCATAAAGAAGGCCACACAAGTGTCTAATTTCTGTTATTATACACGCGAAAATCCGTTAATGCAAATTTAGTCCGCTTTAAGTGTCTATAAATCAAAATTAAATATTTCAACGCATTCATATGACGGTAGGAATTGTACGTTAATTATTTCCGTAACAAAAACTTAAAAAATAAAAATAACATTGTGGAGTGAAGAAGTCACTTGAATTTTATTATAGTAGTTTTGAAACTAGTTTTCTAAATTTAATTAGGTACTAGGGGCCAGTCGTGGCGCAGTGGCACGAACGTGTGACTGTAAACGACTGGTTGTGGGTTCGATTCCCACTCGAGGAGTGGAAATATTTAGTATTTTCATTTTCTTCGCTCTGGGTTCAGAGGCAAAAGCGCGGCGTTAAGTTCCGCCACTTAAAACTCAATGCCTCCGAATTCGGCGGAAAGTGGAGAACGGAGTGTCTAAGCACTAGCTTCCCTCTGCCTACCCTGCTATGCGCGGGGTACAGTGTGAAGCTAAAAATAAAATTAGGTACTTATTTTGGCAGTCAAAATGCTGTGAGGTCTTCGTGGTGCAGTGGTAGTTCGTTTGACTTTCTTATTGAGTGAGTGAAGGAGGCGTGTCATCGAACTGGAACACATCATCAAATATTTTGCGATTCGACTTTGACATGATAATGGTCGCGAGCCAGTCGGAGAACGAATCTCTTACCACCAAACTAAACTTAACTACTGGGTTACTCGCCTTTTGCGGGCTGCTACCCAGCGGCGGAGGGGAATTGTAATAACTTTTGACTGTTAATGTGATTGGTTGTGGGTTCTATTCTAACGCACAGGAATGGTTTTATCATAGTTCTTGGCTGTGGTAAGATAAATCGCGGTGTTGAGTCCCACTACTTAAGACGTAAAGCTTCAATTTCGGGAGAAAAACTAATTCTCTTTTTGACTAACCTGCTAGGCGAGATAAAGCTAGAAGCTAAAAAAGTCGTAGCTTGTTTATTTATTTATTTATTTGAAAGTTTTTTATTTTACTAATAAGTTTTGATCAAAAATAGAACAAATGACCTTTATATTTTAATTAATACAAAGAGTTTTTATTAACAGATATAAATATGAATTGATATTAATAGATAAAATATTTAATCTTCATATAAGAAATGAAGAAGCAAAAAGTAGCATTCGCGCTTTACTTGCATAGCGGGGTAGTCAGAGAGAACCTAGTTTTAATACAATCCGTTCTACTTTCCGTCTGAAAGAGAAATCGAGACATTTCACGTGTTGAGTGTCGGAACTCAACGCCGCACTTTGTCTTAGTTACCAAAGCGAAATACTGAACATTTAAATATAATCGTTCCCCAAGTGGAAATCGAACCTACAATAGTCATTTTTACAGTAAGAAGTTGTCCAACTGCGCCACGACGGTCTCATTCGTATGTTCTTATACGAAGGAATAAATTGTACCGTTCCCACCCACGCGTTGTTTGGCCCTTTATTTATTATCAATGGAAGCACTAAAACACTTGCAATTAGCTCAAGTACTTACTTCACCTATATTATATAAGTATAGGTAGAGTATATAAACAAGTACACGTGTAAATATGGTTAATTTTTGATACTTTCTACTTTATATTAAAGTTTTTTTTAGCTTCACGCTGTATTCCGCACATAACAGGGAGGCAGAGGGAACCTAGTGTTAAAACACTCCGTTCCCCACTTCCCGCCGAATTTGGAGGCATTGCGTGTTAAGTGGCGGAACTTAACGCCGCGCTTTGCCTCGATACCAGAGCGAAGAAAATAGAAATATTAATATGTCTACTCCTCGAGGGGGAGTGGAACCCACAACCAGTCGTTTTCAGTCACACCCTTGTGCCACTGGGCCACGACTGATATCTTAGAGATATTCATTTTAATTTTAAAACGACAATATATTGAATCCTCGCAAATATAAACCCTTATAAATCACTAACAAATCACGAATAAATCACGCCTAAATCACGGTTAAATCACGGATTATTATGAATCATAAGTTACGGATTTATTTAAATAGCATTTGTATAGACTAAATATATGTAGAATAGGTAAGTATATAAAGTAAGTATATCGTATTATTTATGTGATAAAGTAGCTTATATCTTTTTTTTGCTCTTATTTTTATCTGATGTTAAGTAATTTTTGAATATAAAGTTAACGTCAATTGAAACTGTATAACCGCTGTTGATTGCATCGTGAGATTTTTTTATTTTTTTTTGGTTATAATATAGTTATTTGTATACATATAGTGGTATTGTATATTGAGCCCAGTCTTGGCGCAGTGGCACAAGCGTGTGACTGTAAACGACTGGTTGTGGGTTCGATTCCCACTCGAAGAGTGGAAATATTTAATATTTCCATTTTCTTCGCTCTGGTGTCGAGGCAAAGCTTGAAGTTATGTTCCGCCACTTAACAGGAAATGCCTCCGAATTCGGCGGAAAGCGGGGAACGGAGTGTCTTAACACTAGGTTCCCTCTGCCTACTACCCTACTGTGTGCGGTAAAAAAGAAGTGTACATATATACTTAATTTATTTACGCATCTTCTTCTATAATCATCCAACTTATATCAATACTCCTTTTCCTTCAGCCCAAAGTTCAGTGGCTTCAGCTCAATTGGCGGAAATATTTAAAAGACAATCTTCGCTCGGTGGGATAGTGTCTGACTGTAAACGTAATAGTTGCGAGATTGCTCATTCAGAGGTCCCGCATCGCATAGAAGCGAAAAGTCCTAAAGTAGAGCGAGACACTGAGACGCTTGAAAAAGCGTGAAGCTAAATAACAAAGAATTGTAATGTAATTTGTGGAAACTTGATATAACTTGGTGGTATCATGGACTTCTGACTGAAAAACATTGGTGGTGGGTTCGATTCCCACGCAGGGACTGAATTTTTATTTCTTTGCTCTGTTGTCTAAAACGAAGCGCAGCGTTGAGTTCCGCCACTCGACACGCAATATCTCGATCTCGAAGTGGAGAACGGAGTGTTTTGATACTAGGTCCTACTATCCCGCTTTGCAGGAAAAAATGTGAAGCTGGTAGATTTTTTTGGATCACACAATATTTACAAAATTTAATAATATTCTATAACATGAATTAAGTATCTTTAAAATAAATGAAAGAAACACCAAACTTCTCTTGTCTGGTACCATCACGCTGTAACCTGCACACAGCAGGGTAGACAGAAGAGGGAACCTAGTGTTAAGACACTCCGTTCCCCACTTTTCACCGAATTAGGAGGCATTGCGTGTTAAGTGGCGGAACTTAACGCCGCGCTTTGCCTCTGATACCAGAGCGAAGAAAATGGAAATATTACATATTCCCATAGCGGAGACCGGGAATCGAACCCACAACCAGTCGTTTACAGTTACACGTCTGTGCCACTGCGCCACGACTGGCCCCAACAACAAAACAAACAATATACAAATAACGTATTAATTATCTGAAAACCTCGTCACGACCGGTTACGTAACTATTCTATTCCATTCCGCTAAATGGGTAAGCATATGTGACCGCACAATCTGTAACCGCAGCCCGCGGCTTATCGCGTCCGACACCAAGTGACTAACTTTGTAAAGGTGGTGTAGACGGTGCGCTATATCCTATGTGCTATACTTAGATATAGTAAGCGTTTTAATAGGTAGCTTTCTAAGTAGGTAGTTTTTTCACGTGTAGTGGGGTAGTGAAAGAGGAGCTAGTGTTAAGATACTCTGTCCTCTATTTTTTGTCTGATATCGAGGCATTGCGTGTTGAATGGTGAAAGTCAATGTCGCACTTTGCTTTTGGTACTAGAGCGAAGGAATGAACATTTAAATATAGTCTCTCCTCCGAGTGGGATTCGTACTCAGAACCATGGCATTTACATGCAGACGCTGCCCAACTGCGTCTCGACGCCGGTCCTAATAATTGACTTTAGTTAATAAGATTAGATTTAATTAAAAACTACCTGTTGGCAAGAGTGTCTTTGTAAAGTGTTAATTTTTTAGTTGTCTATTTACATAGTTAATTTTTTAGCTCTTATAATTCGTGAAGTAAAATTAAATTAAAAAAAAAAACAAGCATCACGGTTCTACAAGACAACATCTTACTGTAAACGTGATTGGTAGTGGGTTCGGTCCAATCGAAGTAAATATTATATTTGAATTACAGTTATTTGTCTGTTCTGTTGCTTAACATATATCACGATGATTTCCGCCACTTAAGATGGAATGTCTCGATTGCTTTCAGATAGTAATGAACGGAGTGTCGTGACACTAAGTTCTCTCTGACTCTACCATGCGGGAATGAGTGAGAAGCTGCTTATCTATAACATCAATTTAACAAATTGATTTCCACTTCTTTGAATATACTTTAAATAATTTACGTGCTATTCGTATCTTATATTAGTTTGTCAAGGAAATGAACAATTAATGGCATACACGAGTATGTATGAGTAGTGTACGAATTAAGTATTTGGAATATATATATTAAATTACTTTTAAATATATCCGGTCACTAAATTCTGATGTCTGCTCAGATATCGCGAAATAAAAAACAAATTATCCATGTCCTTAATATCCGTATAATAAATTTTAATTAAATGTTAATTAATATAGCAGCGTATGCAAAAAGTTGTATGCATTTTATTATGTGATAGAGTGCATATATATTGCATATATATCTGTCTTGTGACGTATTTAAATATAATTGAATAATTAATCTATTTGACTTAATGAGTCTATTTTATTATGAAAAATCGTGGTTATGTGCTTCAATCGACCTATTTCACCATGGTAAAACTGTTGTTATTTCGTGGTTATGCGTTACTGTAAAAGCCTGAATTTCGGTAAAAGACACTACAATCTAGAGATTAGACACTCTGTTTTCTACTTTCTGCCCGAATGCGAGACATTGCATGTTGAGTGGCGGAAGTTAACGCCGTGCTATATCTTTCCAACCAGAGCGGAGAAATGGAAATGTTTTAAATATAATCATCCCCCGAAGTGGGTATCGAACCTACTACCAGCACTAATTCAGTCTTCTTTAATGGTCTTATTTAAACATTATGAATACGTTGTCCGCCTTTTACTAACGTAATCTCAATTAATATATTATATTTTTTTGTTCCCGTTACTCAACCATCCTAAGAACTAAGACATAACTATTTATAGATAAGTAAAAGTTAAAAATAATAGGAAATGGTTTCTGCCTACTTTTTTTAAACTTATTTATTCATTGAAAAACTTATTTTAAATCAATTGGTCATATTGTTAAGCGAATCGTGAAAAATAAAGTTTTTAGTTTTACGTACACATTTCTTATTAATAAAAGAATAAAAGATTAAATAGCAAAGTTTTATTATAGAGCAGTAGAACAGCAATGTTATTGTATAGATATAGAATGCCTTATGTTCTTTTAACATTTTAGAGGCATATTTTAGGGGCCAGTCCACTTATCACTAGCAATGCCTCCGAATTCGGCGGTGCGTGGGGAACGGAGTGTCTTAACACTAGGTTCCCTCTGCCTACTCTGCTGTGTGCGGGATACAGCGAGAAGCTGAAAAAAAAGTGTTATTCACAACACTCAGGAAATTTATAAATATTTTTTTTCAAAACATCTTAAAATATGAACGCAGCGGAATTCAAACCCGTGAACACATCGCTTACCTGTGAGAGTGCTTGGACGGTCTCCAAGAGGCGCGGGTTCGAATCTCGCTGCGTTCAAATTTTTATACGTTTTCTGAAAATGTGTGTTTTCAATGCCTCTTATTACTAAGTAAAGTAGGTATTAGAACGTTTTCGTCTGCACCACGTCTGGCCTCCGTTTGAATGCAATAAACTAACATGTTGCGTCATGTGATAATACTCACGTTTATACATTTTTAATTAATTTGTAATTATTTTTTTACTGCCTATATAAAACCTTGAAATATTCTTATAAGTTATAAATTTTATTATAAAGTTTCAATGAACTTGTTACTTAAATTATTGTAGTTTTTAAAAAAAGACGCTGTCCCACTGCGCCATGATGGTCTCTATAGTCAACCTTTTCATAGATTGACACGTTTTTAATTGAATATACATTATTCATTTATAATAAGAGTAGATATATAGATTTTTATTAGGTATTTGAGGCTAGTTGTTGCGCAAAGGTAGTATGACTGTAAACACGACTGGTTGTGGGTTCCATTTTCTTCGATCAAGTATCGAGGCAAAATACGGCAAAACTCGCAAATCCTCCAAGATCGACGGAATATGGGAAACGGAGTGTCTTAACACTAGGTTCCCTCAGCATACCCTGCTGTGTGTGGTTTTAGATAAGCCGTATACATATGTATGAAACAGGAGTGAGCAAACCGCGGGCCATAGAGTAGTTTAGTTTTTTATTTATGACCCTTCGAACGTGCAAGGTCACTTCAACAACATTGTATGGAGAATACACGAAGAAGATTGATCAGTTCTTTTTTTTTCTTTTTTTTTAATAGCTTCACGCTGTGTCCCGCAACCAGCAGGGCAGGCAGAGGGAACCTAGTGTTAGGCCACTCCGTTCCATACTGTCCGCCGAATTTGGAGGCATTGCGTGTTAAGTGGAGGAACTTAACGCCGCGCTTTGCCTCGACACCAGAGTGAAGAAAATGGAAATATTAAGTATTTCCACTCCTCGAGTGGGAATCGAACCCACAGCCAGCCGTTTACTGTAACATGCTTGTGCCACTGCTCCACGACTGGCCCCTAATGGCCGAAATTGATCAGTAAAAGAGATAAAGTATTAAAGATGACAGATGCCAAGTTCCTTGAATTCGTAATTTATGTATAATTATCTGCTTTAACTTCCGTTTTGACTAACTTACATACATATGTAACACAAATTTGTGTGATTGGAAATCCCTAATACTTTTAACACGTGATGTCCGTCCGTACACGTTAGCCACCGCATGAATTAGTTGACTAATAATGGTGTGTAGGTATACCTATGTAAATATTTGTAATATTTTATATATTAAAACAATATAATAAGGCCATATGTCGTATTGACCAATTGTAAAGTATAAACGCGATTGGTAGTGGGTTCGATTACCATTTGGAGAAATGTTTATAATTAAATTATTAAAAGAGAAAGCGCGGCTTCTAGTTCCGACACACGCATTTTCTAGAATTCGGCCGGAATGTGGAGAACGGAGTGTCTTAACACTAGGTTCCCTTTAACTACAACGCTCTGCAGGAAAATATGTTAAGTGAAAAAAAAAAAACAATACACATTGTTACATTTCAATGTACTACTAGGAAAAACCTAGCATTACTTCTTGGAACTACTACAACATACGATACAAGTTACATCAATCGATATTGTTTTAATCAACGTCTAGTCCGTTTAAGTGCTTTGCCCGATAATGATATATTTTATTGCATGAGTGCAACATATGCAATTTTGTATTAAATGGTTATTATCTTTTTTGTATTTTTTATTCAAGATTTTATTTAATTTGTATTTTATGAGCTGAAATTTTGTATACACGTTTAGTATAGATGACTAAACATTATAACCTGCTGCCTTTATTCCGCATCCTAGAGGGTAGGCAGAGAGAACTTAGTGCCATGACACTCCGTTTTCCGTTTTTCACAGAATTTAAAAGATTTTGTTTGTCGAGTGGTGGAACTCAACCCCAATTTAAATATAATCACTCCCCCCGAGTGAGGATCGAATCCGCAAAATATTTAAATAGTTAAAAATATATGTTTTTTATACTTAGAATAAAGTCACAAAAATCTTATGCAATTTTTTAAATTGTGTTTTATGTTTAAATATACAGTACTCAGGAGCCACAAAAAGTGAATGCTTAAAGTGGATTAATATTATTTATGGCCACATTGTCTTTGAAATGTTTTAAAATAATAAAAATTTAGTACTTAAGTAATTAAAAGTGTTAACTTTTAAAATTGTTAAATTAAGTAAATAAGTTACATATATTGTGGCCTTTCGTGGCCCAATGGCACAAGAGTGTTACTGTAAACGACTGGTTGTGGGTTCGATCGGACAGGGAACCTAGTGTTAAGACACTCAGTTCCCCACTTTCCGCCAAATTCGGAGGCATTGCGTGTTAAGTGGCGGAAGTTAACGCCACGCTTTACCTCTAATACTAGAGCAAAGGAAATGGAAATATTAAATATTTCCACTACTCGAGTGGGATTCGAACCCACAACCCTCACGGTTATAGTCAGAGATTGCCACGGCAGCTTTTTTATATAAAATATACATAGAAAAAAATAATAAAATAAACATATAATACAAAAGACCCCCAATACACGACTCGCCAATATATAAAAATAAAAGTCAAGATAGCCCAGTCATTGTATCGCACACGATCTCGGCCGATATCGCTAATATTACCAATTTCACCGATAACCGGAAGATAAACTATCTTATAGATCCTAGATAAACTGGTAAGCGGGTGTTGCCTAATCGCTGAAAAGTGAAATTTTATATATTTGAAAGAAAATTTGGAGTTATCGAGGACATTATGGTGCAGTGGTGTCTGACTGTAAACGCGATTGACTGTGGGTTCGATTCCCACGCGGAGATTCCGTCACTCCTCTCCACTACCGCCACTAACAATGTCTCAATTTCGGGCAAAATTAAGTCTTGATACTAAGTTCGGTCAGGTTTTAGGTAGGTAAGTGTTGACGTCATTGTAGTGCAGGTATAACGTGTTTGAGTAAACGCGGTGCTCACGGGTTCGAATTCCACTAGATATCTAAATAACTAGACAATTATAAGGTAAATTGTCATCAGCTTGCATGTGATATTTTGAGATGTAGTACTGAACGAGGACAATAGATTAACTTATTACAATGATTATTTTACCTAATTTCGCAAAGATGAATGAAAATTGATATACGAGTATGAAGAAACTTTACCATATCTTACGTATATGCGTAAAATTTCCGTTGCCATGGCAACGTACATAGTGAAGGACATACATATGTGTATTTTAAACACATAGTAGTGTGTGTAATATTTATTTTATGTAATTCTATGGCATTATTGTGAAGAACATTGTTTCTTTTTACATTTCTTTATAAAAACTTGAACTACAACCAATTTCAAATTACACCGTGCGTATAATTTTTTTGTTAAAGTCAAACGAAAATTTTTCCTTTACATATAAAACGAAAACCTTCCTTTACGTATTAACATATAAATAAAGTAGGTCCTTACAAGTATCCAGTCAATTATTGTATTTGTAAGATCAGTAATCAGATTCACCCCCTTTATAAAGCTTCAGCAAATCAATTTCCGAAGCCGTACAAAGGCGTCGGAATAAATTGTGCACGATATCAAATTTGTACACGGGAAATGATTACATAGTAACCGCTTTTTTTATATTCGCACGTTGGTTACTTTTTTCTGGGGCAGAAAGGTTGTTCTTTTTTCCTATGGTTTTTTTTTATTTTTTGGTTCATTATGGACACATGGGTTTTATTCTTTTTAAGTTTACGTTACTTAAGTCAAAACTTGTATTTAATACTCCTCACCCATGGTTTCATTTTAAATAAACGTGTCTTATCCAGAGTACGATTTGGTTTTCTTTGGGCATATTACTCCCTATAATTCTTCTTTCTTCTTTCTTGAGCTTCACGCTGTATCCCGCACACAGTAGGGTAGGCAGAGGGCACCTAGTGTTAAGACACTCCGTTCCCCACTTTCCGCTAAATTCGGAGGCATTGCGTGTTAAGTGGCGGAATTTAACGCCGCGCTTTGTCTCGACACCAGAGCGAAGAAAATGGAAATATAATTTCCACTCCTCGAGTGGGATTCGAACCCACAACTAGTCGTTTACAGTCACACGATTGTGCCACTGGGCCACGACTGGCCACTATTCTTCTCTCCCTATAATTAGATAAAAAAATATTAAATATTTTTTTTTGTCTGGGGCCACTGTATCATGTTAGCAATATACGTAATTTGAAATTATGCTTTTATATATCTGTTGTTTTTGCCAATTTCTTTCTTTAACTGGAGACAATATTCTTGTACTTGTATGTGGCGTCTTAATTGAATTTTCTTGTAAGATATTAATCTATCCAAAAGCTACCGAGACGTGCACTGTCGCTGATATACAAAGCGAGGAGTTATTAATATTATGCACATTAATTCTGATGTCGTTATATTAAAAAGGTGTATGCAAATTGTTTGTAAGTTTGTGTATATTAAGATCAGAAATTTTCGTGAAATGAACAATTTTCTTCCTGACATTATTTCTAGAGCTTAGGCAGAGTATAATTTCTTGTACTTTGCGTGATCTTCAATATTCTCAGTGGTCTGTCCTTTGGCTCCCAAATTCTGCTGTGAGACATCCATCAATCGCTTTCTTAAGAGTTCGGGGGGTCTAGAGGTGACGAATGTGACTTGATATGTCTGTCCAGAGTCACGTATATCAGGGCATATTCTTCCGACATAGATCGGTGGGCGGGCCTCAAGGTGCCCAACTCAGACAACGTTCTTGACATTCCCGACGACGTACATCTACAGCAGCACCTTCATTCATTTCATGATATGCACAGATTTTATCTCCATAATTGACGAAAAGCCGAAAAAAGATTAATTTATTTATATGCCTTTAGATTATTTTGAACCAAACGTAATTTTCTTTTTCTACATAACTACTTTTCAGAAATATTGTATATTTAATAGATTTATCCCAAAATATTCTATAATCTGTATACGATACCAAATTCCACTCGTCCATATACTGCTCGCATATCTTACATCATAGCTCGCATCTCGTCTCTCGACAGTCAGTTGTTTGCTTTGAACACTTAGCGCGCCCACCAACCAACCGTGTCACGACCGTGACCGCATCACACAAATGTCACTATTTGCCCACTCAGGGTTGACTGGTTTGAAAAAAAAAAAACTTTGTACGTGTTAATTGTAGAGAGATTTATTGAAAAAGAGTATTTATTTTAAGTTAAGGGACATTATATTAAATATTACTATTTAAATTAAATATTACTATTAAATATTACTTAAATATTACTTATAATACTAATAATATTACTATTTGCCCACTCAGGGTTGACTAGCTCTTCAAAATTACGTAGTGTAAATTGTAGAGAGGTTTATTGTATAAATTATGTTGTTAGATTTTTTTTTGCCTTAAAGGGGCATTATATTAAAAATTATACTTTTGCTTACTTAGGGAAGTAGAGTTGGAAAAATAATATCTTTGTGGATACGTATAAGTTGTAGAGATTTGTGTTGTCTCTTGAAATTTGTTAAAAAAAACCATGTTGTTATGATTTCATTATATATTAAGTAAAGAGGTTTTAAAAAAAGACATTTAGAAAACGTATAAAAATTTGAACGCATCGGGATTCGAACCCGCGCGTCCTAAACCGCCCAGGCGCCCTCATAACTGAGCCATGCATGGAACGCATTGCTCAGTGTATTTTCTAAATGTCTTTTTCAATTTTCCTAAGTGTGGAATAACACTTTAAAAAAGTTAAAAAATAAAACAAGTTTTAAGTTTCACGCTTCATATCATATAGCAAGGTAGCAGAGTAAGATACCTAGTGTCAAGAAAATCCGTTCTCCGCTATCATCCGAATTTAAACCTTTTTTTATTTTGGTTCTATCTAAAGAAAAAATCACAACAATTGAAATAGGTTTTATTTAAAAAATATATATATTTTTAGGGATGTTATATATAACTTAAATAATTATATTTATACCACAACACAAAGACATTTAATAGAATAAACTCAATCATTTCCATACAACAATCACCATCAATAGAAGAACTAGAGGCAGCCTTATTAAAAAGTAAGTATAGGGGACACTACGCCCACACCTACGCTACCTTTTTATCTCGCCTTGTCATTATTTGTAAAGATTTAACTTGGACGCCTTCTCCTTCGCTCCGGGTGACTGACCCCCGTAGCTACCGTGAAATGTTCAACTATTGGTTTTTGGATGATCAATAACATGCGCATACAAACTACGTACATATATGAAAATGTTTTTAGATTTTAAGTGAATTTGAGTTGGTATTATATGTAAGACTATGATATGACTTCTCTTGTTGGGTCAAGGGGAAAGTGGAGAACGGAGTGTTTTGATAATTGGTTCTCTCTGACTGATCTTGTTTTGTGAGCAAAATGTGTGAAGCAGCGTTTTTTCTTACGTATTTCTTGTATTTGTAGTAGTTATTTAAAAAATATGTTTTATTAAATTATTCATATTAGTTAAATTTATTAAATATTTTTCCTTTTTGCGGTTGTCTTGAATCTTACGTAATAGAGCCCTTATGCACTAATGCATTAATGATTATATCTATTGCATTACTAATACTGAAATCGCGTAGTGTTCTTGGAGAAAAGTGGAGGGCGGAGTGTCTTGACATTAGGTTCCCTTTGACTACCCTGCCACAAAGGTAAAAATGTACAGTTCCTCTTATGTAAGTGACAAATCACTCTACACACGCACCATTTTACTCCTAAACGAAGGCATGTTGAATAGAGTGTGCCATGAAATGTCTAACAATAATTATAAAGTAGGCTATTATAACTTTGAATCTATTATTACATTCAGACGGACGGAAAGTGAAGAACGGAGTGTCTTAACACTAAGTTCTCTCTTGCTAAAGGGGTATATCTGGGTAAATCTGTTTATATACAAAAACCTCTATATATCAATACTCATTTTATTTTATTTATCCTGATACTTTAAAAAAAAAGGACAGGTGAAGCCAATAAACTTATCAATGTCATAATGTGGCAAAATTTTGGCGATTATTAGTATAAGTAGTTTCGTATATCGTTTGCGTGTATACGAAAACCCGAAGTGAGCCGCGACCGCAGACCGCTTCCAGGCAAAAGGTTTCACGGGTGATTCTCTGGAAATATGCTAACCGCATTCCCACATTGCGAATATGAATACGTATTTTGAAGAATATATGTATTTATTTATTTACGTTAATACGTTTTAACTGAGGCCAGTCGTGGCGCAGTGGCACAAACGTGTGACTGTAAACGACTGGTTGTGGGTTCGATTCGAGTGGAAATATTTAATGTTTCCATTTTCTTCGCTTTGGTGTCGAGGTTCGAAGTTCGTAGCGCGGCGTTAAGTTCCGCCACTTAACACGCAATGCCTCCTAATTCGGCGGAAAGTGGGGAACGGAGTGTCGTAACACTGGGTTCCCTCTGCACTCAATCATGTAATGCACAATGCCATTTTGATCTACTTATTGGCGTCTGAATTTATTGGCAACACGTGTCGAGATCCTTTGGCAACACATTTTTTTTTTAATTTAAGGTATCACACATTTTTTTTTTAATTTAAGGTATTTGGTTTATTTTGAAGACATCGTTACAGCCTCTGATTGAAATTGTGTTTGGTTATAGGTTCGATTCCCACTCAGAATAATTATAATTATAATATTTTTATTTCCTAGCTTTTGTGAACAATACTAAGCGTGGCGTTAAGGTCCGCTACTCAACACGTAATGTCTCGAGATTTTTTTTAAATCTAAATTTAAAGAGCTTGGTCACAAAATGCGGCCATGACGCTCTATAAGTTTTCCTAAACTAAGCTAAAGCTGGTCCTGAGATAAGGTGACCTATCACCTCACTCTCAGACCCAGCCTTACCAGTTTATACAGAGCCCTGGCCTCCTTGGATAATGGGAATGCCAAGACGCAGTTAATTCAATGTCTCGAGTTTACGATTACGCTACGATTTCTCTGCGGAAACTTCTCTGCTTTTAATATTATAATTTACATCCATGTTAATTATATTTCCATTCAATTAAAATTTCTAATAATGTAATTTTCAAATTTCAGGTGAAAAAGTTTGAATTCGAAGATCACGCGCCGCCTAAAATCGAGCAGATACAGCCGTTCTGCGAGAGCGTGCACGCGTGGCTGAACGAGGACTCGCGGAATGTCGCCGCCGTGCATTGTAAAGCTGGGAAAGGCAGGACAGGTGATTATATATGTTTATATTCTTTGTTTTTAGCTTCACACTATTTCCCATATAAACAGAGTAGGTAGAGGGAACTTAGTGTTGAGACACTCCGTTTCCTATTTTCCGCAGAATTCTCGAAGCATTGCTTATTAAGTGGCGGGACTTAACGCCGCGCTTTGCCTCGACACTGGTGTCGAGCTGGAAATGATAAATATTTCATTCTTCGAGTAGGAATCGAACCAACAACCACTCAGGTTTACAGTCACACTTTATGCCACAAGCCAGAACTGTCCTCTTCGTAATATAATATTTTATTAGTTATAATAGTAAAAGCGTGAAATAAAAAAATACAAATATGCCTGAAATAAAAAATGTATTGCAACGACAAGTAATTAAATAAATAGAGTATAAGAAATAATGTGTAAATTTAAAATTATAAAATTTACCAAATAAGAATTAGAAAATTGTACTAAGTTTGTCACAAAAATTTGGAACATAGCGTAAATAGTAGATATAATATAATCATTTAACGAAAGAAGTTAACGAAAAGTCACGCGATTTTAGCTTTGTACATAAGTAAAGTTCATCATCATCATCAAAGGCACTATAGCCGCGGGTGGGCCTTGGTCTGGTCCAGAATACCTCTCCATTCTGCCCTATTCCTGGCTTTCTCTTCCCAATACTTTACGCCCAGTTATTTACGGGCGTAAGCAAAGTTCAGGATAACCAAAATCTTCGGTTATACCTGAGGCCAGTGTGTCATAATAAAAAAAACTGTTTGTGATGGATGTGGTTACGAATCTCACTTGGACTTTCAACATTTTGTTTTTCTTACTCTGGTCCGGTAGTTTAAAAAAAAATAAGCGCGGCGTTAGTTTTCGCTACTAAACACGATATATCTCTTAAATTGGTAGAAAGTGGAGAACGGAGTGTCTTGACGTTACGTACTGCCTGACTTTGTTAATGCGCAAGCGCATTTACATGGCGCTAAAAAATATGAAATATCTAAGTAGTAATTCAATTTGCTCTACTAATCACATGTCAGTAGAGTAAAATACCAAACTAATTATACAAAAACTGACAAAAATCAAGCTAAATATTGCTTATTTTTGTATAAAAAAATATGTTAAATCTGTAACTTAACACCGTCATAACAAAATTAAGGCACGTGTATTGAATACATTCCACTATGAGGAATATATATAAATAATTCCTTATTACTATTCCGGTTTGACAAATTGCGGCGTTGTGTTCCAGCCAACAGCAATGTCAATGTCTAAATAGACAGGACGGAGTGTCTTAACACTAAGTCCTCTCTGACTTCTCCGCTATGGGAAAAGCGTGAAGCAGTTTTTTTTTAAATAAGCAAAACCTGGGGCAAAATCATATATCATCAGGTTCTAGTTTTTATACTAACCTCGCAATATGCGGGAAATGTGCAAAGATAAAAAAAATATACCATATATCGTTATGAAAGCCTTAGTTGCAATTCACGTCGTCAGCGAACACATTGTTGTATGTAAATGTCTATATATTGGATGTTAAAATGTAAATCTATTAAGCTATCTCTCATGCATTATGCATATGCCGAATATAAATAATACGGTTTATATTGAACGAATAATCTAATCTAATATTGTAATATATTATAATGGAGCTCTACGCTTTTTTCGGTATAATTGGGTAGTCTGAGAGAATTTAGTGTTGAGATACTCCGTTCTTCATTTTCCGCCTGAATTCGAAATATTGCGTATTGCTTTGTCTAATCTATATATAATATAAAATAGCTTGTATATAATAATGATAATTTATTTCTAAAATGCCGTGATTAAGATGTTGATACGCCATTTTGAATGATTTTGAAGTATTTTTAGTTTTGTCTTGTTGTCGATGTATTAGTAAAGAAAAGAAAAATGATTTTATTTACCGAAGTTATCGGTCAGATGAGTATTAAATTAGTAATCCTTTTTAAAAGTTAGGACCAATGCAGAAATAATTTGTAAATAGTATAAATATTATACACTTATGTACACTTTTGTATAAAGTGGTTTAAACATTGTTAAGGCAACGCATAGTCAACCATCTAATCTGTTAGTAATCTCAAAAGTGAGAATATATCTTAAATTTAAAAATTTCAAAGAGTTGTAACAGTATTAGTTATTATTAGATAAAAATATTAGAATATTTAATTCTCAACGCAGCAACGCATTCTTTAAAGCAGCTTCACGCTTTTTCCCGTAATGCGTAGAACAATATAACCTTATGTCCAGACACTCTGTTCTTTACTTTTTCGTTAGTAATAGAGACATTGCGTATTGAGTGGAGGAGCTCTAATTTAAGTAACTTTAGTCAATCCTTACGTGCTTCCTTGTATAAACCTTGTTAAATTAACAAGCTTCAAATTTCGGCGAAATCATGCAACTAATTTAAAAAATATATTTTCAATAAGTCTTAAAATAAATACAACGCAGTCATAGTCGCTGCCCCAATTTTAACCGGAAGGTAAAATTTAATATAATTAACAACCAAACAAAATAAGATGAAACTAAAGAAAGCGAACGCGATACTTTTGTCAATTGAAGCATATCTTAAACGATCATCCTCCTTTCACGGCGACGTACCAGCAGTGAGCAAACGTGTTCCTTTCATATCGGCCTTTGGTGTTTTTTAATTTTACCAGAAAAAAAAAAACACTGTAAACGTTGAAATGTTAATCGTTATAGGTTTCATTTTTCGTTTATTAAACTCTTCTATACTAAATATAATAGAGAAGTAAAGTTTGTAGATTTGTTTGTAAGGGGTAATCTTCGGATATACTGAATCGATCATGAAAATTCTTTTCACAATTAGGAAGTTACACTATTCAGGAATGATATAGGCTGCATTTTTTTATAATTTAATTTAACAGAAAGTTCCGAGAGTCCTAAAGGGGCTCGAACAGGGGATGGGTTCGAAAAGACATGGATCTTGTGGCAAAGCCCCGAGCGGGTCGCTAGTATATTATAATTTACTGATATGTCAAATAAAAAAGTAATATAGACTAATACGAGACCAGGCGTAGCTTGTGAACACAAAGTGTGACTGTTAACGCGACTAGTTGTGGGGTCGATTCCTAGTCGAGGAATTGCATTGAGGCAAAGCACAGCGTTGCGTTCCGCCACTTAACACGTAATGCCTTTAGAATTTGACGGAAAGCAGGGAACGGAGTATCTTAACACTAGGTTCCTACTCTTCTGTGTGCGGGATACAGCGTGAAGCTAAAAAAAAGAAAGTAATACACACTAATATACATATACTAAGGATCCTTGGAAACTCACGAAGGACTTTGAAAAACTTTCCTTCGTACGTAATTTGGGCAATTATGTGTCGTAAAGAAATTTCGCAATTACACCCCCAAGTTTTGGTGGTCGTTTTTGTTTGCATGACAATGGGCCGGCCTCAAAGGCAATGTAAAGAACGCGTAATTCCAACCTTTGTGGTGAAACTATTATTTGGCCGCCATATTGTGATAAATATCTCTCGGGTATGCGAGCGCTTTTTAAAGTTTTATATATATATATATATATATATATATATATATATATATATATATATATATATATATATATATATATATATATATATATATATATATATATATAATATAAATAAATATTTTAGTTTTTGCTATATATGATACATTACCAAAATTCGTTGTCTAAACACTCCCTCCCATTCTTTCCGTCCGTGTTAAGGTGACGGAATTCAACGCCTGGTTTTGTCGTATTCAAAGACCAGATCGGAGAAATAAAAATATTTTAGTTATGATCCTCCGAGTGGGTATCGAACCCACAGCAGTCAAACCGTCAGAGGTTCTTTATAATAAATTATGTTTTATTTGTCAATTTTTTGGTATTTATAAAAGTAATATATTCATTTTTATGTATGTGTTTCAGGTACGATGGTATGTTGTTACCTCCTGTACAGTGGGCAAAAGGCGACGGCGGATGAAGCGTTGAAATTTTATGGCAAGAAAAGAACACACGACGAGAAAGGTAAATAAATATTTATATATGTAAATTATTATTAAATTTTAATTTTAAATTTAATCAAAAGTTGATATCGCAGATAATAGTGTCCTAGAATACAAAAATCGATTAATTTTATTGTTTTATTTTATTAAAGCTATGTTAGACAGTTTATTAATAATATTTTATTATTATAGAATTTTGTTAAAAAAAATGTAATATATCTACTTTGTATACACAAAAATTTTTTTTGTGAAATTTTGTGATTTGTGATTAAAAGAGTTATAAGGCATCTCCTTATTAGTAATAATAATAAAGATATACTTTAAAGAAACTAGAATTGCTTACAATTACATTAGTATTAAAACACTAAGAAAAATGTGCAATGGTGGTCTTATGGCTATAGGCAAGTTCTTACAGGTGTGCATTAAATATTACTGAAAAGTCGGAGAATGAAAGACAGATGAATGCTGTAGAGATGAGATCTCTTTGAAAGATGTTCGGATCAGCATAGCTGATCGAATCCGCAATGAAGAGATACACAGAATGGCAGGTATTAGTAAGAACGTCATAGTAAGAATGAAGAAGGGCGTGCTCAGATGGTTTGGGCACGTCCAGAGGATGAATGATGGAAGAATGATAAGAAAGATATAAGAAGCAGATGTGAGTGGTAAGAGAGGGAGGGGGAGACTTGGTTGACCTTCGAAAACACGGTACTGGAGGAAGGTCACGTTAAGGCCCATGAGGACTCCCCGGAGGGCGTGTACGAAGAGGTTGATGACAAGATGGACGGACGATGGACGAGGCGAAAGAATTATGCAAGGACCGTAGCGTTTGGTGCTCTGATCTTTCTGACTACCCCGCAAGGGATACAGCGGGATTCTAAAAAAATTGTAGTGGGATTTTGAAAAAATATTTAAAAAATACACCACCACCCACAAAACTTTCGTTTACACTTAAAAAAACAGTTACATTAACTGTCATCAATTTGTATAATATTTGTACGTTTGTAAGAATAGATATTGTGTTTGCAGGCGTAACGATCCCGTCGCAGCGTCGCTACGTGGAGTACTACGCGGCGCTCGTGCACGGGCGGCTGTCGTACCGCGCCACGCGCGTGCACGTGCGCGAGGTGCGCATGACGCCGCCGCCCGCGCTCAACGGCGGACAGTACACGCTCGAGCTCGTCGTGTCGCAGGTGCGTAGCCCCCCTTGGCTAGGAACCCATCAAATAACGACGACGGCGTGGCGAGAGCCTCTCAGTCGAGACTCGAACCTAGCTCTTAGTGGGAGAGTATGATGTTTGTAACCAGTTAGGTCCAATATATATTGGTACGCTAGAGTTGGTTATGTCGGAATGACTTGGTGATTGTAGTGTTAATGTTGTGATGTAATTATTTTCTTTTATAGATAATTTTTATTTTTTGGTGATTTGTGAAGATCAACATATATTTTTAATTGTAAATTGTAATTAATGTTTGCTCAAAACAACTTCGTGTTTAGATACATTAATATTTTTAACATTTTAAATTATTAATCACACATTTAGAAAAAAATTCAGGAAACGTATAAAATCGTACAATTTTAATCGTAATTGAATGAACTTTTTGATTTTAATAATATGATATACGATTATAATCAAACACTCCGTCTTCGTTCACTTTTCACGAATTTTGAGCGTTGCGTATCAAGTGGCAGAACTTAACGTTGCGTTTTGCCTCGGCGCCAGAATGAACAAAATGAAATATTAAATATTTGTATTCGTTGAGTAAAGATTGAACCTATAATTAGTCGCGTTTATAGTCACACTATGTACTTGACTTCGTGGCACAACTAGTGTCAATCGATGTTGATAGTTTTATATATGTATATAGCGATACACCGATATTTGATTTTTTTATTTAAGTAGGAATACTTTGCTAGGGCAATATATGCCTATTATTGCCTTAGAAAATATAGTTGACTACGTTGATTCTAGAAAATAATATTGGCAACACTGGTCCCTTGGCAACACGCATTCCTATCCTAAAAACACAATTTGGGTACCTAGAAAACAATGTTGGTAGCATTAATTTTTAATTCTATAAAGTATTGTTGTTTACACTTTTACAAAACCTAACTTACCTTTACAAAACAAAGTTGGTATCTTTGATCCCCCTACTTCTAAAACACAAAGTGAACTAACTCTGATGGTATTGTCTCCGTTGGTGCAGGTGTCGCCGCAGTTCAAGGCGACGCTGGGCTCGCACGAGCTGCGGCGGCACGCGGCGGCGGCGCGCGTGACGCTGTCGGCGTGCACGCCGCTGCAGGGCGACGTGCGCGTGGACGTGTACTGCAAGCCCAGCCTCATGATGCGCAAGGAGCGCCTCTTCCACTTCTGGTTCAACACCTTCTTCGTCACCGCCGCCGTGGGCGCGTCGCCCGTGCCCGCGCCCGTCGACAGTGAGTCTTACTGTTTTAGTATAGTGGTCCAAGCGTCATGATGCGCAAAGAGAGGGTGTTCCACTTCTAGTTCAATACATTATTCGAAGAGGTTCCTACCTAGTGTTAAAACATTCCGTTCCTCATGCACCGCCGAATTCGGAGGTATTGTGTGTTAAGTGGCAGAACTTAACGCCGCGCTTTGCCTCGATACCAGAGCAATGGAAATAAAATTGTTAAATACTTCCACTCTTCGAGTGGAAATCGAACGGTCGCTTTACAGTCACACTTTGTGCCTCTGCGCTCTGCTCTTTTCGACAAATCGATAATTATTTTTATTATAATATATTTAAATTATTTATTCCCTCAGGTCCAAACTTAGAAACGTTCAAACTGACGCTAGACAAGTGGCAGCTGGATGACGCGCACAAAGACAAGCAGCATAAACTGTACAGTCCTGAGTTCAAGGTAATATAATAAAGAGGTAAAGTTTGTAACTTTATTTGTAAGGGCTAATCTTTGGAAATACTGAACACATCAGAAATGAAAATTCTTTCACATTTAGAAAGCGACACTATTCAGGAGTGATATAAGCTATATGTTATTATGATTGAACAGAAGGTTTAGAGAATCCCAAAGGGACTCAAATAGACGAAGCCGTGAGTAGATGACTAGTATTAATTTTATGTTTATACAAAAATTACTCGTATTTTTTTTATTCCTTTAAACATATTCATTTCCATAATCTGTATATTCGAGATGCATATATTTAGAATTGTATTTACAATTTCAGTATTGTCCTATCGGTATATTTTTAACATTATTTGTTATTTTAATATTTTCTCCGCATAGCAGCAGGGTAGTCAGAGAGACTTAACGTCCAAGATACACTGAATTGTATATGTTGCAAGTTTATCAGTGGCCAGTCGTGGCCCAGTGGCACAAGCGTGTGACTGTAAACGACTGGTTGTGGGTTCGATTCCCACTCGAGGAGTAGAAATTATATTTCCATTTTCTTCGCTCTGGTGTCGAGGTAAAGCGCGGCGTTAAGTTCCGCCACTTAACACGCAAGCCTCCGAATTCGGCGGAAAGTGGGCAACGGAGTGTCTTAACACTAGGTTCCCTCTGCCTACCCTGCTGTGTGCGGGATACAGCGTGAAGCTATTTTTTTTTTAAGTTTATCACTTTCCCATGTTAACAAAGTTGAGAAATGAATATAATCATTCTTAAATAAATAAATTATAATCATTCTCCCATTTGGGAATCGACTCTTCAATCAATTGTGCTTATACATAGATACAGCCCAATTGTACCATGTTGGTAATATTGGTAATTTTTTTTGGTAATTTTTATGTATTTCTAATAATAATATATTTGTATTGCTTTTAATAATTACACGCAGAATTTCACTCTATCACACATTTCCCAGGTGGAATTAATAATCCAGAAGCAACCCGACTCGTCGACGTTCAGCACTCAGTCCCTGCGAGCGCCCTCCACGCCCTCCTCCGCCTCCACGTGCTCAGAGAACGACGAACACTGGGACTCTGGTGAGGGCCTTATATCCACCCACCCTAGTGTAGACCCGCCCTTATACAGCACGTCCGACGATAGTGTGGAACAGCCTACGTCTGAATGTGTGGACGCAGCCTTATATGGTAGAAGTGATGGTGTGACCCCGCCTTTATATAGTACGACTGGTGACATTGTGGAACAGACTGTGTCTGAACGTGTGAACACAGCCTTATATAGTACGTCTGGAGGTGTGTCACCGCCTTTATATACTTATATGCCGCCTGAAAATGTTTCTACTATAGGTGATGTAGGTTACAGTGTGACGCCACCCTTATATACACTCGTATCGCCGCAAAATGTAATGTCAGTCATGTCAGACAATAATGTGAAAGAGCCCTTATATGTTACTAAGTGTACTGACAGAACTCTTGCTCCGCCGATATATTCTATAAAGTCAACGACAGATGTTGTAAGTGTGAAACCGGCCTTAGCTTATCAGTCGGATTGTGTGAATGCGCCTTTATATGCAAAGGATAAAACGATATTTGAACCCCCTGTGTTGTATTCGCCTTGTAAACATAAATACGCGGTTACTACGTTAGCTAATGAAAGTATTTTGACTGCAGTAGCTCCGGCGTTTTCTAATAGTGAAAATTCTACCATTAAAATGCCTAATAAATCCCCTCCTTTGTCATATGAATTTATTGATACTCAATCAGAAACACCTTTATATTTTGTGCCCTGTAACAACGTTCTGTGTAAAAAGTTGCACAGTCTTTGTAACCTACAGACAGACAAACATACAAATAAGTTATTATACGATCCAAACTTTAAAAGTCAAATAGCTAATAAATTAAGTTTAGACAAAAATGATTGTGAATCCCCGTACATAAATATAGTCTGTGGTCCCAACTGTCACGGACAATATATGAGTGACAGTGAGAAATTAGAAAACAGAGACGAATTTAGTAATAATTGCACTTTAATTAATAAAGCGCATTCTGATTGGTGCGAAAATTCAATAAAAAATAAAAGGAGTTCCGATAGCGACATGTACGAAATGCTCCACGTTTCGGAGCAATGTCATAAAAAGCCGAACTGTCAAAACATAAATGAACTGTCACTGTCAAAACTTCCCATAGATAACGCAAAATATCCCGAAACAGACGAAATGGCTGATTTAAAACCACATGTCAATGGTAACAGCAATTTGACAGATAATAATTTGTATACAGATAATTTATTTTTGTCTGTGGACGAAACTTATCAAACGTCAAATGCTGAATATGTCGATACAAAATCTGAAATACCTATCGAGTGTAATACTAAAAGTAAAAATGGCAAAAAAGAAAAGAAATGTAGGGATTTATCTAAAAGTAGGTTATTAGGAGACATGAGAGCGTCTTGGAGAGAATTCAGTGGGAAATTCGGAGAAAATAGAAAAAAGAAACATGGAGATGATTAGTATCTTTTTAATAAATATTTAGGCAAAGGGCTGAAGTCATAATGCATAGTAAATGTTCCTTTTTTGTTTCAAAATTTGAAATTACTACTTGGAAAGTTTTGTTTTTAAATTGACTTTCAAGTTTAATTATTCAATTGAAATATAGCCCCAATGTGTAATTTCGTAAAAAAATCGTTTTGGAAAACACATAATCATACAATTATTTTATGTGTATTATTGTAATTCACATCCGAATTATTGTTTAACCTCAACAGTTCTAAAATGGACTACTTATATTAATAACTTAGGCGAGTTAAGATAAATATATAATAAAGTTTAAAAATACTTGGGTAGGCTAGAAGTTATTTAGTGTAACAATAATTTTAAAACTACTTGTTATTTGTCTCTTTCTTTTTCTTGTGTTAAACGGTGTTAGAAAGAGATAGCTATAGCTTTATAGCTTTAACGTTAAAATAAGACGCTCGAATAGAATAATGTGTTTTTTATACGGGCTGTATATATTTGTCACACGTATTATATAAAATTGTTTTAGATTTATTATTAATAGGTACATTTATATTAATTAATTTTGTTAAGTAAGTGAATGTTTTTCTTTTTGTTGTTATGATTTTTTTATTGTTGTAGGACTCATTTTAAAAGTTAAGGCAACTTTATATTGTTTGTCATTTTTTTTTGTTGTTTTTTTTTTTAATATATGTAGTTGGTTAAATGAATGGAATCGTGAGTTAAATCTCTTTAAATTTATATGTGAACTGTTTTGCATACAATAGTTTGATTGCATTTTTTTTGGGATTAATCATTTTATATATTATTAATTAAAAAAAATAACGAACGCGACATAAAATTTAATTATTTTAAACCGATAACGTTTTTTTCATATTTTTAAATTTTTTTAAATTTTTATATTCATATATAATTCGTCACACGTATTATGTACTCGTATAGTAGGATAAGGAAATTTAGTACTAAATTACATGGTTTTTCATATTTAACTTGATTTAGAGCAGGGGTGAGCAATCCACGGTCCGCTTAATTATTTATTTAGACATACCAAGGATAATTACTAAATTCTATGTTTCTTTTATTAAATTAATTTATGTAATTCTAATAAATTCTGTTAATATGTTAAATTTTAAAAAAATTGTGCTTTTTGCTTTAAGATACATTATGATTGCGAAGTACATATATATTTTTTTATTTCTTCATTGTTGTATGTAATTTATTTGTTTTTACATTTCGTGTTAATGTAGTTGAATGTTCATAATAAGGATATAATTTTGAATACTAGTAAGAAATGATTTTAGTCGCAATAAAATTACAAATTGCTAAAAAAGGTTGCTCACCTCTGATCTAAATATTTAGTGTGGCAGATATCAAACGCCGTGCTTATTGAAATAAGATCAGGAAAATAAATAAGAATTAAATCTTCAACTATCGCATTGAGTTTGACATGTCACTAATACGTCACAGGGTCGCCATCTTTATTTATACATTTATATTTAATTAACGTATAAGTATTTTAATATTATTTCATATTATTATTTAGACATGGCACAATTTATTTTAAACAAGAATATTACTAATTTTAATGGGTTATGACACACATAGAATTTTTTTTTAAAACTTTTTTTAAATATATTTTTGAACCCTTAGCCTATATGTATGTATGTATGTATATTATACAGCCTTTGCCCGCATACATAATAAATCATGCTGTTATGTGGTTTTGGTCTAATTTTTGTTTAGTAAATTAAAAAAAAAGTTTTTTTTTTACATTTTTTTTTAATTTTCTAAGCAGTGATTTAGTTGTGATTGTCTTTCTTCTTTTTTCTCATTACTGTCTTATCTATTAATTTTTAGATTTGTGATAATTTATATAACATTATTTTCAACTATTGATTAATAATTGAAGCCTAATCGCTTACACAGTGATATTGATTATATATTGAAAAATACATTTTTAGAGTGTTTTTTCAATTTCATAAGTGCGTGAATAACATATTAAAATGTTATTTTTTTGAATTATGTCTACTGTTATTCATATGATATCTGGATTTGAACCAACGACCCGACGAGACAAAAGCAAAAAAAGTCGAGTCATTGAACTGAGGATTCTAAAACCCACTAATATCAATTCAAAGAAACGTTTCTTCAGTCTTCAAGTAATAAGTATATATAGTATGTTATATATTTGAAAATAAAAACAGACAAACATACATATAGTATATCTAATATTAATAATATATATCCTTATATAACATGTATAAGTATAACTCGAGTGTGTACAACAGGGGCGGCTTGCGAACGCGTCGGCCGCTACCGCCCGCTGTCGCCCGAGAACAGCACGCACACGTAAATATTACTGTACGCTAGTACCTCCCTGTACCCTCCTGTACCCTCTTGTTTCCTATTGTACCCTCCTGTACCCTCTTGTACCTCCACGTACGCTGATCCACCCTAATGTACCCTAGTGTCCCTTGTACCCAATAGTGATTTCATGTACCCATTGTACCCCTTGTATATTGATGGTCCTTAAGTATCGTAACTTTGTTTTATCAATGTTAGACTAATGCTGTATATTATTTGTGTGAAAATTTAAAATTACATTAATTACTTGAAAAGACAAATTCAATATTAAAATTTGCGCTACTTAGAAATATGCATACAAAATGTTTCTAGCTTTTTGTAATATTGGTTAAATAACTTTTTGATATTTTATATAGGGCCATTAGTATATCCCTACCGTTCCGTTCCGTTATGCACTTTGTGCCTTATGTCATATAGCTAATCACTGCTAATTAAAGCCTAACCCCATCCTTACCCTTACCTTTAATACTTTATTCCTTTTGCCCTTTGTAAAATATCCCTTTAACCCCAAATATACTTCGTAACCCTTTGTGTATATTTTGTACCCCTCCATACGGCTTGTACGCGTCTAATCATAACATATAGGCTCATTTACTTTAATTAATAAAATTTAAAAATGTTATTGTTACTTTTATGAAGTAAATTAAAAAATCTTTATTGTATATGTAATGGGTTCGATTTTTTTGTGTGAATGAGCCTATATAAGGAACATGTGCGTTTTTTTTCTTAATTTGACTGCATTTTTGGTGTTTTGTACCTTTAATACCATAATGTAGAAAACGCATATGATTCTCTTTCGTTTGAAGCGTTCTGCCATTTTTTTTGTGAATAAAATTCGTTTCTAAGCACGTTTTACGCCTCGCCTTGTTTTTAATCGGCATTAAAAATGAATTATTTGTTTTGAAAATATATGTTTTTCTGCTTTAGGAGGATAAAGCACGGTGTTAAACTCCGCCATTAAACTCGCGTAGAGAGAGTTCTGAGTAGACTTAGACGATAAAAAGTTTTTATATATATTTTCAAAACAAATGCTTACGAAATGTGATCATAAAATTAGGTTCTTTCTCGTCACGCTTTTTTATTCGTTCGATATCACTCAGTTCATTATTTTTTTTATTTGTTTCGGCATATTTTTTTTTTAATTTAGTATGAGCCAGTTTTTCTTCCAGGTTTTTGTGATGCTTCTAATTTTTTTTGTTTATTTGTTTGCTTATAACAATGTGCATGCTTTATTTAAAACGGAAAAAATAATATCCATTTTTATATATTTTTTTCTGTTTCAAGATTTTTTTAACCGTTTTTGTTGTACATGTTGTATATAAAAAAACACAGTCACTTCTATCTTTTGTTCTTGTGGAATGTGTAATGTGTGTAGGTTTCTTTTAAACTTATTAAATAATATTTATTTTACCCATTTTTCGAAGTGTTAATTAATATTTTTATGTTTCTGTCCTGTTTTATCACAAAAGTAAAAAAAATGTCATTTTTGATGAAATTGTTACATAAATTGTAAAGTATGGGTTTAATAAATAATAATTTTCTATTCTATAATCATTCACAATAACATTCATTCTCACTCGCTTCGCAAACCGAACGCATCACACATGCCACACAATTTTTGAACGCCAATATTTTTTATTGTTTTATGCCATTTTTAATTTTTTTCTTTATCGCTTTATCCACTTTAATAAACATCAATTTGCTAAATACAGGCGTTTCAAAATTGCTTTTTTTAATTTACAATGTCAAAATTTTTAGGCTCGAAATGTTTTGGCTTGTGTGTAAAAAATAATAATTTTGACATTTGACATTTCGATGCCTGATAATTTTTGACATTGACGTGTGGCATTTGTAATCGTTTTACGCTTATACGGGACTCTTACATTTTTCAGGTGAATCTACGTACTTGTGAAGGTCGCACCGGAACCCTAAAAAGGCGAAGGGTTGAATTATACAGCCTTAAGACTAGTGACGTTGAACAGTTAGTGTTCTATGTGTGTTAACGTGTAGATATTATAAATTATAATAATATATGGGTTGTGCCATTGCCCTGGTGGATTTTTGGAAATTATGTGATATGAAAAGTGAATCTTAAGTGACACTTAACAGGTGACACTTGGAGCAAGTGTCGGACATTTTGTTTTTCTATCGATACTCCCCAACGTTACTCGTATGGTCACAACGTAATTGTATAGCGAATCTTATGACTGAATAAGTACATTTTACGGTCTTGTAACCACACTCGGAGATGTCAATTAGCGGTTAATTGAATTTAAATGTTAATTGACGTTTGGGTGTGGTATTTAATTTCGATTATATTTCGGTTATGCGTTTTTTATGGGATGCTGTGTTGATTGCTACACTTTGGGGACAAGGTTTTCAAATTTCATTTGTTTTTTTTTTAAATAGCAATACAGATATCGAATATTAATTTAAAACCTGTTCTGATATTTATTTAACTATTTATAGTTATAATGGCCAGTGTCAAAGTCATATTTCTAACTGTAGGTGTTTCTCAATGTTTAATAATGACAATATTGTTTTGATAACATGCCAGGATGTTTTAATGTTTTTAAAGTGTTCTTCACACGTTTAGAATATGAAAAACTTTTTTGGAAAACGTATAGTAATTTGAACGTAGCGGGATTCGAACCCGCGCTATTGGAAACTGTCTATGCGTTTTGACTGCTAAGCCATACGTGGACAGTTTTCAATAGACGCAGGTTCGAATCCCGCTGCGTTTATTTTTTTATATGTTTTCCAAAAAAATGTTTGATATACAGGATGATTATAAATTTGGATGTTCTTATTATTTTTTTAGAAAAAGTTATTTATAAAATGGAAATGGAATGGATGTGAGTTTTGATTAAACATTGGCGCGGTTTGTTTGTCCGTTGGAAAAAAATTTAAACATAAAAACATTTGGCCTACATTTTTTCACATTTCTTAACTAATTTAATGCCGGAACAGATTTTTGTGTGTATGAAATATGGAACCAATTGTTCTGAACGATACGTCTATACATTACTATATAAATAGATAGTTAAGTGTGTCTGTACATTGAATATTATAATATAAATACCAAAACATGAAACTGGAATGAATGAATTTTTTGATCATCTGTTTTTTCAAACACTTAGTATTTTTACATACTGATGGTGGGCGTTTCTCATAAATAATAAAAATCATATAAAAATAAACAATATAAAAATAAACAATAGTTTCGTTCAAAAGCTTCGAGCGACGTCGCGGGCAACAAACTAGTCTTTTATAATCTTTTTACAATGCCAGTCATATATTTCTCTCACTGGCGGATCTTAGTACAAAATTTTTTCATACATTTAGCGGGTTATTGGTATATAATTGATACATGTGGTTTTTTTTATGCTGCGAATTTTTTTTGTTGTTTTTTTTTTAATATTCACATTAGTTAAAAGTTTCTTTTTTTATATAGATATGTTTAGAGAATTACAATGCCGTTAGGCGAGGCAGATGTTCCCACCTGGTTTATTGTGTGATGCACTGATGTGGGACTAAATGATTTTGTTTAAAAAAAAATTTAACTTCCGCCATATTATTGGTATCAATCGCGTATATTTTTGGTATTTAAAATTATTTTTTAGAACTGTTACTGTACGGTTTATTTTAATTTATTTTTGAAATAGCAAAAGATTTACGCAATAAAACTGGTAAAATTTATGAAATTTTCATTTCACAATGTGTAATTAATCAAAAATATCGCGAAAATAAATGTTTTTTGTTTTTTATCATGATTTTATAAATTCCTTATATTTTTTAAGTGTGAACTGATTAAAATATATTTTAATTCAAAGCATATACAGGTTGTTCAAAAAGTAACATTTTTGTAACCCTTTTTCTTTCCTTTTAATAACAATTTTATTAAATAAATATATATTTCTTTAGTCTCTATCAGTGCATCACTACTTTAGATCTAATTATGTTTGACTTAGTCCAATATCGGACTGTAATTTCGTAGATTCAAAGATCTCAAAAACTGCCATCATTTTAGGCTATGTCACTGTGCTATGAGATTTGTATGGCAAATAAGATGAAAACGGCTGAAAATATAATATATAATTATAATATAACAACATAAAAATAATTAGATAATTTAATTATTATATGATTTTTTTTTTAGTATTTTCCATTTTTTTTTATTAATAATAAATTTTTAATAGTTTAGTTGTAATACAAGTCTCATAGTATGTTTTTGTAAGTAAAAAGCAACCGGAATAAGGCGGCCGGCGTTTTACATTTCACTTTCAATCCAAATACACTATACCCAAAGATGCAATACTTGTATTTTTCATACAATTCATGTTTTTTTTTTGTAATTTTAATTAATAATTAATTAATTTCCTTTTTTAACACTCTCTCGTACATAAATTTCATGTATGGCTTTTGTAGTGTCAAGTCGTGTTGTTTTTTTTTATTTTTTTTTTTTTAATGTACAGAAATTAAAACAAAATAAAAGTGTTAAAGAGTTATTATCTCTAAATATTATTTATAAATAATTAACAATATTAATCATTGGCAAACCTTTTGTTTTTTTTTCAAATTAAATACTAATTTTTCTACAATAATTCAATGCGACTTTATGCTACTTAAGTTGTATTAGTGGGCATGTAAAATAATTTCAGTGAAAAAAATCTTTTTTTTTTCAATTTTTCCAAACAGACCTATGTCGTTATTTTGTATGCCTACACATTTCATTTTTTTTTTATTAAAAAAAGTTTTAATAAACTCTCATGAGCGTTTTAAGGCATGTGGATATGGAAAATGTATGATGTTAATATCTATGGTTTTTTCTACAGATAAAAAATGCATGGAAATTTTACTTTTTTAATTTTTATTTCTTATTAAATTAAATATGTATGTATGTACAATACAAACAGCCATTTGAATGAAGCCTTAGATACTAGCATCTTAATACGATATTTGGTTTAATATATTAAGATTTCAATTTTAAATTAATTATATATCAAAATTGTCTATGACTATTTTTTATACCGTTTGAGAATTTTTAAAAAAACTTAAATGACATTTTTATTTTTTTTTAATAAAATGAATATAACCAATTGGTATTCTTTTACGGATTTTTCTAGAAAAAAAAACGAATAATAATAATAAATTGCAAAATGTCTTCATAATATATTAAATCAATTAAAAAAATATCGATACAGTCAGAGGATATACACGATTTGTAAATATTGTTATTATTACATTAGTGTTACTCAGATCTGTTCTTTTTTTCTTTTTTTTTTAACTGTAAAATAAGCGCAAGTTTCAAGATGGCGGGCCCACGTTTTGACGTTTAAGTTGGTTTCTATGACGTTTTAAGTATGTTAAGAATATGATATGTTTTGCATGATAATAATAAAATGGCGGGGGCGAGGTAAATTTTAGTATTTTTTTTAATGTATCACCGTTTAAATTTTTAATTATTTTTTTTAACCTGTGGAAAATTATGCAAGTTGACATTTCTTGCCTTATATAGCAATAAATGATGACTGTTTTTTTTGTAAATTAATAGAATATATAAAATTTTATTTGATTTTATTTTGTTGGTAATTTTTTAATAAATTTATCTTCAATATATTGGCAATGTCATAGATTTTAGAATAGACTTTTAAAATGCTTGTCATAGAGACGATTTTTTTTTCTTTTTCAAAATATCTCTTTCACTGCATTGAGTCAAATTAATAACAACAAAGCTTAAAATACGATATTTGTATTATATACGATATTTGTAAATTAATTTTACCATAAAAATTTCCGTATACATTTTTTAAAATTCATAATTAAATGTTTTTTTTCTATTTTTTTCGTTTTTATAAGAACTTGTGGGTGGAAAGAACGGTGTAAGATAAGAACACGTTAGTTAGGCTAGCTTAGTTAGGTTACGAACGTCATAGAATCATCTGAACGATCGGTCGGTTATGGTTGGATATTGTAATGTGTTAGTTAAACAACCGAAATTAAAAAATATATATAACAGTTTTTTTAGCTTTTGAGGTTAGAGTGTTGAGACACTCCGTTCTCGACTTTGAGCCTTATTTTGAAGTCATTGCTTTTAATGTAAAAGATTTCTGAATTGGTTAATTTTAAATGTCTGATTTAAAAAAAGGTGTGATGGCCTTTATTCAGCTTTACACGTAATAGGATAAAAAGAGAGCTGAAAGCTGAGACACTCCGCTCTCTACTTTAGACCTAATTTAAAAACCAACATTTTTATTGTAAAAGTGTTCACAATTGGTTAATTTAATATTAAACTTCAATTCAAGATCAAAGAATAATAGTCTTAATTATAAATCAAAATAAAATTTGATTCATAGGATAATATTGAATACTTTAATTTTTTTTTTAAATGTACATTTAAATTATTTAAATTAAATACTGTTCCATTTTTTTTAATTTTCGGTTGTTTAAAATAACACACTAAACGATATATGACTCATCAAAATTAATTAACATTTAAAATGGGGTAACACAACGGAGTGCAATTAAAGAGATTATTCGGCCTTGAATTTTATTATTTACTTTATAATTTTAAATATTTCAAAACGCACTGCTCGTTGCTTTGCCCCCCATTATTTTTTAGGATTATAAAATGACGTGTTCGAAGTAGACTGGTGTAAGTGCAAAAATATAATTTTCGTTTTGAGTTATTTGAAGAGTCTAAATGTTGTCATTTTGTTATTAATTAAATGAAATGTTTAATATTTTTTAATGCTGCATATTGTATGTACTAAAATTTGAAATGTTTGTTTTGAGTAATGTCAAAATTATAACGTTAGATTTTTTTTTTAAGTGTTATTCTTAAGAAATTGAGAAACCATTTTCAGAAAATTGTATTAAACTTTTAAACCCAGCGGGATTTGAACCATCTTTTGCCATTTTTAAGTGTGTGTATAACATGTAAAATATGTTAATAATATTTAATGAATAGCATTCTCTTTCTTTTCAAACGATTGTTCGTAGAATAATCTTTGGGTAGCAGAAATGTATAAAAATCTCTCTACAGAGATGCTAACAACACAAATAAGTTGTAATAAGTGAATATGACATCGCGCTTGTACAGTTTACATGAGGCGCCGGTTCGAATCCCGCTGCGTTCAAATTTTTATACATTTTCTAAAAAAAATGTTTTTCTGACCTTCAAATCGCTCTCCTGTAGTTATATTTTCACATTTATACCAGTTTACGTCGAACACGTAGAAATGCTTAAAATATTTTTTATTTGGGCTTTGGCTGTCTCGACTCAGTCACACGAATGCTTCCAATTTGGTTTTTTTTTTTTTTTTTAATTAAGTGTCATGAATTTTAACACGTTTCTCATTAATTAGTTCGTAATTTTTTTTAATTTTTGTTTTTTGAAATGGTCAATAAAATCTAGTATGAGCGGTTTATTGGCTGAACCGAATTTGATTGTAATATAATATTTCGGTTTGTGAAAGAATAATCAATTTATGGTTAACATGGTTACTATGAATTCTTATTGACTTCTACTAACGACCGATTATTTTATTTTTAATAAATATTTCGTTTTGGTTAATTAAATCGCTAATACTAGAGACACCAGCGCGTTTCTTATATATTTTCTTCTATATAATGTAAATATAGATAAATTCCACGTTCCCCTCTCGCTTGGTTGCGTTTTTGTCTGTTATACGTATATATAACACTTGCGTCCGGATGTTTATACGCGTTTATATCATCGAGTACAAATTTAGGATTTATTAGTTGATTCCGTATCGGATATGTTAGTGACGTCACTTCCGTAGCACAGCGTTTGATGCGACCGACTTCAGACTCACTCAGTTTAAAATAAAAATTGAAATTGTCTTTTTCAACGTTTGAACTTTATATTTTTTTATTATATTGTATAATTATAATTATTATTATAGCGTGTAATAGTGATGTGCCTAATTTTAACGACTCGAGTGACGTCAGAAGTGGTCGCCGTATAAATTTCCCATTCCACAATAGATTTTTTTTTTACTATTGTTGTTGTATACATGAAAAAATTCGTTATCGGTTTTCTTCGCAGTCCCTCACTTCATCAAAGGTTTAGCTTTAAAGATTGTTGTTTGCCTTATAAAAAAATGTGATCTTATGACGATTATACTTAAAGGATGTCGCATGGCCGCGATCGCAGGCTTAAATATTATATATATCTATATATATTATTATTATAATTAATACAGTAATTCCTTCAATTTCCCATAATTCGCATTTCAAAGGGGCCCTTTTTAATCTACACTTGTGACTAAGCCTCATCTCTCTGTATTACGATAGCAGAGAATATATATAATGCTAAGGGATTCGTTCCTTCTTATTAATTTTACATTTGTCCTAGAAGCTGCGATCGCGTCTCTGAATGAATAATATGCCTTGTATAATGATAACAAAATGAATTATGTAATATAAGATTTGACAATGTGCGGCGTACGATAGGATCCGAGGAGTTTGTCAATTGGATACAGATAGTGTGCGCGGGACTTTATTGTGCTTTGACGTTTGGGTTTAGCTGTCAATGTCAATGTCACTGTCAATGTCAAATTGTCAATGGTTGTCAAATGTTGGCGCCAATTTTGTAGTATTGTTACATTTTGAATGTTTTAATCTTTTTTTTTAGTTTAATATTGTATGTATTGTATTGTATTGGTTTAATTCAATATAACAAGAAGTCAATAAAGTCCCATACACAAATTATATAAAGTTTTTTTATGAATCATAAGAAATTCTTAGTTTCACAATAATTAAAATAGAATATGTAAATTTTTTCTTATCTTAGTAAGTAAAAGATCTCATACGACATATTTTTGTTTTGTCTTTTTTATATTTTGATGAACTTCAGAATAGTCGAGTTGATTTAAAGACAACCTATGTAAATTAAAATATATTGATGTATATAGTTTTGTGTTTCATTTATAGTCCTTTTTAGTTGCCTAATATGACAATGGATCAGGTAATAATAATAATAATAATAAAACTCTTTATTGCACAAAAAAAAAAAAAAAATACAGAATTGACAAGTATATTAAAAATAAATTAGTGCAAAGGCGGCCTTATCACTGGGAGTGATCTCTTACAGGCAACCTTTTATTGACAGTGAATTTATTAACAGAGATTTTGGTTGGCGGAAAACAGTGCAAGCGACTATAATAAACATATTAAACTATAATAAACATACTTACAAACAAATAATATACATACATACATGCATACATACATACAGACATACATACATACATGCATAATAAATACATACATACTCATATGTTATATATGTGTTATACATAAGTGTGACGTACATATATAGTTAGATAAATATATATATATATATATAGGAAAAAGAAAGAAAAACATAAATAATAAATATATATTATATGGTATAAATAACTATAACGATAGATAATGTTTTTTAAGACGATGCTTAAATATATTAAGAGATGGTGACTGCCTGATAAAACGCGGTAGTTCATTCCACAACTTTACACTCTTAACAGTGAATGATTCACTATAACATTTAGTACGACATAGCGGTACTTCCAAAACATTGTCATGTTTTGAACGAAGATTAAAGGATTTGGAATGGGAACCGAGAAATTTAAACCTTTCTTTGAGGTATGACGGAGTTACCGGTAGATACAGGATAGAGTACAAAAGGATAAGTGCGTGATAATTGCGACGGTGTTTCATGGTCAGCCATTTTAGTTGAACTCGATATTGTGAGATGTGATCGTACTTTCTCAAACCAAAAATAAATCTAATTATTAAATTTTGAAGACGTTCAAGCTTATTCAGTAATTGCTGTGACAAGTCCAGGTAACAGGAATCTGCATAGTCAAGTATGGGTAAAAGAAGAGTTTGGTCCAATGATATTTTAGTTTTGAGCGGCAATAAGTTTTTCCATCTCTTCATCCTCCCTATAGCAGAAAACGTTTTGCGACTTAATTCAGCTATTTGAGGAACCCATTTAAGAGAACTATCAATTCTGATACCCAGATTCTTCACAGCAACACTGAATTCCATCTTGCAATTATCAAGCATTACCGAAGGAAGAAGGGATTGGTCTAATTTGGAGAGTTGCTTTGGATTGCCGAAGATGCATAACTGAGACTTACAGGGATTTATCGACAAGCCACATGATTTACTCCAGTTATTTATAATGTTTAGGTTAAAATTGACTCGCTCTATTGCAGTAGCAATATCAACAACAGGCGTAGTCGTATAAATCTGCAAGTCGTCAGCGTAAAGATGATAGGATAGTGATAGTGAAGGTGTAATGGAATTTATAAAAATGGAGAAAAGTAACGGAGAAAGCACACCACCTTGAGGTACCCCAGCACTGAGACGGCATGATGAGGATTGTTTGTTGTTAATACGAATGCGTTGTTCACGATCAGTTAGATAAGATCGAAACCATTCGGTAGTATTTGGTGATATATTCATGGATTTAAGGACAGCCAAAAGTATGTCAATATCGATAGTATTAAAAGCATTAATGAAATCTAATAGTGCCAGTATAGTAATATCTTGGTTGTCCATACCACTTCTGATATCATCGCAAACTTTATTAAGTGCCGTAACAGTGCTGTGTCCTGGACGATAACCAGATTGGAAAGATGATAAAATATTGTTTTTTGTCAGGTATGAAGATAGCTGTTGATGTACAATTCTCTCAAGTACTTTGGATAGGAAAGGAAGAATGGAGATGGGTCGATATTGTGTAAAAGATGTAGGATTGGTAGTTTTAGGTACAGGAATAACGTAAGCCGATCTCCAAGAACTAGGAAAGATATTGGTAGAAAGGGAGTGGTTAAGAACATGACAAAGTATAGGAAGCACAGCATTCAATGTCAGGAGAACCATTTTACGGCTCACACCGTCGGTGCCAATTGCGTCTGATTTTATGGCGGCTATATGTCGTCTAATTTCGTCAACAGAGACAGAGTGGAAGCTAAAAGGGGTTAAGGAGGAAACAGGCAATAAAGAGAGTGACAAAAGGGTACTGGATTTGACAGTTTGGCTTAAAAGATTTACAGTTGTAAAATGCTTATTAAGTTTATCAAGATCCATTCTGTCGTTTATGAGTGTAGTTTTACGATTTCTTCCAACACCTAAGGTATCAAGAAACTTCCATACCATTGCTGGGCTATTATTCGTGACCGATTCGTGTATATATTTGCGTTGGGCGTCTCTGCAGATTTTGCTACATCGATTCCGTAGTATTTTGTATTTGCTCAGCTTTGCTTCTGTGGGACGCATTTTAAATTTAGATTTTGCTCTGTTTCTCTTCAACATGAGAATTTTAATGTTCTCTGTAAGCCAAGGAGCGGGGAGATGTTTAAGTTTAACAGGTTGAAGAGGAGCATGTACGTCAAAAAGGTTTATAAGAAGGGAGTTCAAGATACTGATTTGATCATAAGTTGTTGGGGCATTTAATACAGCATCCCATGGTATTTGGTTCAAATCCTGCATAAAATTTTCATTATTAAAGTTCTTAAAGCTTCTTCGCATTACAACTGTTGGCTTATTTTTCGGCGGCCGAATTTTATACGATAAATATATCAGATCGTGATATGAAAAAACCCTCAGCCCCTAGTTGTCCGTGCGTTAAAACTCTATCATTAGACGAAACTATCATTAAATCCAGTAAAGATGGAGGACAATTTGGAAAAAAATGAGTAGGTTTGGAAGGAAGGATATTTAAATTAACACTATTTATGATATTATTTAACTGTTTTGTACGCCAATCATTTTTTAGCATGCAGGTGTTGAAATCGCCCATTATTATAATATGATCCGCCCCCGGTGCATAAGTTTCAAGCAACGTTTCAAAAGTCTGGAAGTAGTTAATGTGAGATGATGGACTATAGAATACTCCGAGTAATAATTTTAATGTTCCGAACAGTACCTCAATAAATAAGTGCTCAGAAGAACTCGAGTAGGGTGATGGCGACTTGTCTAGTATGTTAAAAGGAATATGACTACGAATATAGACAGCAACACCTCCACCACCCTTTTCTGTCCTGTCGTTCCTTATTAAATGGAACCCTGGCAATGCAAACGATGTTGAAGGCAAACACGGTTTTAAAAAAGTTTCAGAGACCAGGATTGCATGTAAATTTGTCACATCGAATGAACTGAGCAGGTCAGGGTAATGAGCAGGTATGCTCTGTGCATTTATATGTACAACGTTGAAATTTTTACTGTGATTTAAAAATGTTGTATTTAATATCGAGTTTAGAGGTGGCGGTAAACTGTGGAAGCTATCATCAGAGGTTGTAGAATTGCATTGAGTAAATATGTCATCATTCAAGTTATCACTTTCTGTGTTACGTTTATTATACATGATAATAATATAAAATAATTAAAATATAAATATATAATTTATAAAATATAAATAAACTTTAAATTATGATAGTAGTAAAATATATGTTGTATATATATGATAAATAAAAAAAAAACAAAATATATAAAATAATATATAATTGAAATATAAATATATAATTTATAAAAAAAAAAAAAAAAAAAAAAAATTTAAATTATGATAGTAGTAAAATATATATAATAAATAACTAATAATAATTTAAAATAGGTATTCAATACCGATAAAAACTAGTTCGAATCGTGCATCGAATTCCTGCCAGCATAAAAAAAAAAAAAAGAAATAATTAAGTTAGAGAAAACAGGATATAACATAATTTTGTACCAATAATATATATAAATATATAAATATAAAAAAAAAAAAACAAAAAGAAATGACTTTACATAGTAGATAATATACTGCGCATATGACAAATCTTGCAGTAATCTTACAAACATATGAATATCGTTGAGTAATATTTAACTATTGCGTATTAAGGAACGAGATTATTTACTGTCGAACGTCAGCTGTCATTAGGCACAAAAGTTGCTTACGTCAAAATCAGTTTGAAGTAAATAAATGTGATATGCATTTTGTATAAATTACAAAACATATTGTTAAGTGATATAAGAAGTAAAATAAAAAGATAAATAATACAGTACAGTACATACAATAGTATAAAAATTAAAAGATAACAAAAAAGAAAACAAAAAAAAAAAACAAAAAGCAAAGGAAAAGAAATAATTACATAATTCATTAAACAAATGTTGAAATCAGTTTGTAGTAAACAAATAATAACTGATACTGTGAGTCGTGTTTTGTATAAAACATATTGCAAGGTGATATAGAAAGTAAAAGAAAAGATAATTATACAGTGCAATAATTAAAAGACAACAAGGAAAAATGAAAAATATATACATACATTATTGTGAAATTGCTTAGAAACTTAAGTACTAGTGTATAATGTGAAATATTGACACAAATAATTCATCTTGAATAAATAAATTAATAAATAAAACTATTTTTTCACTTGTCTCTTCGTACGATTGGTCAAAGTTGTTTTATTGCCTTTACTGTCAGTTGCCGATGTCATCCCTAATTGCACTTGTGTAGGCCCACCTTCAGCCCCATTAGAAATGCAATTCAGTTCAGTTACAGAAGTGATTCTGTGGCGTTTACCATCAGAACCAACTACAATAATAACACCATGTTTTGTCCAACACTTTGTTAATCCAACCCTTTGTCTAGCTGCCAGGAATGCTTCATGTCTGGCTTTTGTCAGGAATTCAGATAAAGTTATCCCAGTATTTTTAAGCTTAGTTTTAGAAAACCAGACATGATCCCGTAGGTTGAGGTCTTTGAATTTAATTAATATAGCTCTAGACTTATCCGGGGAGGAAGTACCCAAGCGGTGGCATCTGCTTATATCATTAACAGAGAGGTCAGGGATTTTAAGGTGTGTAGACAAAGCCTGGACAACATTGCTGGTAGTATCTTCTGTTTTAGTCTCCGGCATGCCATGGACTAGTAAGATCTTTCTCCTGCTACGCATCTCAAACTGATCATATTGCTTAGATAGTAATTGCACTTGCAATTGGAGACCTTCAAGTGCAGATATCACAAAAGATCGGAAAGAATTGAATTGTGCTGCTAAGTGAGATGTCGGACTTGTAGTCGTTATACTTGTACATGAATTTAAATTTTGTTGGAATTCATTCATTTTGCTGTTAAATTGTTGAGAAAGTTCTTGGATTGAGTGCTTAATTGCTTCCATAGTTAAAGTAGTTATTATTATAGTTTAGTACTCACAGCTAGTCAGGGTCACCACAATGTCAGTCACCTCAATATATAGAAATAGCTATAAAAGCCGTTTTGAGCTTTTACCATATAGCAGGATGAAGTCGGAGAGAACCTAGTGTCAAGACACTCCGTTCTTTACTTTCAAGTTTCGAGCATTTGAGATACTGTGCATTAATGATATTATTTTTCTGTCAAATTTCACTATCATTCACTTCACAAAGTATATATTATGATTACCCTGAGTGGGAAACAATCCCATATCCAGACTTTCCGCAAACAAAAAAAAACAAAAAGAACATAGGGACATAGACAATTGCAGCATGCAAAGGTATTTTATTTAAAACATTGCAAAATATCTGTTAGTAAGTCTTAAGTAGTTCCAAATGACTATATTTATATAACTCTGATGTTTTTTTTATAAGAAGTTTATCTAAACTTGTTGATGACTAATATCGCAATAAATAAATAATTAATGAAATAAGTGTTAAAAAACAAATAAATAAATACTTTGATTAAAAAATACTTTTACACAGTTCATATTCTTCTTAATTTACCGATTTTGATGAAATCGAGCGTTTTTAAACACTTTAACAAAATAAAACATAGTATTTATTAAAAATATTTTATTTAAAAATATTCAATTATATCATAATACAGATTCTGATAGTATACAATAGGTTATGTACCGGCGCGCTCACTGTACACTGATGAACAGAACATTAAAAATTTAATAATACTAAAGTATTGAAATAGAAGAATTGTGGCCAGTCGTGTCCCATTGGCACAAGCTTGTGACTGTAAACGACTGGTTGTGGGTTCGATTCCCACTCGAGGAGTGGAAATTATATTTCCATTTTCTTCGCTCTGGTGTCGAGGTAAAGTCCGCCACTTAACACGCAAGCCTCCGAATTCGGCGGTGCGTGGGGAACGGAGTGTCTTAACACTAGGTTCCCTCTGCCTACCCTGCTGTGTGCTGCTGTGGGATACAGCGTGAAGCTAGAAAAAAAAATGAAATAGAATAAGTCAATGTGCCACAAAAGTAACTTAAATTTCAATGAAAATTGCTGATTTTGCAAATTATTTAAAAAACAAAGAAATATTGTTAAAATAAGAGCAGAATTAAAATATATATAAATATGTAACTTTAATATTTTATTTTCAAATTAAAATGTCAGAATTTTACTATTAATAATAATTTAAATGAAAATATTAAATATATTTGTTATTTATTGTAAGAGCGTTCGTCCACTGAAAGAAAACTTCGAATTCTAACTGTTAAGGCGAAAATTAGATTAATACTAATTTAGGAAAATAAGTATAAAAAAAATTGTTCTGAAACTTTAAATGTTTTAACTACAAAAAAAACCACAATTTTAAAAGCAAAATTAATTTATAATTAATTTAAATAAAAAAAATCAATCATTCTATCCCTCAGTGTACTGTAAGCTGTAAACCTTAAACAACAATGAAATAATTATTTTATTTTATTAGTAACAATAAACTATGGAGCATAGAAAATTCATTGAATTTGCCATTCTGACTTTGAAAAATGCTATTCTTTATAAATTGTATTTAAATTTAAAAGCTAATATTCTTTTAGTTACATACATTTATATTGAAAAAATAAATTTACTAAATTAAAGAAAAGATAATTGCATAACTTAATAGAATATCGTAAAAAATAATTTCTAGTTACTGTTTTAATCTTTTTACTTTAATCTTTTTACTACAAACAAAAAAAGATAACGTCATACAGAAATATTATAAAAACTAAATTCTTATAAAAAGCTTCTTTCTTTAAAAAAACATGTATTGTTTTTCTACACTCCATATAATTAAACTATAATATATTAGCATCTCTAAAAAAAGGTGACAAGTTCAATTTTGTCAAAAAATTTAGTTACTCAAATCCATTTGTATATTACAACAAATAAAATCAAATATTAACTAAAAATTAATCTTTGAACTTATACCCCTTTCCTTTAAAGATACAAATATACAAAGACAAGTACATACAGATATATATTTACTTTAGCTATAGTTAATGTTGCCTAAAATAAAAAAAGAAATCTATCATTTTCATAAAAAATCTACAAAAAATACTCGTTTATTGTCAAGCGTTGATCATATAGAAGAAAAAAAAACAAAAAAAATTAAATTGCAACACAGATTTAAAATTATTTCATTTTTAAAAAATCTTTACTTCAACATAAAAAAAGTATTCTGTGTCAGAAATAAAAATCGAACTTGCTACTAACCCAGTATTATACTATATTATAGTATAGCTTAAAATTAAAATACACCTTCTAGCTAAAAAAGGATACAATTTTTTAAACTTTAAAATTGTAATTAAAAAAAAATCTGAAGCAACGGGAATTGAACCTGCACCAATGAATCTCAGTTCCTAACTTTCTTTTTCTAGAAAGTTCGTTAAGTATTCTTCCAAATTGTCAAAAATACAATTGAAAAATAAAAATATTAATACTAATTAATAGAAATATTGACAAGAATTGATATTTTTAATTCCTTATATATTTCATTTTTAAAAAAACAAATCAACAATTTTGTCTTAAATACCAAAAATGAAAGCAGCGAAACGATAAATAATTTAAATATAATCATTTCCTCAGGTGATAATCGAACCCACGACTATAGCATATATAAAAAAAATAATAAAAATACCAATACATAGTCAATATCTCAATAGATTTTCTAAAATCGTTGCATTACTTGCTACACTTTTTGCTTCGGGAATAAAGAATTGAAACTAACTCAAAATACAATTATTCCCATGAGTGGGAATCGAACCCGGGTTCGATGTTCGGGTGAAGAGTGTAAAACGGAGTGTCTTAACACTAGACTCTATCTGCCTACCCAGCAATGACCGAAAGAGCGTGGTCCTGGCAAGAATATTAGGTTTAAATTATCAAGTAGCAACGAATCCGGACACGTGTACACATTTTAATTTCTTTACGAAGAGCAAACAAAAACATTTGAAAAACTATATACCTTTAGGTAGAAAATAGAGAAAAGAAGAAAAAAAAAAAAACATCATTAAAATAGCTGCATTAACTTAAAGCAATATAAATTGGCCCCAAAAGCTGAACCAATAATGAACAAACTGACATTCATTGTTTACCTTTTCTTTAAAATTATTTACTAACGAAAATAACAATTAAAATCTTATCTAACACTAAGGCAAGAAATAGTAAAAATAATGAAAAATATATTTTTTTAATATCCATACAATAATTTAAGGCAGCTGAATTTAAACCCGCGTCTTCTTCACTATTAGTGTCAAGACATTCCGCTCTCCACTTTCCACACGGACTCTACACTCTAGACATTGTCTATTATATCGCTGCTTTGGAAGAAGACTGTCACATCTAAAAATTTTTTTTTAGCTTCACGCTGTATCCCGCACACAGCAGGGTAGGCAGAGGGAACCTAGTGTTAAGACACTCCCGTTCCCTACGCACCGCCGAATTAGGAGGCTTGCGTGTTAAGTGGCGGAACTTAACGCCGCGCTTTAAGATGGTAATGTGGTATACTATTATGTGGAAGACTGTCATAAATGAAGCTTGCAAGGTTTGCCGTCAGAGGGCAGATGTGTCAGTTTTACATTGGATGAATGTTCTGGATTTTTCGGTTTAAAAAACTTTAAACGACGTTTTCTCGATAATGATGATTTTTGGAGATGTGACAGTCTTCTTCCAAAGCAGCGATATGACGTAACTCAACGCCGGTTTTAGTCTTGTAATTTAAAAAAAAACTACCAAATATTTCCAAACAAAAGAAGCATCCACTCACATGACACGCAATAGTCTAAGAGGCAGCATAAACATTCGTTTATGCTGCCGTGTCGGCCTAAACCTCTTGCTAGTATTCATTAAAAATCTTATCATTTTAAAAATCAGTATATATGTATTTAGTTACTTTAAAATATAGTAAAATTAAAAAATTCTAAAACCTAGTGTTAAGACATTCCGTTCCCCACGCACCGCCGAATTCGGAGGTTTGCCTGTTAAGTGGCGGAACTTAACGCCGCGCTTTACCTCGACACCAGAGCGAAGAAAATGGAAACATAATTTCCACTCCTCGAGTGGGAATCGAACCCACAACCAGTCGTTTACAGTCACACTCTTGTGCCACTGGGCTAGTTACTTTATTATATAGTAAAAATAAAAAAAAACGTGCGTTTTCCGATAAAAAACATAGAATCTAGCGTCAAGACACTCCGCTCTCTATTTTCCACTCAAATTCATCATCTTATTACCTATTAAATGACGTAACTGCATGTAAACGCTGCATTTTCTCATATTAGCCAGTAATTTAAAGGAAAACTACCAACTTTCATCAAATACTTGCGAAAAAATAATAATAAGAAAGACAAATACTTAATCCACTCACATCACACATCGTATATGTATTTAGTTACTTTAAAATATAGTAAAATTAAAAAAAAACGTGCGTTTTCCGATAACTAACTAAAAAGACAGAATCTAGCGTCAAGACACTCTGCTCTCTACTTTCCACTCAAATTCAACATATTACCTATTAAATGGCGTAACTTAACGCCGCCACGTCACGATTCTTAGTAACTTTTCAAAAATACTAAAAAAAACTTAATCCACCAGCACACCACACATAGTCTAAGAGGCGGCATGCACATTCGCTATATCGCCGCCCTCCCCCTCCCCCGGCCTCTGAACCCGCCTCTGCCCCTCGGCCTAGACCCCTTGCTGGTATTGGGGGGGCTTTTGGGTCTCAGAGCCTCTATTCTCTCCGTGCAGCCGGTGGTCTCTTTGCCCTCCGTGAAGTATGAGGCGTAGAGTTCCGCGTTGAAGTTGGAATTGGTTAGCTCGTGGCCTATAGTGACCCAGCCGGGGCGGATTGTTGAATCTCGGCCGAATAGATGTACTCTGGAAGTTGAATTATTATATACGTTAACTTTTTATTTTGAATGTGGATCGATTGGGAATCGAACCCACAACCAGTCGCTCACAATCACACGTTTGTGCCTCTGCACCACGACCGGCCCAATAATTCAATTATTTTCTTTAATAAGACAAAAATTTGTGATAAGACAGTCTTTTCTTTACATTAGGTCTATAACCAATCTTAATCCAAAAACTGCAATCTGAGATTGATCTTAACAATCTATTTATGAGTAAATATTTTTTTTGACTAAAGTAGCTTCACGCTGTATCCCGCACATGTTCAGGTATGCAGAGGGAACCTAGTGTTAATACACTCCGTTCCCCACGCACCACCGAATTCGGAGCCATTGCGTGTTAAGGGGCGGGATTCAACGCCGTGCTTTGTTTCTGATACCAAAGCGAAGGAAATGGAAATATGGCCCCAAAAAAATATTACATGCAGTAGGAATTTTAAATTGAAATTGTAAGACCAGTGACTTTGACTGGTCTGGTAAATATAGTGTTCAAAATCAACATACCTTCTACGTCCCAAGCAAAAATGCTCCATAATATGGAATATCTCAATAGGTTTCTCCGTACTACCAAACTCGGGGTCTTCAGATATGATCAAGTCTATGTCAACATTGGCATGTATGAAGTCACCATCCACTGATCTTCTTACTGTGCCTTTAATAACAAGAAGAAATTAAAACATTAAATTGTATTTTAATATTCAGGAATAAAATATACTAATAATTACAAAATATATGTAAAAAAATAAATGCAGCAGGATTCGTATCCGTGACTAAGCTAGGTCAATTCTTTTATATATTTATTTTTTTTTCAGCTTCACGCTGTATCCTGCCTACATTCGGGTAGGCAGAGGGAGCCTAGTTAAGACACTCTGTTCCCCACGCACCGCCGACAGCCGCTTTACAGTCACACTTTGTGCCACTGCGCCACGACTGGCACTTATTATGTTTAATATCTATAATTCGAATTTTAATATATGTAACTGGTATTAATTTCGTGCATGCGGGATACAGCGTGAAGCTAAAAAATAAATAAATATATAATTGTTCACTAGTCCGAAAAACGCGAATCCGTATAACTGAGGAGCGGATGATCGAGTTTATCTATATCTATATATATAATAAAAGAGTAGAAAAGTGAATTCTGTACATGAAAAATTTCAGAAAAAATTTAATTGGGTGCGTTAATATATCGATAACAGAGGCCAAAAATCCACTCAGTAGAATTTTTGTCTGTCTGTTAATTTGTTCGCCAATCACGCAAAAACTACTGGATAGAAATGAATGAATTTTGGTATGGTGATAGCTTATAGTCCAAAGGTACATATAGGATAGTTTTTATCCCGGGTTTCCATGTAGTTTTTTTGTTAAAAATAAAAAACCGATATAAGTAAATCATTTGTATACTGATATCTACCGGGTAGAAATTAATGATTTTTTGTATGGAGTTAGTTTAGAGGTTAGAGCAACGTATGGGACAGTTTTCATCCTGGTATTCAAATTAACTCACGCAGAAAAATAACATTTAAAATAAAATATTCAAATTATGTTGATAGTTCACGAGTAAAGCTATATTAGTTTCAATATCAATAATTAAAATAATTATAAAATAAAATAAGTATAACATTTGTTAAAGATACATTTGACCGGTCTATAATAGTTTGTATCATCTATATGACAGCAGATGTCACTACGATTTCTAGAACGGGTAGCGCCATCTGTTATTATATAGTTGGCATTGTATTGTTAGATATATCCGTACTCATTAATATTATTATTATAAAAATGAAAAATCTGTATCTCTTCTGTCTCTCTGTTATGTTTTCACGGGTAATCTACTGGCCTGATGGAATTCGTAAACGTGACTTAGATGGAATTCGTAAAGATTGTTGAAGACTCAAGGTCAAATATAGTCTAAAGTCTAGTTTTTAAAAAATCAGACCTTAGGAGGTTGAAACAGTGGATATATAATACAATAAGTAACACAATTGTAAAATAGAATAAAAAGCGTATTAAAATTTATTAAGATATTATGAACGGTTTATAATACTATATACCAGATGGTACATATGTACGAAATCTACTATCATATAGACATATGATAGCAGATTTCGTACGTTTTCTTACTATAACAGTTATTGCTATATGTTGTCAAATAGTATAAACGTTATACTAGATGTATCGATGATTTTCTCAAGAACTTAATTAGGGACGCAAGGTCAAATATAGACTACCCCCCTTTTACAAAAAAAAACCAATCCCAAAGAGGCAATAGAGGATGAAAGTTGTAGTTCACGTGGCGAAGCCGCGAGCGGTCGCTAGTACTATATATAATTCATATAGAACAAGTATAACAATTATTCATACTATAAAGTAACTACATCAGTAATAGTATATGAATAAATTAATAGACATAAATTAATGTTACTGTTCTAACAAGAGAGAAAGAAATGTTTTTAGTACAAAAATTTTAAACTAATTCTGCATTTCTAAACAAAAATAATATAGATAGTATAAAAATATCATCATTCACTCTGGTGGGAATCGAACCCACAACCAATTGCAGACAAATGCTATCCCACTGTGCCACGACAACTTCAAATTTTATATCGATACTTATATTATAAACGCAAAAGTCTGTCTGTTTGTCTGTCACGCTTTCACAGCTAATCTACCGGTCCGATTTGGATGAAATTTATAATGAAAGTAGTAAAAGTTACTGGGTCTAATATAACCTACTTATTTTTTCAAAAATCAACCTCTAAATGGTTGAAATATGGGATGACAGTTTATATGAAAAAATCTAAACCGCTTGTAATGAATTTTGGTATAAATATAGTTAATCCAAGCTTCAATATAGGCTACTTTATTTTTTAAAAATCCAACCCTGAAGGTGGCGATAGAACGTAACATGTATGTAGTTCACGAGGCGAAGCCGCGATCGGGCTGCTAGTAAATAATAAATTACCTTTAATGCCCATAAGACAGTGTTCCTTAGTCCTCTGAAAGACAGCGTTATGTTCTAGATTTTTCGAATGCCCTGGATTTTTTATGTTAGTTTTTATCCAACAAATGTCTTCACAGCGTCTAAATCCCCATTTTTTCAGGCATTCTCGTCCCATGTCTAGTCCTGAAAGGAAAAAAATAGATTTTTAAAATTTTGCTGTACATTTTTCCCGCATAGCGGAGTAGTTAGAGAGGACCTAGTGTCAAGACACTCCGTCCTTTACTTTCAGCTCGAATCCGAGACACTGCGTGTGAAGTAGCGGAACTTCACGCCGCGCTCTATCCTACCAGATAAAAAGAATGTAAACAATATAAATATAACGAGAATGGAACCCTCAACTATGGCGTATCAATTTAACGATATTCTTTAATTTCAATTAAAAATATCTTTATTCAAATAGACTTTTGTGGCCACTTCTGAATCGTCGAATGTACATAAAGCTACCATCGACTCGGAAGGCAGTTCTGCTGAGAAGAGCCGGCCAGAAACTCAGCAGTTGCAACAACTTATAAAACTTAGAAAAAAACAAATTTTACAATTTCTGCATGGTAATGTATTAGTTTATAAAATTTATTTTTTTCACTTAAACTATCCAAATATATGATTAATATATTGCAACTAACAACAATAAAATACCAATCAGCCAACAATTGATAACATGATGAGTTTTAAACTCAAATAACTTTGCACTTACGGAAAAACTAAAGAGATCTTTCTTTTAGAGTGTTCAATTTCAGAAATTGACATGTTAATTCAAAAACCAGTTATAAAATTCTAAATTAGAAAACAAATTTTTCTATTATTCTTTCAAGGTAAAATAGAAATTCACGATTAGCAACCTTTCAAATTTGATATTAAGAGCTTCCGATTTCATAGGGTCTTTTTCCATGCCTAGGAAAATTTACTGCGGGATTTGAAAAAAATAGCAGATTTTCTTGAATTGTTCTAATGTAGATGTTGAAAGTATAATATACAGATAAATTATATCTCCTAACCTTCTGAACTGCCACACCACAAGAACACAAAAGCCCTCGGCTGAGCCAGATGGTGCAGTTCCAATGCGAGTACATCTCGCCAGCGCCATCCCGCACCTAACGGTGGTTCTACAAGCACCACGTCGAACTTACTACCCATTGATTTGAGGTCAAATGTCTGAAATTATATAAAATGTATATTTAAGAAATTTATAAAAATGACGGGGGCCAGCTGTGCCGCAGTGGCACAAGCGTGTGACTGTAAACGAATAGTTGTGGGTTCGATTCCCACTCGAGGAGTGGAAATATTTAGTATTTCCATTTTCTTCGCTCTGGTGTCGAGGCAAAGCGCAGCATTAAGTTCCGCCACTTAACACGCAATGCCTCCGAATTCGGCGGAAAATGGGGAACGTAGTGTCTTAACACTAGGTTCCCTCTGCATATTCTGCTGTGTGCGGGATACAGCGTGAAGCTATAAAAATTATAATGTAATGGAAATATAGTAGTAAATGTAGTCAAAACGCTTAAACAGGTTTCAAATCAGTGTGTTTCAAAATCCAAGCATTTTGACCAATAAGTCATGCATTCTTTATGTAGTTATAGCGAAATTCTTACAAGCTTCACTTCTTACTAGTTATTTTAGTTCTTAGAGATTGTAGAGAGATTTTTACAAATTTTTACTACCCACAATGTATGTAGTTTTATGTATGTAAAGAACCTAGTTTTATAGATTTAGTGTTAAGGTATTAAAAAGTCAAAGTCTCTGTACCTAATACAGAGACTTTTAAGTGGCGAAACTCAATATTGCATTGTCTTATCAGAAAAAGAAATTCTAGCAATTGTTACGTATCAGAGTGTTTATAACTCTAACTTTATTTATAATTTTATTTTGCCGTACCGATAAACTGATGTGTTGAGTTCCACCACTTAAAATGATAAACTAAGATCTCACTGATAACTCTAAATGTCTGAAGCAACATTTTTGGTTTTATATGTTAATTTTTGAAAATGATTTATTAACAATATCTTTTGTTAATTTGTCAATAACAGAATACAGATGCAGAATAAAATCATATTGCCCAAAAATATTTATTAGAAATTAGAAATACAATCAAGGAACAGATACATAAGTCCTTTTCCACAATATAAAACTTACCTTCAAAGATTGCTTCCTATTATTGATTGATATTATACTATTAATAGCATATTTATGTTAAAAATGAGAATATTAATTTCAATTAAAAATAATATAAATGAAATGAGTAGCATCATAAAATGATTTCTAATTGTAATTATCTCCAATAATAAATAAGATTATTATCAAAATTTGTTAAAGTCAAAGTCAAATAATTTTATTTAAAATAGGAAGTTACAAGCTTCATTTTTTGAACATCAAATAAAAGTGAGTGAAGAGAAAGTGCACCACCGGTTCACTAAATTTAATGCCTCAGACCTGAGAAGAACCGATGTAAGGACTCAGCAGGATTTCTTTTTCTTATAAAGTGATTGGTATATACAGATTTATTGCTGACAGTGATACTTTTGTGATAGCCTGGAGCGAGCATTTCATTCTCAAGGCGTGTTATCCTTTATTAAAAGTAAGATTATAAATGGATACAATAAAAAATAAATAAAATAAAAAAACTATAATATAATAAAAAATTATAGCCAAATACTTACTTTAAGATCACATTTCAAATACATAGGTGGAGTTGCAGTTCTAGCAATAAGCTCATCTTTTAATTTGATTAATTCTCTAAGTTTAGGATACTCTTCAAATCTGTCAGCTAAACCCACATCCCTGATGAAATTTTGTGGCCGTTGACCTGTGTCTACGAAATGCTGGCAGTAGTCATTGTGCGGATTGGATGATTGTGTGCCCTGAAATGTAATTTAATATATTATATTTCTTTTCTGCTTTAATTATTTCCCATAAAGCAGGGTATGCAGGAACTAGATAAAATCAGTGTCAAGACACTCTGATGTCCACTTTCTCAAATTAATGGAAGTCATTAGTAAATCTTAGAAAAAGCAAAAATTTTTAATCAACAATTTTGAACACAACTTATGTTATTGAATTTTTAGTTATATCACTTTCATTCAAAAGATGCTAATATTATTATAACAACAGCAAAACAAACAGTACTTCAGTATATTTAGTACTTGAAAGAGACATTTAAAGAAAACATATAAAAATTCCTAAGTGTGGAATAACACTTTAAAAATGTTTAAAAGTATTTAGTACTTATGTACTTTTCTTATTTTATTATTGGTACTTTTTTCAATAATATTATCTCTTATACCTTTAAGAATGTAGATGAATCTGTATAAACAAGGCTATCGGATTCCTTATGCACTGGTTTTTCATTTCCATCTTCACTATATTCTGTTACGGCTTGTTTCTTTGGAAGTACATCAAGAGACGCTCCTAATGCATGACGAAGTTCGCTCACACTAGATACTCCTAACTGTAATTATAATACAATTTATATATTGAATATGCTTTGAAATTTTATTATAAGCATTTCAATACTCATATAAATATTAACTTCTATTTTAATTAATAATACGTTTATTTTAGTAGATTTCAAGTAATGTTATCAGCCAAAACAAACAATATTTGAGCGACGCTTATGTAGTCTATTTACCGTTTGTGCCAATAACTTTTTTCGTTTTTGTGATCTCTCACGTAGTTCTTTTAGTTTTTCACTCATATTATATTAAATAACGAGTAAATATTAATATTTTATAAAACAACGGTAAAGCGTCTCAACTCTACAAGTTTTATTTTTAGGTTGACAAGTTATGAACTCTGATGTGATTTGTAACAGATTAAAAATGGCATGTCAAATACATAGATTAAATAATGTAAGATATTCTTATAATTATTTGCGTTTTATTTTAATTACTTGTTAATTAAAAAGATAAATTTAATTTTAGAATTAAAAACATGATTATACTACATCATTCAACAAGTATTAATTAAGAACTTAAAGGAAGAAAGAAAGACGATGGTCATCGATTTTGTTTCTAGTTCATAGTATCTGGTACTATATAAAGCAAAGATCATCAAGGGTATATTTATAAGCGATTTAAAATTTTAAAATTTATATGTTAAGGAAAATAATAATAAATCAAAATACATTATTTGCAAAAACATATTTATTATCTAACAAAATTTGTGCTTGAGATGGAAATCTCAAATCTTTCTTTGAATAAATCATGAGTAAAAATAATTTATATTGTCTAAAATATGTTTTATTACTTTATTTTTTCATTATTCCAATTACCATTATAAATGTAAAAATGGATTTTACTTTCACTTCACACATTTGTTTTTATGTTCTGTATCATTATTTTCTATTTTTTACCATTTTAGATTTGTTACGGTTGAAGGTTTTCTTGTAAAAAGGTGGAAACAAAACTTCTTTCAGTATTTAACTGATTTATTATCGAAATATTGTTGTATCTGTTAGGATAATAAACATAACATAATATTGGAAAGTATTGAATATAAACTTAATATAACAAAGGTTATTAACGATAATATTTTATTACAATGATAAAATTAAAGATAAAGTAGATATTATTATTTTAATTTATTCAATAGTTCGCTCTTATACAAATATAATCCGTTATTTCGACATGTCGTTCACTGTCTTCGGTAGTATAGTGGTCAGTATCCCCGCCTGTCACGCGGGAGACCGGGGTTCGATTCCCCGCCGGAGAGTCCCTTTTTGTCGTAGAAAATGTTTTTTTTTATTTTCTGTTATATTTTTTTTAGTATTTGATTCATTATTTACTTGCTATAAATAGGATTTTTAATACAATATTTGAAATTGTTTGAATATTAATTTTTGTTACATTGTTTGTTTTTGTATTCTTGTTGTTTACATTTTATTAATAGTCGAGGATATTTTTTTAATTTTTATTAGCATATTAACATGTATGTTTGTTATATAAATTAATATTAAAAATACAACTTGGTATAAAGAATAAATGGTAACTTAGTGTTGGTAATGGTAATGGTAACAGTTAGTTGTTGTATTATGTATACATTTCTAATTGTACATGGTTAAGAAGGTATATAATACTTCTAATTTTAATACAATTTAATATAATAAATAAAGTTTTTTTATTATTTTACAAACCATACATACAACATATTGGCAAAATATGGTGATATCATAGTTATTAACGAAAATTAATAATCACAAAATATATAAGACAAAAATACAGTTATAAATGGTTAAAATTATATTTTCTGTATTCTGGTCTTCATGGTAAGGTACAGTAAGTACATATTTTTAGAAAACGTATAAAAATTTGAACGTACGAGCTGTAGGACTCGAACTAATGCTTTTTAAAAACCGTCTAAGCATTCTAACCATACTCTATTGAACATGTGGCTCAGTGGTCAGAGCGGTGTTCAAGTGGAGCGGGTTCGAGTCCCACTGCGTTCATTTTTTTAAAATTTTCAAAAAATTAAAATGTCAGTCGGATTTCGGGCAAATAATATTGTAAATGGGTTAAATGTACACTTTATAAATAGGTGTTCACATCACATCATTTTCTTAGATTTTAAATTAGCTCTTTGAAGTTTCAAGACCTCAAATTCATTCTGCTGATTATCAAATTCAATCAAAATAATAAGGCCTTGGCATCGTTGTGTCTAACATGTGATGGTTGTAGGTTCGATCCCCATATGGTGGGAGTAACATGATTTTATACGATATTATTATTATCATTTCTCCGTACTAACGAATGAGACCGCTGTGTTGAGTTTAGAGACTTAACACAAAATGTCTTGGATGTGTGATGAAAATGGAGAACAGAGTATCTTGACACTACGTTCCCTCTGCATTTCCAGCGGGAAAAGTATGAAGATGACATAAAATCTAAACAATTTATTGAAAATTTACAAATTAGGAACATAAAAACATGAACTTTACACGTACCATAATATGATCTTTTGTTTTCGCGATTACTACACATTTTGAAATAAAACTGTATTTTTGGTATTCGAAAATACGTTTTTAGAAACCCGACGTTTCAAACACTGTACAGTAGTCCGTGGTCACAGGTAGACCTACCGAATACCAAAAATATACGCGATTAAACCGGTTAAAAATAGTTTCATTCCAAATTTACACGTACAATTGAATAAATGTGATATTTTAAGGGCAATCGTTAAATAGTATGCAGGAACCGTCGGGCGCTCTGACGTACGGCTGACTGCACATGCACCCCATTATGCAGGTGACACACGTTTTGTTCATGTTTTCACACGTCCATTCGCATTCACCGCAAATGTGAAAATGCTGGTGTTTTCCACATATCCCTTAAATTTAGATAAAAATTAAAAAGTTCATTTGAAGTTTGTAATATATGCATTAAATATATTTGCAGATCCCATTATTGTGTAGTGGTGTAGTAATATTTTTTTTACGCTCCACGCTTTATCCCGCACACAGCAGGGTAGGCAGAGCTAGTGTTAAGATACTCCGTTCCCCACGTTCCGTCGAATTCTAAGTTGCGTGTTTAGTGGCGGAACTTAACGCCGCGCTTTACCTCTGATATCAGAGTGAAGAAATGGGAATATTAAATATTGCCACACATCGAGTGGGAATCGAACCCACAACCAGTCGTTTGCAGTCACACGCCCGTGCCACTGCGCCACGACTGGCCCCAAGTAATATCTTTCGATACTTAAATTGTTCTCATATCTCTGCTTTAGTAAGTACAAGAGCGGTGTTGAGTTTTGATCTATATATAATGTCACTAAAATGAGCTCAAAAAGCGGAGAATTTTAGCACTGGGTTATTTATATCGGTGTCCTTTTCTATAATTGGGACATGTGAATGCATGCGCTCAGTAGATATACATACATAGACGCCGTAGTGGGGTAGTGGGATGGCGTCTAACTGTTAACAGTTATGACGATTATCATGATGTGGGTTCGATTCTCACCCGTTGAAATGATTATATATTATTGTCATTTCTCTCTGGCAGCTAAGACAAAGTGTGGCGTTTAGTTACGCCACTTAACACGCAATGTGTTGATATCGAGTGAAAAGAGATTTTGGACTCCATTCAAAATGCAATGTCTCAATTTCAGGTAGAAGGTGGAGAACGGAGAACGGAGTCTCAATTACTCAAAACTAGGTTAGCTCTGCCGACCCTGCTATGCGGGATAAAGAGTGAAATATAAAAAAAACATTTTTTGCTTTTTTTTTTTTTAAATCTATTTTATTATTGCCTAATATTAGTTATAGTACAGTAACAGTTAAATGTAAACAAATAAATATATTTTTCTTTTAAGTAGCTTTTTGAATTAAATTGTGGCCAGTCGTGGCCCAGTGGCACAAGCGTGTTACTGTAAACGACTGGCAATCGAACCCACAGTTCGATTGCCACTCGAGGAGTGGAAATATTTAATATTTCCATTTTCTTCGCTCTGGTGTCGAGGTAAAGCGCGGCGTTAAGTTCCGCCACTTAACACGCAATGCCTCCGAATTCGGCGGAAAGTGGGGAACGGAGTATCTTAATACGAGGTTCCCTCTGCCTTGCAGATCCCAGCAGGGTTGCTGTGTGCGGGATACAGCGTGAAGCTAAAAAAAATAAATAAAAAAAATTAACTTATATTTAAGAAAATTTACTTACAAGACTGTGCTGCAGCAAAAGCCACAAGTGCGGATATAAATATTATCGCTTTGTGCATTGCGCTGCAATTATCCAAGAGGAGTTAGTACGGTAATGCGTACGTTATCTTCTTAATTAAATACTTTTTATCGTTCGATATACTTATATTGTACAAGTATTGTACCTACCTATAGTATAACTTAAAATTTAAAGCTTGGTGTACATCATACGCAATAGTAATTTTCTTTTTCTTTTTTTTTTTAAATTTAAAGCTTGGTGTACATCATACGCAACAGTATTTTTTTTTTTTAAAATTTAAAGCTTGGTGTACATCATACGCAATAGTAATTGCGATTCTATTTTATCCTATTCTTTCTCTCTCGTTTACTTACAAGTCTTTTTGACATTAAAACAATCGTTTATTATAGGTTACAACTTGTAACACTGAGGCCGGTTGTGGCCCCCTTTGTGTGTCCCGCCAAGCGTTTATGTACATAGTATTAGATAATAATAATAACATGAATTAGATAATGATAACATATTGAAGAGTAGATTTTTTTAAGCTTTTCGCTATACCCGCATACAGCAGGATAAGCAGAGGGAACCTAGTGTTAAGACACTCCGTTCCTCACTTTCAACCGAATTCTGGAGGCATTACGTGTTGAGTGGCGGAACTCAACGCAGTGCGTTGCCTCGACACCAGAGCGAAGAAAATGGAAATATAATTTCCACTCCTCGAATGGGAATCGAACCCACAACCAGTCGTTTTCAGTTACACGCTTGTGCCACTGGGCCACGACTGGCCACAACGTTTCAACGTTTATGTACATAGTTTTAGATAATAATAATAACATGAATTAGATATTGAAGATAACATGATATTGAAGAGTAAATTTTTTTAAGCTTTTCGCTATACCCGCAATACAGCAGGATAAGCAAAGGGAACCTAGTGTTAAGACACTCCGTTCCTCACTTTCAACCGAATTCTGGAGGCATTACGTGTTGAGTGGCGGAACTCAACGCAGCGCGTTGCCTCGACACCAGAGCGAAGAATATTAAATATTTCAATTCCTCGAGTGGGAATCGAACCTACAACCACAGTGGCGTTGCCAGTCACACTTTGTGCCCCTGCGCCACGACTGCCACTAGATATTTTTGAATGCAAATTTAAGATAACATGGGTACTATTAATGATAAAATTATATTATAATATTAAAATTAAAGATAAAATAATAAATCTTATAATTTATTTTGTTCAATAGTATACTCTTATATAAATATAATCCGTTATTTCGACACATCGCTCACAGTCTTCGGTAGTATAGTGGTCAGTATCCCCGCCTGTCACGCGGGAGACCGGGGTTCGATTCCCCGCCGGAGAGTTTCTTTTTGTTTTAACAAAATTACTTTTTTTTTATTATACAAATATTTTTCTGCTACTTTTTAAATACTATTAAGAAATTTGATTTTGGCTTGCAAAAAAAATTTCAAGATTTATATTTTGTTAAAAATTGTTGTCTATTCGTGCAATAATATGTTAATGAAGTCAATACAAAATTTATTTTAATAGAATAATAAATGAAACTGGTTATAAAAATTAAAATATTCTTTATTCTAATAGGCAGCGACATGGTGCAGCGTTGAATTCCACCATTAAACACAATGTCTGGATTTCGGGCGGCTACTGGAGAACGGAGTGTCTTGACACTACGAGGTCCGCTCTCATTATCCTGCTATGCGGGAACAAAGCGTAAAGCCTCTATTGTTTTCTAATAGGCTATTATAGTCACATACATATTAGTAGTTATCCAAATTTATATTATAAACGCGAAAGTCTGTGTGTTTGTCTGTCACGCTTTCATGGCTAATCTACAGGTCCAATTTGGATGAAATTTAGAATGAAAGTAGTAAATAACTATGGGTCTAACATAGGCTACTTATTTTTTCAATTAACCGCTTCAGGGTTGAAATAGGGGATGAAAGTTTATATGAAAAAACTAAACCGCTTGTATTGGTACGGATTGTAATGAATTTTGCAATAAATATAGTGGATAATCGAGGGTCAAAGATAGGCTACTTTATTTACATAAGGAAACAATTAGGCAGTCCACGCGAGCGGGCCGCTAGTTGAAAATAGAAATAAAATTGTCAGAAAGAACCTAGTGTCAAGACATTCCACTTTTTGCCTAAAACGGAGACATTGTATGATGATTGGTGGAACTCATCACTTTTTGATGGATTGGAAAACTTAATTTTTATCCATCCCTGAATGGTAATCGAACCTTAAACCATCTATCCATTTGCAGTCAGATGCTGTGCCACGGCGCTATGACGGCCTCATATACCTACCTATATGTATGTAATTATAATTGTATTAGATGCTTCTATTACGACGCTATAAATATATTTATCTTGTTATTTACATATTACCGAGTGGACTAAAATTATAATAATTGAACTAATTTTATTGGTTATGGGTTCAATCCCCACTTGGGGGAGTAATAGTATTAAAATTTGCTCTGGTATAAAAAAGCGTGACGTTGGGCTCCTTCAATTAACACATTCGACGCATTCGACTTCGTGTGGAAAGCGGAGAACGGAGTGTTTGAGATTAGATTCTCTGCCTACTTGCTATGTGGGATATAGCGTGGAAGTATAAATTAAATTTTAATGAGAGACTCGAAACTGATTGTAGACTGTAAAAATTAAATGTCAGTTGATTTGTTCATTGATTTGTTCATTGGTTGAAATAAGAGATGAAAGTTTATATTAAAAATTTAAACCGCTTGACTGACTGTAATGAATTTTGGAATATATATATATATATAGTTGATAATCCGAGGTTAAGCATAGGCTACTTTATTTTTCAATAATTCACCCCGAGGGTTGCATATAACGAAACAGCTACATAGTTCACGCGACGAAGCCGCAAGCAGGCCGCTAGTGTGAAATATTTATAAGTGTACAAAGGCCTTTACAGACGTCAATGCAGCGTAATATATCTTACTTTTACAAGTCAAATTAAAAATAAATACGTCAGCAAGTAGATAACTGTAAAATATGCTAAAAGTAAAATTGAAGCAATAATTTTACTTAAGTTAATATAATTTAAAGCAATAATTTTATATAACATAAGATAATGAAAAGGTGTTTTTATGAATGCCTAAAGAAAGGTAGAAAGCTATATAGCGTTATCTATCTATCTATACTACATTATAATAAAACTGTAAATTCAGAATGCTTGTACAGCTTCGGTAGTCCGAACGCCTTTGTTTGATAGTTTTTAGGATCAGCTATAAATAATATACAATACAAAGAGAAATAGCAGCTTCACAAAAGTTGTTCAGTGTGAAGGGTGTGTTTGTGGGAAGTGTCATTAGTTCATCATGCACATCCCAGTAAAAAGGTGTCGCAAGCCGAGGTTCGAGTCTCAGCTGAGACACCCTTACCACTGCGTCATCGTTATTTGTTTTTTTTTTTATGTAATAAGGAGGCAAACGAGCAGAAGACCCACCTGGTGTTAAATCGCCCATAGACATCCACAACATTACAGTTATGGATGCGTTGCCAGCCTCGGGGATATAGGACAAAAGGAGGGAGGAAAGATGGGAATGATGGAAATAGGGAGAGCTGGCTTACGTGCCATCGAACCGGAACACATCATCAGATATTTGGCGGTTCGTCTTTGACACGATAGTGGTCGCGAGCCAGTCGGAGAACGAATCTCCTACCACCAAGCTAACTAGGTTACCCGCCTTTTACGGGACGCTACCCAGCGGCGGGGGAGAATTGTATTCTTAACCCGTCCCCCCCACGGGTAAAAAAGTACGTTACGGGTAAGTGTTTAATATGGCTTCCTCACAAGCGAGGATTCCAAGCCAAGGTCAGAGCTCATATAGCTCGGCCTCCCCCAAAGCCCGGTGACGCTGTCAAGGCCGCTCTGGCCAACAGCATACATAGTTCAGTTGACAAACTTTTAAAGTTTACTTAGCTTTAAGCTCTGATATTGTGAAAGAAAGAAAAATATATATAAAAAAAAAGATTATTTTAAAAAAAGGAACAGATCTTATGTCCGTGGTGATATAAATTAAATTATAAAAAAAAAATAGCTTCAGATGCATATTTCTCTGGGCAGTTTAGTTAACAGTGTGCCTTTACTATTAAATACTCCTGTCCAAGGTCCCTTACGATTTGTAGTCTCAAATGGGCCGTAAACAACTATAATGCAATTTCATAATTTGTTTTAGAAATAATAATTAATTTCCTACTAGAGTGAATTCGGGAGTGTCTAAAGGTATGTCTTAAAAGTGCAATCAGGGAAATGTTAGAGAACAGAGTGATTTTTGACCGTTATTTTGTTTCTGTCCTATCTTATATTACTAAAGTGGTGGAACGGAGTGCCTTAACACTAAGCTCCCTCTGCCTACCCTGCTGTGAGCGGGATACAACGTGAAGCTTATATTATTAATGTGGGACTTGTGGGAGATACGGCGAAATAAAAATAAAAATAGTAACATATTTTAATTGCAAGTTTTTATTGAGTTCCACTTCTTAACCAGATTAATCCAATTTCCGATTTGCAATTGAGCGGAAATGTGATGACAATTCAATTTTTCTACTTCTATAATTAATTAATTAATTAATTAATTAAATAGCTTCACGCTATATCCCGCACACAGCAGGGTAGGCAGAGGGAACCTAGTGTTAAGACACTCCGTTCCCCACTTTCCGCCGAATTCGGAGGCATTGCGTGTTAAATGGCGTACACTGGGCCACGACTGGCCACAATTAATGACATTCTAAATCCAATATGGCCGCTGCCAAAATGGCGGACTGCAGATTATATTTTTTTATACCTCACACTCATTATGACTAACGACTTGTTGAATACAAATGAAACACATGTTTTTTTTTACATTTAATTTGATATTCTATGCATTAGTATTCATATATTTTAGTTTTCAACTCTATACAAAGAACTAAAATGAGGGTATCGTTTATAATATAAAATGCTTTTTATTAAATGCTTATATATGTATACATGGTAAATATATCAAAATTAAGTGTGTTACAATTTTTATACGTCTGTATATCTGTATGTCTGTGTTCTGGGTTATTTCTGAAACTGCAAGTCCGTTTTTGATAGGACTCTCCTTTTCAGATAGCTGATGAAATTAGGATTAAATTAGGCTACTTTTATCTTAGAATAATATTTTTTTAATAAATTCCACGCGAGCAGCCTCGCGGGCTTAACTTAATTAATAAAATGTAAACTTTCTAAGGACAATCTGATAAAGGAATACAGCTTCCATTATCAGCTCTCACATAGGATTCCACGCACAAGCAACCCATCCTGCACAGTATGCAGGTTTGATTCGGATTTGAACACGTCTTGTCGCAATCTCCACAGAGGCTAAAAGATTCATTTTCTGGGCATACCACTGGAACAGAGAAAATATTTAAATGATTAGTGGGTTGAGAAGCGTAACTCAACGCTGCGTTTTGTCTTAGCACAGAGACGAGAAATGGAAATAATTTAATATATGATTTTTTAACTGGGTGGGAACTAAATCTACAGCCAATGACGATTACAGTCAGACGCTGTTTCATTCTTTGCGTATTATTGAAATAGAGAAAATATTTAATTGTTATGAAATAATGCTATTAAATTTAACCAGATTAATCGCATATATTTTTGATAGTCCAAATACATTTTTAGAAATCGCGACGTTTTGAACACTTTACATTAGCCCGTGGTCCAATGTTTGGCAAAATTTAATTGCAATTAACAATTAAATATTAATAAGTCATCATTTGTTTATGCGAAATTACACTTTTTATGCGAAAATGTAGTGTAAACATTAAGAAGTAATTAATTTTCAGCTACCTGCGATTTTTGTGCACTTTCCCCACACACAAATAATGAATTATTAATATTTAATTGTTAATTATAATTAATTTTTGCCCAACACTGCCGTGGTCACAGGTTACCTGTGACGAATTAATCCGGTTAAAAATAGATTAATTTTAAAATGGGTAATAATCCTGAAAAAATAAGAACTTTTTATGTGGGTACGAGGAGTGGAAATATTTAATATTTCCATTTTCTTCGCTCTGGTGTCGAGGTAAAGCGCGACGTTAAGTTCCGCCACTTAACACGCAATGCCTCCGATTTCGGCGGAAAGTAGGGAACGGAGTATCTTAACACTAGGTTCCCTCTGCCTACCCTGCTGTGAGCGGGATAAAAAAAATATATTTAATTGTTATTTATTTTTAAAGATAACTTACGACTTTGGCCAACAACGAGCGCTACAAGTAAGGAAATGAATATTATAACTTTGTCCATAATGAATACAGTAATACAGTGACAGCGACTGCAGTGGAGTAGTTGAAATTGAAAGCACTTTATTTGATAATTTTATATGGCTTAAGTACTTTTTGATAAAAAATATATAAGGTTAGTGTATACTGGTGAATTTAGATATTACAAAAAAATAGAATGAAATATAATGACAATGGAAATTTCACAATTGTTTTTTTTTTAATTTAGAACTCTACGCTTTTTCTTGCACAGTTTAATTATTAAGGACATTGCATGTTGACTGGACATCCACGCTCAGTTATATGTAGTTGACCAGAGTCTTAGAGATTTCGGCAAATCGAATCCATAACCAATGGCTTATTTTTATTCTAACGATTATATTGTGACGTTGTCCCATTGCCGAACAATTACTTCAAAATGGCAGCAATAACTTCTTTGACATGAAAAGAAAAGAAGCCAAAGAGATCTATTATGTGTCATCTCACTTTTTAACTTTAAAATATTCAAAAATTTAGAAGTCTTTTCTTCTTGTTCATAAAAAGAAAATCACATAAATTGAAATAAATAAATCCAGTATTAAATATTCTTGTGCGTTCGTGATTGTAAAGAATGTCTGGCGGAGAAGGGCTCGTGAAGAACAGAGTGTTTTGACATTATGTTCTCCCTGACTACTCTGCTTAATAGTAAGTAAAACACAATCAGTAATCAAATATTATATTCTACCCGTGGGGGGACGGGTTGGAATACAATTCCCCTCCGTCACTGGGCGTCCCGTAAAAGGCGGATAACCCAGTAGCTTGGTGGTAGGAGATTCGTTCTCCGACTGGCTCGCGACCACTATCATGTCATAGACCAACCGTCAAACATCTGATAATGTGTTCCGGTTCGATGGCATGTAAGCCAGCTCTCCCTTTTCCCATCATCCCCATCCTTATTCGCTCCTTTCCACCCCTCCCTTTAGTTCGGCAACGCGTCCATAACTTTTCGAATGTTGTGGATGTCCATCAATAAAAAAATATATAAGGTATGCAGCAATAGCAGTGTATTGAATGTGAACATGCCCTTAAAGATATCACCAAAATATATTATAGTACAGTATAATATAAGTATTTGTGTCATTTTTGCAATTCAAATGGCAACATGAACATTAACAGACAGATAACAAATGCATAACTAAATATAGAATGCTAATTGGTCAATTTGTTATTATGATTTTATTAACCGGCTTTTTTTCACCTGTCAAAGTAAAATATACTGGCATTGTCTATTTGATACACTTTTTGAGGTCTGATCTTTAAAAATTTGCACATGTGTCCTGTCCGTATCTGATGAAAAAATATATTTTTTTTAGCTTCACGCTGTATCCCGCACACAGCAGGGTAGGCAGACTAGCGTTAAGACACTCCGTTCCTCACTTTCCGTTAAATTCGGAGGTATTACGTGTTAAGTGGCGGAACTTAACGCCGCGATTTGTCTCGACACCAGAGCGAAGTAAATGGAAATATTCAATATTTCCACTCCTCGAATGGGGATCGAACCCATAACCAATCGTTTACAGTCACACGGTTGTGCCACTGCGCCACAACTGGCCCCTGACTGAATATATTGCAATATTCTTTATACAAATAATTCAAATTATAGTCACTGCTTGTAATATTAATGTAACCTCTTTTTACTAAATGCATATACTCGTATATGTATACAAGTCCATATACCAAAATTACATTTTTTGTCTTTCTGTCTGTTTGTTTGTTTCAACCAATTTCTGTAAAGGCTGCACTGATTTTGACTGGACGTCCAATGCCAAATAGCCATTGTAAAAAGGAGAATCTTAGGTTACTTTTATTTTAGTAGAATTTTAGTAAGTTAAGTTCCGCCACTTAACACGCTATGCCTCCGAATTCGGCGAAAAGTGGGAAACGGAGTGTCTTAACACTAGGTTTCCCTCTGCCTAACTTGTTGTGTGCGGGATACAGCGTGAAGCTAAAAAAAAAAGTTAGTAATTTTATTTTAGTAGAATTTTAGTAGTAAAATTTTATTTTATTTTATTTTTTTGTATTATATTATATTCAAGAAAATGGCTTTACGCTTTGTCCCGTAATCGTTTCCCTCTGTTCTATAATAGATCCCCGAACTCAAGACATTGAGTTTAGAGTGGCAGACCTCATATTAAATTATGATAACGCCACCAGTCGAGGCGCAGTGGCACAAGCGTGTGACTGTAAACGACTGGTTGTGGGTTCGATTTCCACTCGAGGGGTGGAGATATTAGATATTTCCATCTAACTTCTGCCAATTTGCACGCATTGCCACGATTTCCGCGAAAAGTGGGGGAACGGAGTGTCTTAACACTAGGTTCTCTCTGCCTACCCTGTTGTGCGCCGGATACAGCGTGAAGCTGAACATAATTCCACCAAGTGGGATACGAACCTGCAACCAATGTGTTTGCAGATGGTGTCCCACTGCGCCACACTGACCTTCAGTTTTACGATATTTACTATATCACTAGCCTTATTCAGCCCACTGCTGATTAGACTTTTCTTTTTTTATCTTGTGTTACAAGTTTTTTCTTTCATAATTACTAATCTGACCTGAATGAATGTAACTAAATAGTATTTAAAGAGTTCTTGAAAGTCATAATACGGTAAATGCTTCTTCGAAATTATGATATTATGCAATTTTATTAACGCCGACAATGTACTTTAATTATTTATGATTTTATGTACTTTATTTATATGATTTTAGCCCATCGTGGGGTAGTGGGACAGTAACTGACTGGATGTGTATTTGATTTCTACTCTTGATCATTATTTTCCTTTGTGCGCTCGTGTACCTAAGTGTACCTAAGTTTATCTTAGGTTTTTATGGCACCCAATTACATATTCTGGTACCTAAGGTTATCTTAGGCATGCTACAATGTATTAGTTTGATCTACTTAATAAGAGACATGAACCTCTATCTAGGGTAGGCAGAGGGAACCTAACTAGGTAGTTCATGTTAAGACACTGCGTTTCCCAATTTCCGCCGAATTCGGAGGCTTCCGTGTTAAGTGGCGGAACTTAACGCCGCGCTTTACCTCGACACCAGAGCGAAGAAAATGGAAATATAATTTCCTCTCCTCGAGTGGGAATCGAACCCACAACCCAGTCGTTTACAGTCACATGCTTGTGCCACTGCGCCACGACTGGCCACTTTCTAATTTTAAGGAAAGTATGGTACACAATTTACCGCCTTCTATACAATGTATTTACTTATACAACATGCAACAACAACGGTCTAACAACGAACTTCAAAGTTTTTTGTCGGATCATTCTAGACCAGAAGGTAAGCAAACAAAAAGTTGTAACTTTGCGTCATCAATTTCTCTGAAAAAATTTATGAATTTCGGACAAATGGTTTAGATTTTTAATACTTTCATTTTTATTTCAACCAGTGGTTGCTTTTTAACAAGAAAGTAGCGTGTTTTTGACGATGGGTCTTCAACTAGAGAAATTATAAAGGAGTAAAAATATATATCTATAGTATGAAAATAATTTAGTATTTCAACTTTGCAAAGTCAAAGTCAAATAATTTTATTCAAAATAACAAGTTACGTGCTTCATTTTTTGACACTATAAAACTACACTTTTTCCTTTGCAGGATAAGCAGGGAGAATCTTAAAATATAAACTAAAACGTAAAGAAAAAAAATATTAAAATCACGCTGGTTTCATACTGCGTAATATCAGCCACTGATCGAAGAAATCATGTTGAAGTTGAAAGCCAGTTGTTTGAAACCATTGACAAGCAATGGAGATATTTGAGTGGATCTTTTTGTTTATAACTCCTAGTATTGTACAAGGAAACGGTAAGTTTTTGAATTAGAACATTTAGTTTACGCAGTTATTACACATTTGAAATGTAACCACATTTTTAACTAGATTAATCGCTTATCTTTTTGGAAGGTATATATATATAGAAAAACAGAAAAACCAACGTTTCGTATATTTTACAGTAGTCCTTGGTCACAAGTAACCTGAGCGATTAAGCAGGTTAAAATGGTTTCCTTTTAAAATGTGTAAAAACCCACAGACATAGAGAATATAGCATCAAGATACTCTTTTTTTTAGCTTCACGCTGTATCTCGTACACAGACGGGTAGGCAGAGGGAACCTAGTGTTAAGATACTCCGTTCCTCTCTTTCCGCCAAATTCGGAGGCATTGCATTTTAAGTGGCAGAACTTAACACCGCGCTTTGCCTCGACATCAGAGCGAAGAAAATGGATATATTAAATATTTCCATTCCTCGAGTGGTAATCCAACCCACAACCGGTCGCTTTACAGTCTCACTTTATACCACTGCGCCACAACTAACCCCAAGATACTCTATTCGAATCCTGCTTCGTTCAATTTTTTATCTATCTTCTAGATGTTTTACATTAAATATATGCTAGTTAATAAAATTTCAGCAGAAAAATTGCCCGAATTATCTTGTGGAGAACACCAAGTGTTCAGTAATTGTGGTAAATGTATTAAGACCTGCTCAGATCCCAATCCCAAATGCACATCAGAGTGTCTCACTGGGTGTTTTTGTATGGACGGCTATGTCATGGCACCTGACGGGAGTTGTGTGACTTTAAGAAATTGCCCACGAGGTTAGTTTTGTATATTATAATGGTTTTTTTTAGCTTCACGCTATATCCCGCACACAGCGCACACAGCAGGGTAGGCCGAGGGAACCTAGTGTTAAGACACTCCATTCCCCACTTTCCGCCAAATTCGGAGGCATTGCGTGTTAAGTGGCGGAACCTAACGCCCCACTTTACCTCGACGCCAGAGCGAAGAAAATGGAAATATTAAATATTTCCAGTCCTCGAATGGGAATCGAACCCACAACCAGTCGTTTACAGCCACGACTGGCCCCAATATACTATGTTAATATTAAGAAAAAAATATTATTCAAATATACGAAAGGCATTTGTATACATATAGCCATTTTTGAGTGAAAAAAAAGAAAATTTGAATTGCATGTCAACGTTTTTATAACTTAGTTTTTTGTGTATTCTTGGAAAGTGTTGACAAAGTTGTAAAGATAGAAAAGGTACATTTCAATAACAAGTCAATAATTTCATTCATTATTTTTCAATTTATTGCAAATATTATTATTATTTTCTTTTTTATTATGGAATAAAGGAGGCAAACGCCCACCTGGTGTTAAGTAGTTACTTTCGCCCATAGACATCCGCAACATTAGAGTAATGGATGCGTTGCCAGCCAGCAACATCAGATGCCAGCAACATCAGATGTTTGGCGGTTCGTTTTGACACGATAGTGGTCGAGAGCCAGTCGGAGAACGAATCTCCTATCACAAAGCTACTGGCTTAACCGCCTTTTACGGGACGCTACTCAGTGGCGGGGGGGAACTGTATTCTTTGTCCCTCACGGGTAAAATTCAAAAAGGATACTTAAAATTATAGCAGTCTTAGGTATTTATAGCGGACTTCGTAACGTTAACGAATACTATTTCAATTGTAAAAAGTAAAAACCCAGTGTTTCATTTTTAATATAAATTTTGAGGAACAGAGAAATCCATAGAAATTTATAACCCTCAACTCTCTCCAAGAAGGGAATTGTGTCTTCTATATAAGTTACCTAAAACGAAAGATGAGTTGGGGCGATAAAGTATAATAAAGAAAGAACATACGCCAATTGAACCTGAACCTGCCATAGAAAACCGCATCAAAATCGTCACTTATAGTTTTGGAAATAAATGACATAGTAATTTGCACAAACAAACAAACAACCTCTCACCCCAAACACATACAGAGTCACCTTTCCGTCGCGGGTAAAAAAACTTATTTTTATAGATTTTTATAATATGTTTCAGCGGAAATCACATTCGGCAGCATAGAACAATCAATAGACGAATGTCAATCAGATGAAGTATTTGTATGGTGCGGCTGGTGTGAAAGTACTTGTTCTGAGCCCCATCCTGTCTGCCAGAACTCAACCTGCACTAGAGGGTGTCTGTGCAGACCGCCGTTACTGCGACACCACAGTGGGCATTGTGTTGAGGAAAAGTTTTGTTTACCACGTAAGATAGTTTTTTTTTTAGCTTCACGCTGTATCCCGCACACAGCAGGGTAGGCAGGGAACCTAGTGTTAAGACACTCCGTTCCCCACATTCCGCCGAATTCGGAGGCTTGCGTGTTAAGTGGCGGAACTTAACGCGCTTTACCTCGACACCAGAGCGAAGAAAATGGAAATATAATTTCCACTCCTCGAGTGGGAATCGAAGCCACAACCAGTCGTTTACAGTCACACGCTTGTGCCACTGGGCCACGACTGGCCACGTAAGATGTTTTGAAATGGAATATAACATTATAGATTAAATGCTTTAACCCAAGCTTTAAAAACGCTATGCTGGTTTGCGGAACTAACGAAACTATCTGCTAAATTATCAATCTTATACTTCGTCAACGACAGATGCACTTTAGCGGCATACTTGAAAGTGTCTATGTGATGCTTGTAGGTTTGATTTATAATAATTATAACTTTATTATTTTCATTTTTCTGTTTTGGTAAGAAGACAAAAGGTGGCGTCGAGTTCTGCTACGCATCTGAATATTTTGATATTAGGTTCTCTCTGCCTACAATATCTGCCTTAATTAAAAAAAACCCTCTGCAGGAAAAAGCGTGCAGCTGAAGGAAAACAATAAAATACGTTTCACAGCAGCAAAGAGACTTTTATTTCAAAAATGCTATTTATATAGTTCACATTTAACGGTCAGTATTTAACGTAAGTATTAAGTATTTATATGGTTCATATAAGAAGAGATTCTCTTAAAAATATTCTATATATTCATTTATATTACAATTTATTACAGAGAAATGTTCTAGTCCCAACGAGGAGTACTCATGCCGCTACGGCTGCGAGCTCCGCTGCGTGCGTCAGGCGTGCATGCGCCCGCGCAGGTGTCGCCTCGGCTGTCACTGCAAGAGGGGTCTCTATAGGAACGTACATGGTGAATGTGTTGATGCTGACAAGTGTTTTGTTTAAAAGAAGAATATAATGATATTGTCTAAATTTGAGGTTTTATTTCTATAAGTTTCTTCTAATTTATATCTAGTTATTATTTAGTTATGGGGCAAGAGGAGCTTGCATAGTGGAGGCGAGCATTAATGACTTTTAAAGGGGTCTCTTACTACGGATACTGAATTAGTAAGTCTTAGGCGCTGCTTCAAGCTCCTCTTTGTGGAACAAATATGGAATTCTAAAGAGTTTCTTTTCTTTATACCAACTGTCAAATACGCCTAAGTAGTATATTATATTGTTTATTTTATCAAACATTTTAGCCAATGTCCATACTAAGTTAACATTAACATCAGTTTAGATGTTTTTATATAAAAAAGGGGGTCACACGAGCAGAAGGACCACCTGATGCTAAGTAGTTACCTTAACCTATGGATAGATACAACTTGTAGAAGTTGTGAATAGAAGTTGGGAATAGGGAGAACTAGCGCTATAATGACATGATAGAGGACGGGAGCCAGTCGGAGAATGAATCTCCTACCACCAAGTTACTACTACTTTCCTCTTGAAAGAAACTTGGGAATACTTCACTTTGAATTGTTCATGTCGTAATGGTTTATACACCATATCCACTTACCGTCCATTTTTAGAGGCTATTTATAAAAAATATATTATTACTTACAAACAGTGACATGCACGCATTTTATTTTAAACCAGATAGGTAAATAAAAATATTTTTATAGCATCTCGATTGATTACGAGACACACATGCAATCAGACCCAAAACCTATTGCGTTTTCGGTCATATGCTGCATCACATCGATATAATGATCAGTCCAGTAAATGACAGTGAAAATAAGACACAAAATTGCGAAAGTAATAATAATTTTATTCCAAATTTCAATTACTCAGTTTATAAATTTAAGGCCAAAACAAAGAACTAAGGAAAGCAGTAGAACATTAATGAAAAAAACAATTTTTAAAGATCTTCAGATTTGTTAAGAAACCATTTTCTTGCGCCGAAGCTAACATTTATCCTCCGGAATACAGTCACCGTGGTCATTTCTATAATGTCCGTCTCTGCAGAAGCAGCCGGTGCGGCAGTTGTTCATACATATCTGGTGAGGGTTGGAGCAACTCTTGTCACAGGAGCCACAACTCTTGAACTCCTGGTTTGGGCCGCATTCTGAAATCAGAGACAGTCTGAGTAACTAAGAAATAAGTGTTAAGACACTCCTTTTTCCACTTTTCGACCGAATAAATGAATGCTAAGCATTGTCTTGTCACCAGTGCGGAGAATAGGAAATAATTTAAAAATTAATTATTCTCTGACCAGTATTTAAGAATCATATTTATCAAATAATAATAATAATATTTCAATGTACTCACGTCCCTGAACAGCTGCTATCACCATGCAGACAAGTACGAATACAAGAGTTATCTTCGACATGTTCCTGACTTGAAGTTACAATTGTACTGTATACTGCCTGCTGCAGACGCTCCTTATAAACAGATTGTATCACAGTTTTTGCACATTTTTGTTATAACGAGTTAAATATATTGCAGTTTTTTCTTATCAATTAAGAATATGATATGTATTTATTATTGTGCATTGCATTTTTATAGGTAGGTATATTGTTTTTTTTTACTTTTAAACATTTTTAAAGTGTTATTCCACACTTAGGAAAATTGAAAAAGACATTTAAAGAAAACGTATAAAAATTTGAACGCAGCGGGATTCGAACCCCGCTGCGTTCATGTGTGTGTGGAATAACACTTTAAAAATGTTTAAAAGTATTTAATAAATAGCATTCTCTCTTGCCAAATGATTGTTCGTAGAATAATCTTTGGGTAGCAGAAATTTGTAAAAATCTCTCTACAGAGATGCTAACAACATAAATAAGTTGTAATAAAAAGCGTATAAGAATTTCGACGCAGCGGATAGTAGAACGCATGGCTCAGTGGTGAGAGCGCCTGAACGGTATTCAGGAGGCGCGGGTTCGAATCCCGCTGCGTTCAAATTTTTATACGTTTTCTTTAAAAGGTATATTGTTTTTTGCTTCATGCGTTGAACGAGGTATGTAGGTGAAAGAAGGGTTTTAGTATTAAGACAACTAGTCCTTCAATTTCCAGTCGTTTAATCAAGTTATCTTGTCAACTAAACTAAGAACGAAAAGAAAAGTAAACTTTATTTCATAAAAGCAAAACACTCTGTAAATATAGAACGTAAATGAAAGCATGTCAGAGCAATATATATGTTTTTTTTTATATTTTTTCTATACTATTTTAAAAGTAAGAAAGTTTTATTTGTACATTAAATGTATTTACGAAAAAAATAATGAAAAAAAAAGAAAAATCTGTACCAAATACAATACATGGTCTTTAAGTTTTATGTCTGTCTTTTTGTCAGTTTGTATGTGCACATATTTGAATTCACTGAGCGGATTTCGGTAAATCCCTGAGCACGTTTCTTAGGATACTAATAAATTCTAAATAATAATTATAAAATGTGAAAAATGTATCTTTTGAAGAGGTCCTACCCTTGCATCACAAGTCAAAGGAACTGCTCCAAGCGCTTCTCTCTGTAACGCGAAGACCACAGGGCTAAGTAAAGCTATGGCATGCTAAAGAGATTTATGCCAAAATAACAACTGCCTTTGACCTTCTACGCTTTTAATAAAATTCTTCGCTGACCTACTATGTAAAGGATATCTTTACTACTAGCCCCGACGCCTAACGAGTAGGGATTGCTAAGTGTATTTTAAAATGTTCATTTAATTGGTAAGCTTTATTTACAAAACTTTTTAAAAAACAAATGGATAGTTCAGTTTTACTTTTTACAGTATTGCAGGGTAGTCAGAGAGAACCTGGTATCAAGACTCAGCCCTGCTTTTTGTGCCTAATAGATATAATTAATATAATGTATATAATGTGCCTGATAGATATAAATAGGTAATGCATACTTATATTATAAATGCGAAAGTATGTCTGTGTGTTGGTTACGCTTTCAAGGCTGATTAGCCGATACTGATCCGATTTGGATGAAATTTAGAATGAAAGCAGTAAAAACTACTGGGTCAAACATAGGCTACTTATTTATTCATAAATCAACCTTTAATGGGTTGAAATAGGAGTTTGTCTGTCATGCTTTCACGGCAAATCTACCGGTCCGATTTGGATAAAATTTAGAATGAAAGTAGTAAAAGTTACTGGGTCTAACATAGGCTACTTGTTATTTCAAAAAAAAAACCACTGAAGGGGTGAAATAGGGGCGGAAAGAAAAATCTAAATCGCTTGATCGACTGTAATGAATTTTGGCATAAATACAGTTAATAATCCAAGCTTAAGCATAGGCTACTTGATTTTTCAAAAATCCACCCCTTGGGTTGCAATAGAACGAAACAGTTATGTAGTTCACGCAGCAAAGCCGCAAGCGGGCTGCTAGTAATTTAAATATAATCGTTCCCCCATTGAGAATCGAATCCAAAGCCAATCGCGTTTACAGTCAACTTCTTTCTCACTGCACCACGATGGCTATTTTTTAATAGTAACTACTTTATTTACAAAAATTCTTAAGTAATTAAATACATAATTAAGAACAATCACATTGTGTTCCTATGAAGATAAATATAATATTAAAATCTATATAATAAAAAGTGTAAGAATAGTACTTAATGTTTAAAATAATTACTCAAACATTAAGATATAGGAGATCCTTGAAAATCTTAAACAACGGCTATTACAACGACATTACTGCTAAATACTCAATTATATTATATATTGATCCTTCTTTATTTGTTTACTTAAAATGTATTTTTTTTAGCTTCACGCTGTATCCCGCACACAGCAGAGTAGGCAGAGGGAACCTAGTGTTAAGACACTCCGTTCCCCACTTTCCGCCGAATTCGGAGGCATTGCGTGTTAAGCGGCGGAACTCAACGTCGCGCCTTGCCTCGATAGCTATGAAAATGGAAAATTAAATATTCCGATTCTTCAATTTGGAATCGAACCTACAACTTTTCGCGTTTAAGATAAACTCTGTGCCAATGATAATTAGTTTAAAATATAAAAAAAACATATTATAAAAAAAAATATGCTTTTTGATTAAACAGAGTATATCGACAGAACGTACACTACGTTCTCATGACTCTCCGTTCTTCGCTTAATGCTAAAATTTTCTATCCTTAGTTTTCTTTTTTTTTTAGCTTCACGCTGTATCCCGCACACAGCCGGGTAGGCAGAGGGAACCTAGTATATAACACTCTGTTCCCAACTTCCAGCGGAAATCGGAGATATTGCGTGTTAAGTGGCGGAACTTAACGCCGCGCTTTGTCTCCACTTACACTACATAGTCTTTTCATATTGTTAATGCCTTAATTTCGTATATTTCAATGTCGTTTAATATTCACTCTATCTATAATTTTTAGATAAATAAAATTGAAATGTCTGTTTTGTAACATTAAAATATCTTTTAAACATTTTTAAAGTGTTATTCCACACTTAGGACAATTGAAAAAGATATTTAAAGAAAACGTATAAAAATTTGAACGCAGCGGGATTCGAACCCGTGCCTCCTGAATACCGTTCAGGCGCTCTCACCACTGAGCCATGCGTTCTACTATCCGCTGCGTCGAAATTTTTATACGCTTTATTACAACTTATTTGTGTTATTAAAATATTTTTTCGCTAAATGCATATGTATATACAGTAAATATACCAAAATAACATCATTTTTTGTATGTCTGTCTATCTTTATTTGTACTAAAGCGCAGATGGGCTAATTTTATTTTATATATACTTTTTAATTTTAGGATTAAACCAGCTCTTGGTAAATTCTACGCAGACGGACTCGTGGGCACAGCTAGTATCTAAGAAATAAAATTTCACAGGGCATACATTACAGTATGCATGTACAAGTCTACAATGCACGTGTCTAATGCCTCATTAATTTATTATCACGACACCCAAAATGTCATTTATTCGTTTCGAGTAATTAATTATTTATCACTGTAAACAACTAGTCTGGTTTTAGCTTTTCTAATATAATTCTAAATATTCATACAATTGTAGCTCAGTATAAAAGCAATGGTTTTAGGTTCAAGTCTCGGTTGAAAAGAACATTTCTTATAAAAATCTTTAAGAACGCTAACTTAGTAGCGTTTCTTAGAATCACAGCTTTGCAAGAATCAATCAATCTCCTTCGTTAATTCTCCATCCAACGTGCAAACAGCGATTGAAGTGCTTTGTACTCAACTGTCACGCTCACTGTCATTAAATAAAGACATTAAATTGAAATGGTAGCAACTAAGTGCTTGTCGGGAGAGGCTAGTACTGGTGGAGACAGTTATCTACATTATAACTTCACGCTGTATCCCGTTCACAGTTGGGCAGACAGATGGAACCTAATGTTAAGACACTCAGTTCCCCACGCACCGCCGAATTCTGTAGCCTTTGCGTGTTAATTGGCTGTACTCAACGTCGTGCTGTTGCTTCGACACCAGAGCAAAGGCATTGAAATATTAAATATTTCGATCCCTCGAGTGGGAATTGTACCCACGACCATAGCGTAACAGTCAAACGATAACCCGTTTTTCTTCGGTTTGTTAATACAGGGTCCCACATAACCACATTTGAGTCCTAATCTCTGATGTTTACATATACTGCGCATTTGCGCATAGTAATGCGCAAAATAAATACATATAAAAGTGCAATGAAAAATATAAAATATATATTACATTCTTAATTGCTAAGAAAAAACTGCAGTTATTACAAATTCTCGGATTAGATGTAGGCAAAAAACTTTTAAGCAATAGATTTATAAGGAGCGTCTGCAGCAGATAGTATACAGTACACTTGTAACTCCAAGTCAATACAATGTCGAGGAAGACTCTCGTGTTGGTACTACTGTGCGTGGTGGTAGTAGCTGTCACTGCTCAGGGTGGGTTTAAATGTTATTATTATGTTTATTGCCATATTGTATGTCTTAAAATAATTAAAAGGATTTAGTTTATTTTATAATTATATAATCAACGATCATTATCTATTTTTTCTTTAATGGGTAGATGTCCTTATCTCATATCTCTCATAGATGTTATCATTTACAAACCTTCACTTATCGTTACGAAAATTGTACTTCAGATATCTTCTGACGTATTTAGTAATGAAGTGTCTGGCGTATTAAGTATTAATATCTCTAATGTGTCACTCCAACACGTCAGTTATAAGTGGGGAAATTGGTGATCAGACCAAGAAGCTTTATTACAAATTTACATACTTCTCAAGCACCCCACGTGGCCTGCCTTATAAATAAAATATTAATCATTATTTTAATACATTTTCAGGATGCGGACCAAACCAGGAGTTCAAGAGTTGTGGCTCCTGCGACAAGAGCTGCTCCAACCCTCACCAGATATGTATGAACAACTGCCGCACCGGCTGCTTCTGCAGAGACGGACATTATAGAGATAACCATGGTCACTGTGTGCCGAAGGATAAGTGTTAGGTTAGATGCAAGAAACTAGTTTCTTGGTATAGCAACAATCAACTTTTTCAGAATTCTTAAATATTTGTCTTCTATTATACGTTCTTCGTCTTCAATCTTAAAATGTACCTTAAAATAATAGCCATAAATAATTAAAATTATAATAAAAATGTTGTTATTTTGGAAGTATTGCGTCTCATTTTACGCACCTTTTATTCTAAGATTAATTCTAACTATATATATATGGATGTGGATATTAAATGTAAAAGTAAGAGTGACTGAATATCTTGTCTTTCATGCGGGACAAAGTGTGATTTTCCTTAACACTACTTTATAACGAAATCAGGTAGTTTAGTTGATTAAGTTTAATCTAATTATTAAAATCCAAATAATAGCAATATAAAGGCTTACAAGCAAGCAAAATAGGAGAGAGATTTTTAAGTGGCCACCCGATTTCACTCCATTTCCAATAATCGGTCAACCCCCAACCACAGAATGACTGTAGACACGACTGGTCGTGGGTTCGATTTCCACTCGAGAAGTGGAAATATTTAGTATTACCATTTTTTTCGTTCTGATGCCGAGGCAAAGCGCGGTGTTAAGTTCTGCCACTTAACACGCAATGTTACTTCGAGCGGACAGTAAAGAACGGAGTGTCTTGACACTAGGTTCCCTCTGACTACTTTGCTATGCGGAAAACACCCAAATCCCCAGGTACTTGCTGAACTACTGAGAACTGCTGAATATATGTGAGGGTTAACCGTATAGATATAATTGATCCATAGATAAAGCTACATCCTGTATACTGAAGTACAAAATATATACAACACTTGAGTGTATATAAATTACATTTTAATTAGAATTTCTTTTAAAACTGTAAAAAAATATTGCCAACTAGCGGGCCCGGCGAACTTCGTATCGCCATATTTATGACATCAATACGATGTGTTTGACATGTCTATATTCTCTCCAATAATAACTTAAGGACTTTTAAACATTAGAATGCTATTTATTATATACTTTAAACCTTATTAAAGTGTTATTCCACAATTAGGAAAATTGAAAAAGACATTAAGAAAACGTTTAAAAATTTGAATTCGGTGATCAGGAGGCGCGGATTCGAATCCCGCTGCGTTCAATTTTTTGTACGTTTTCTAAATGTCTTTAACAACTTAAGGAATTTAATTTTACATTTTCTCTCATGTTCTCCTGTAGCTCTTTGCCTGCTATGATCTGATGAATGATCAATACTTTATGATTGCCCGATGAGGGTATAATTTCTCAGGCTATTTTAAATAATTTAATCAACTAATTACGTTCATGCAAAGGTTGTTATCTCTCTCTTAGCTGTATGACGGATAACATGATAGCACAGCTTTGATTTAATACAGCTACAGATATCCCTACGAAAAATGTAATTGAATGCCTAATGCATGCAATATAAGGAAACGGAATATAAATTAATAGTATATACTGAATAAAGTTTGAATAGTTTTTATTGGTCAAGTTGAATTGAAGTATATAAATAAATCTCAATAAATATAACCTGCATAATATCACTTTATACTATAAGTTCAAGCCAAATTATTAGTTTGTCTCATACATCATAATTTAATCTACGAACTAAAAATCGGAAAAATATTATACTCTTGACCGACACGCGTTCATCCTGTATAAATAGCTGGGCTTATTACATGACTGAAGGAGTAAGGCATATTTATAACTTCAGCGATTATGAAAATTCTACCACTAAGTTGACGAAAAAGGATTAAGAAATTGTAAAAAAAATAGTCATTTTCTGCGTTAGAAATATAAAAAATTATTCACTTGTTCCTGATTAGAAACCTAAACTACTCTACTAAGTACTTAAGGCAGCCGTAGCGCAGTAAGACAGTGTCTGACTGTAACGCGACGGTTGTGGATTCGATTCCCTCTCGGGGGTATAATTGTTTTTATATTTTCATTTCTTCGCTTTGGTACCAAATACTAAACGCGGCGTTGTGTTCCGCTTCAAAGTCTCGATTTCGATTGCGTGATTACCTCGCTTCGCGGGAAAAACCATGAAGCGAAAAGAAAAAGAAAAAGCTACTCTACTATAGTAAAATAGTGAACAATTCCGTCTATACATATACATACACAAATTTACAAAAACAAATATTGCCAGGAACGTTAAAACGGCATTAAAACTTGAATATATGATTTGTTTTTTCTATGTTTTTATATATTTATTTATTTATTTATTCTTTATTGTAAAAAAAGACAATTGCACAAAAGGCGGGGTTAACGCTAAAAATTATTCTCTTCCAGCCAACCTCATTATGTAAGATATAATTAATAGTGTTGGCGCACAAAAGAATGAAAATGGTGATAGATACATATACATACAACATCATACATACATGTATATATTTAAAAAAAAATACTATTATAATACTAATATATACATAAAAAATCTATATATTTGTACGCGCACATCCTATGATCTACTGGACAGATTCGAACAAGTTTTTTTTTTGTTGTATACTTCAAAATAAAATACCTAGCATAACTTTAACAAATAAGGCAATGAAACTATACAAACTTTTAACCTTTATTTCACCAGCTTAGGGGTCGAACTTTCACAATCAATAAAATTGAAATTTAATAATTTTTTATTAAATATACAGAAATTAGATTTCATAGCTTTAACTTCAAAACTGATGGAATTTCTTACACTCTGTTAACCAACTGTTAACCACTATTTCTCCCTCTTAAGAAATGAATTTTTAAAAATCCTTTCTGATTGAGCGCCTACGCTACAAAAAAATATAAAGGTCCGCTCAATATTTCTTTCGGGGAATCGTTTTTTTGAAATAATGCTTACAATAAAAATATTATAAAATAAACAAAAAATATAATTAAAAGTCCAATAAACTTGTACAAAAAAATTAAAATAAAAAAAAATAATAAAAAAATGAAACAAAAAAGAATATATAAGAATAGACATCCATGTCAGGATCGAACCGTGGACCCTAATAAAAAATAACCATAAAAAGCAAGCGCTCTTCCAACTGAGCTATCACAACTATGTCAAAAGTCGCGAAATTGACATTCGTATACTATGTATAAAGTGATATTTTAGCAGCTTTTTATCAATTGTTTTGCCGTCTCGAAACCTCTCCAGTAACATTTAAACTTTATGGTATGGTATTAAAGTTCAAATTGACTTTTAATAATTATAACGAATATTTTGTATGGGAAAATAGAAAATTGTTGTTTTAACACTTTTTCCGATTTTTTTATAATTTTTTCTCTCCGTAACTACAATCCTTGTACTTCAAGGAATATTCTAAAAAAAGAATTAGCGAAATCGGTCCAACCGTTCACCGAGTTTTGCGCTTAGCAACATATTCGGCGATTCATTTTTATATATAAGACTATATAAAAATGATAAATATTTAATTAATAAACAAAAAACCATTGTTGTTATCAGTTAGTGTTCGGTTACTCGATATCTTTTTGCTAAATTTCTTATTTATCATTGGCATATAAGTCATTAATTTTTAAGACGAAACTGAGCTAATTATTGGTTGATTATTTTATCATAATAAGCACAGTCTTCGGTAGTATAGTGGTCAGTATCCCCGCCTGTCACGCGGGAGACCGGGGTTCGATTCCCCGCCGGAGAGTATTTTTTAGATGCGTAATTATCTTTTTTTTCGCTTTTTATTTAACGTACGAGTAAGTCTTTTGTATTAACAAACAAAATATAAGTTATGGTACGAAGAATACGTAAATCAATTTTTTCTCCTTATTTCGTTTAACTTTTCTTTGGCACTTTAACTGCTCTTACTCTCACTCAGCGTGTTACTCAGAAAGAACCTAGTGTCAAGACACTCCATTCTCCACTTTCCGTTCCTTACAGTTGAGTGTGTGTAGAGTAGTAGAGGGTGCGTTTCCGTTGAGTGCATTATTTAGTATAAGTTATTACATTTTATAGAGGGCGGTACATTGTAAAGCTTACTTTCCTAAACTGATGTATGGTCGGGAAGAAGAGATCTCTTATCATCAACCGCATTTGTTATATCCATACTTATATTATAAATGCGAAAGTCTGTGTGTTTGTCTGTCACGCTTTCACGGCTAATCTACCGGTTCGATTTGGATGAAATTTAGAATGAAAGTAGTAAAAGTGACTGGGTCTAACATAGGCTACTTATTTTTTCCAAAACCAACCTCTATGGGGTTGAAATGGGGGATGAAAGTTTGTATGAAAAATCTAAGCCGCTTGACCAATTGTAATGAATTTTGGCATAAATATAGTTAATAATCTAAGCTTAAACATAGGTTACTTTATTTTTTTAAAATGCGCCCCCGAGGGCTTGAATATAACAAAATATTTCACGCGGCGAAGCTGCGAGCGGGTCGCTAGTTGTACTTATAAAAACATTAGCTTCCTGAATCCAGACATTGCGTGTTTAGTGTCGTAACAAAACGCTATGCTTGGTCTTTACCACAGCTACCTAAACAAACATATGTAAATGTAAATGTAGCCTCGAGCAGGTATCGAACTAGTAACCATTGCGTTATAGATAGTCTCGCATAGCCATAGCCTAGTCTCTCATTGGGCAGGTATACATAACGGATTTTGTCAAGATAAAAAACAGCTTCTCTGGTATATGCATACATTAATCTACGCGCAAAATATGGGAAGCTAAAAAATATGTCAAGAGCAATGAAAAATATTAAAGATATATTATTTCCTTAATTACTAAGTAAAAACTGCAGTTATTTTATTTTTTTTGAAAAAGATGCATATGAAAAACTTTTGTAATAATTAGTTTATAAGGAGCGTCTACAACAGTCAGTATACAGTACAATTGTAACTTCAAGTCAACACAATGTCGAGGAAGACTCTCGTGTTGGTACTACTGTGTGTGGTGGTAGTAGCTGTCACTGCTCAGGGTGCGTTTGTCTCTTCATATTATTATTAAGAGAACCTGGTGAAATTGGCATATCTCACAGCCATCCCACGTATATTCATTGCCTGCTTTATAAATAAAACAACGGTATGTTAATTATATTTATATACTTTCAGGATGCGGACCAAACCAGGAGTTCAAGAGTTGTGGCTCCTGCGACAAGAGTTGCTCCAACCCTCACCAGATATGTATGAATAACTGCCGCACCGGCTGCTTCTGCAGAGACGGACATTATAGAGATAACCATGGTCACTGTGTCCCGAAGGATAAGTGTTAGGTTAGATGCAAGAAACTAGTGTCTTGGTATAGCAACAATCAATTTTTTCAGAATTCTTAAATATTTGTCTTCTATTATACGTTCTTCGTCTCCAACCTTCAAATGTACCTTAAATAATAGCCATAAATAATTAAAATTATAATAAAAATGTTGCTATTTTGGAAGTATTGCGTCTCATTTTACGCACCTTTTATTCTAAGATTAATTCTAACTATATGGATGTGGATATTAAATAAAAGTAAGAGTCACTGAATACCTTGTCTTCAATGCGGGACAAAGCGAGATTCTCCTTAACACTACTTTACAACGAAATCAGGTACTTTAGTTGATTAAGTTTAATCTAATTATTAAAATCCAAATAATAGCAATATAAAGGCTTACAAGCAAGCAAAATAGGAGAGAGATTCCTAAGTCGCCCCCGATCTCACCCCATTTCCAATAATCGATCAATCCCCTTCGTAAGTTCTTCATACAAACTGACAATGGCGAAATGCTTTGTACTCGACTGTCACACTCATTGTCGTTAAATAAAGAAATTAAATTGAAATATTAGGTAATAATCAAGTGCTTTCCAGGAGAAGCAAATACTGGTGGTAACAGTTATATACATTACAACTTCACGCTGTATCCCGCGCACAGCAATATAGACAAAGGGAACCTATTGTTAATATATTCTGTTCCCCACTTACCGCTCAATCCCGCAGACGTTGCGTATTAGGTGGCGGATCTCAACGCAGTGGTTTTGCCTCGACACCAGAGCGAAGAAATTGAAATATTTCAAATATTCAATTCCTCGAGTGGTAATAGAACCCACAACCAGTGACGTTTACAGTGCACCACAACTGGCCTACATTATAACCCTTCAAACTAATTTAAAGCTATATTCATTTGTAATGTTATATTTATGTTGTTGACATGCCAACGTCCATACCACGTTGAACATACCGGTTCTCGTCCGATCACCGAAGTTAAGCAACGTCGGGCGCGGTCAGTACTTGGATGGGTGACCGCTTGGGAACACCGCGTGACGTTGGCTTTTTTGCATCCTTTTTACATACTTGTATTAATCGTGAATTAAACGGTGATTATGAAAAGAAGCTGAACCATATGGAATAATTTATTTTAGAATTCATAGGAAATATATGTTATTGAGGCGTGTAGTGGCACGGGCACAGAATGACTGTAGACATGACTGGTCGTGGGTTCGATTTCCACTCGAGAAGTGGAAATATTTAGTATTACCATTTTTTTCGTTCTGATGCCGAGGCAAAGCGCGGTGTTAAGTTCTGCCACTTAACACGCAATGTTACTTCGAGCGGACAGTAAAGAACGGAGTGTCTTGACACTAGGTTCCCTCTGACTACTTTGCTATGCGGAAAACACCCAAATCCCCAGGTACTTGCTGAACTACTGAGAACTGCTGAATATATGTGAGGGTTAACCGTATAGATATAATTGATCCATAGATAAAGCTACATCCTGTATACTGAAGTACAAAATATATACAACACTTGAGTGTATATAAATTACATTTTAATTAGAATTTCTTTTAAAACTGTAAAAAATATTGCCAATTATATAAAAATGATAAATAAAAAAAAATAGCTTCACGCTATATCCCGCACACAGCAGGGTAGGCAGAGGGAACCTAGTGTTAAGACACTCCGTTCCCCACTTTCCGCCAAATTCGGAGGCTTGCGTGTTAAGTGGCGGAACTTAACGCTGCGCTTTACCTCGACACCAGAGCGAAGAAAATGGAAATATAATTTCCACTCCTCGAGTGGGAATCGAACCCACAACCAGTCGTTTACAGTTACACTCTTGTGCCACTGGGCCACGACTGGCCACAAAATTATAAATATTTAATTAATAAACAAAAAAACATTGTTGTTATCAGTTAGTGTTCGGTTACTCGATATCTTTTTACTAAATATCTTATTTATAATTGGCATAGAAGTCATTCCTTTTTAAGACGAAACTGAGCTAATTATTGGTTGATTATTTTATCATAATAAGCACAGTCTTCGGTAGTATAGTGGTCAGTATCCCCGCCTGTCACGCGGGAGACCGGGGTTCGATTCCCCGCCGGAGAGTACTTTTTTGTAACGTAAATAAATTTCTATTCGCTTTTTATTTAACGTACGAGTAAGTCTTTTGTATAAACAAACAAAATATAAGTTATGATACGAAGAATACGTTAATCAATTTTTTCTCCTTATTTTGTTTAATTTTTCTTTGGCACTTTAACTGTTCTTACTCTCACTCAGCGTGTTACTCAGAAAGAACCTAGTGTCAAGACACTCCATTCTCCACTTTCCGTTCCTTACAGTTGAGTGTGTGTAGAGTAGTAGAGCGTGCGTTTCCGTTGAGTGCATTATTTAGTATAAGTTATTACATTTGATAGAGGGCGGTACATTGTAAAACTTACTTTCCTAAACTGATGTAAGGTCGGGAAGAAGAGATCTCTTATCATCAACCGCATTTGTTATATCCATACTTGTATTATAAATAGGAAAGTCTGTGTGTTTGTCTGTCACGCTTTCACGGCTAATCTACCGGTTCGATTTGGATGAAATTTAGAATGAAAGTAGTAAAAGTGACTGGGTCTAACATAGGCTACTTATTTTTTCAAAAATCAACCTCTAAGGGGTTGAAATAGGGGATGAAAGTTTATATGAAAAATCTAAGCCGCTTGACCAATTGTAATGAATTTTGGCATAAATATAGTTAATAATCTAAGCTTAAACATAGGTTACTTTATTTTTTTAAAATGCGCCCCCGAGGGCTTGAATATAACAAAATATTTCACGCGGCGAAGCTGCGAGCGGGTCGCTAGTTGTACTTATAAAAACATTAGCTTCCTGAATCCAGACATTGTGTGTTTAGTGTCGTAACAAAACGCTATACTTGGTCCTTACCACAGCTACCTAAACAAAGACATGTAAATTTAAATGTAGCCTCGAGCAGGTATCGAACTAGTAAACATTGCGTTATAGACAGTCTCGCATAGCCATACCCTAGTCTCCCACCGGGCAAGTATACATAATGGATTTTGTCAAGATAAAAAACAGCTTCTCTGGTATATGCATACATTAATCTACGCGCAAAATACGGGAAGCTAAAAAAATATGTCAAGAGCAATGAAAAATATTAAAGATATATTATTTCCTTAATTACTAAGTAAAAACTGCAGTTATTTTAAATTTTTTGAAAAAGATGCATATGAAAAACTTTTGTAATAATTAGTTTATAAGGAGCGTCTGCAACAGTCAGTATACAGTACAATTGTAACTTCAAGTCAATACAATGTCGAGGAAGACTCTCGTGCTGGTACTACTGTGTGTGGTGGTAGTAGCTGTCACTGCTCAGGGTGGGTTTAACTCTTCATATTATTATTAAGAGAACCTGGTGAAATTGGCATATTTCACAGCCATCCCACGTATATTCATTGCCTGCTTTATAAATAAAACAACGGTATGTTAATTATATTTATATACTTTCAGGATGCGGACCAAACCAGGAGTTCAAGAGTTGTGGCTCCTGCGACAAGAGTTGCTCCAACCCTCACCAGATATGTATGAACAACTGCCGCACCGGCTGCTTCTGCAGAGACGGACATTATAGAAATCACCGCGGTGACTGTGTGCCGAAGGATAAGTGTTAGGTTACATCCAAGAAACTATTTTCTTGGCATAGCAAAAAAATTTAAGTTTTCAGAATTGTTTCTTTTCGTCCGTTTCGTTTTCGTCCCTCGTCTTAAAGTAATAACCTCAAATAATAAAAAGTTGTAATAAAAATGTTATTGTTTTTGGTAAATTTGTATCTTATTTTATGCACTTTTTCATTCTAACATTAGTTATAACGATAAATGGATATGGAATATAAAAGTAAGAGTCACAGAGTATATTCTATGGTATGCGGGACAAAGCGTTAACCTGCGAATCACTCCTTTATAACAAAACAAAATACTTTAGTTGGTTAAGTTTGAATTTAATAACAAAAATCAAAATATTAGCAACATATTGGCTAACATAACGTGGAGTTCCCAAACGGTCACCCATCCAAGTGCTGATCACGCGCGATGTTGCTTAACTTCACTGATAAAACAAGAGCCGCTGTATGCATCGGAGTATAGACGTTAGCATTAGTTAGGGACAAACAAGTACTTTCACGCAAGAGGCCGTCGTAGCGCAGTGGGACAGCGTCTAACTGTAAAGCGATGGTAGTGGGTTCGATTCCCCATTATTATAATTATATAATGATTATATTTAATTTTTCTTTTCCTCGCTCGGGTATTTAAGACAAAGCGCGGGGTTAAGTTATGCTACTCAATACGCAATACCTCAATTTTGGGCAGAAAGTGTAGGACGGAGAATCTTAACATTAGGTCCATTCTGACTACCCCGTTATAGCGGAAAATGCATTAAGCTATTTTTTTTATGTACTTTACATATGCTGGTTGTTAATAAGATATATGAATCTCTTCTACCGATTATATTACATACAATCTACCGCCTTCTATAAAATGTAATAACTTATACAACATAATGCATTCAACACACAAAATGTCTTCCCGATTTCAAGTGGAAAATGCAGGATGGAGTGTCTTAACACTAGGTTCTTTCTAACGACCACGCTGTGCGGGAATAAGCACAGTTAAAGTGGCAAAGATAAATATAAAAATAATAAGGAAAAAAATTACTTACGTATTTCATTACTCATATTTTGTTTGTTGATATAAAATACTTACTCGTATGTTAACTAAAAAGCGAAAAAAAAAGGTAATTACCCAACTAAAAAGTACTCTCCGGCGGGGAATCGAACCCCGGTCTCCCGCGTGACAGGCGGGGATACTGACCACTATACTACCGAAGACTGTGCTTATCATGATAAAATAATCAGCCATTATTCAGTTCAGTTTCGTCTTACAAACGAATGACTTATATGCCAATGATAAATAATAAATTTAGCAAAAAGATATCGAGTAACCGAACACTAACTGATAACAACAATGTTTTTTATTTATTAATTAAAATTTACCATTTGTATGTAATTGGCAATATTTTTTACAGTTTTAAAAGAAATGCTAATTAAAAATGTAATTTATATACGCCCAAGTCTTATATATATTTTGTACTTCAATATACAGGTTGTAGCTATTCGGTTAACCTTCACATATGTTCAGCAGTTTTCAGTAGTTCAGCAAATACTTGGGAGTTTGTATTCTTTCCGCATAGCAGTATTGTCAGAGATAATCTAGTGTGTTCGCTCGAAATAACATATTGTGTGTTAAGGGGCAAAACTTAACGCCGCGCTTGACATCAATATCTAATCTAAATATTAAATATTTCCACTCTTTGAATGGGATTCGAACCCACAACCAGTCGCGTCTACAGTCACACTCTGTACCCCTATGCTACGACTGGCCTCAATAACATAATTACATAATTATATTTCCTAAGATTTCAAAAATAAATAATTCCATATGCTTCAACTTTTTTTTCTTACTGACCGCTTAATACTTATCATGATTAAAACAAGTATGTAAAGAGGATGCAAAAAAGCCAACGTCACGCGGTGTTCCCAGGCGGTCACCCATCCAAGTACTGACCGCGCCCGACGTTGCTTAACTTCGGTGATCGGACGAGAACCGGTGTGTTCAACGTGGTATGGACGTTGACATATCATCAACATAAATATAACATTATAAATTGATACCTTTAGATTACTTTGAAGTGTAGCCCATGTAGCTCTGTCATGGTGCAGGAGCACAAAGTAACAGTAGACGCCACTGGTCGTGGGTTCTTCGATTCTTACTCTAGGAATTGTAAAACCACGGCGTTGAGCTCCGTCTCTTAATACGCAACGCCTCCATAATTCAGCAGAAAATGGAGAACAGAATGTCTTAACACTAGGTCCCCTCTGTCTACCTTGCTGTGTGCGGGATACGACGTGAAGTTATAATGCTGTTAACTGTCTCCCCCCAGTACTTGTCTCTCCCGGCAAGTACTTGGTTATTAACTAATATTTTAGTTTAATTTCTTTATTTAACAACAATAAGTGGGGCAGTTGAGTACAAAGCATTTCGCCATTGTCAGCTTGTATGAAGAACTTACGAAGGAGATTGGTGGATTATTGGAAACGGGATGGAATCGGTCGGCCACTTATGAATCTGTCCCTCTTTTTGCCTGTTTGCTTGTTAGCCTCTGTTGCTAATATTTGGATTTCAGTAATTAAATTAAACTTAACTAACTAAAGTGCCTTATTTCACTGTAAAGGAGTGATAAGGAGATACTTTTATATTCCATATCCACTTATCGTTAGAATTAATCTAAGAGTTAAAAGGTGCATAAAATGAGATACAAAATTTCCAAAAACAACAACATTTTTATTACAAGTTTTAATTATTTGAGGCTATTTGGCTTGTTTGTTGCTATGCCAAAAAAATTCTTGCATCTAACCTAACACTTATCCTTCGGTACACAGTCACCGCGGTTGTTTCTATAATGTCCGTCTCTGCAGAAGCAGCCGGTGCGGCAGTTGTTCATACATATCTGGTGAGGGTTGGAGCAACTCTTGTCGCAGGAGCCACAACTCTTGAACTCCTGGTTTGGTCCGCATCCTGAAAGTATATTCATATAATGTGATAGGTAATTAGTATACGTGGAATGGCTCTGCAGTACTATTTAAAGCTGTTTCATCTGACTAAGTAAAATACAGCAATGTGCAATGTCATCTCCAACATGCATAGTTATTTGTGGAACTATACATAGGAGACTAGTGGGAACGTATTAATTAACTACTAAATACACAAGAAGGTCTCTAAACGACAATATTCAAAATCATAAGTGAAGCTTTTTAAATGATAATTTCTTAGTAAGGGACGGGGTGTAAGTCTACTGTAATAAATAGTCCTTGATTATTTATTATATTCATAAAATTAATAAAGTTCCTTTACTTATTTTAAGAGAAACAATGCGAAAGTCAACATAATAATATTTTTTAAACGCACCCTGAGCAGTGACAGCTACTACCACCACGCACAGTAGTACCAGCACGAGAGTCTTCCTCGACATTGTCTTGACTTGGAGTTACAATTGTACTGAATACTAGCTGCTGCAGACGCTCCTTATAAAGTGATTATTACAAAGTTTTTAGCATACATTTATTCCAAGAAGTAGTAATAACTGCAGTTTATCTTATTAATTAAGGATGTGATATATTTTTAATATTTTTCATTATACTTGACATACTGCATTTCGCGCATAGAACAATGTATGCTAATACTAGAGATCCCCGTTTTTATCGTGAGAAAATCCTTTACAGAGGTCTCGATTTCGGGCGGAAAGTGAGGGATAGTGTGTGTTGACACTAGGTCCTCTCCGACTGGGTAGTCGCTTTGCAGGAAAAAGAGTATAAATGAAATCGTCGATGACACGCCGTCCGTATATCCACTTAAACGTCACGATAGACTAGCCCAAGCCGAAGCCACGGGATAAGCTCAGTCTTTTGTGGACCCCGGAAGCAGATATCAGAAAATCTTTAATATTTTAAATCCAAGAAGTAAGACGTTCTGTTCGTCATATTTTGACCGTTTTATGCTTTTAATGTTATTTATTTTTGGTGTCAAAGATTACATTATCTCACCTTAGCAAAGTAATCATTCTCACGTGGGGTCCGAACTCACAACTATAATGTTTACGTTTACATCTGACGCTGCGCCTCTGCGCCTTGATGACCCAAATTTAAACATTTTCTAATGTCTTTTTATATTTACTTAAAAATATAAAATACGAAGCTCGAGATTACAGTAAGTATACAACGCGCGTGTCTCATGGCTCATTAATTTATTATCACAACTCCCAAAAAACTCAACATTATCTAATACTATAAGCAACTGGCCTTGGTTTTACTCATATAATATTGGTGTGACATAATATTGTATATATGTCACTGAACGCAGTGTAAAGACAAAAGACTGATGCTACATTCCAAAGAATATAAATATATGTAAAACACGACATCTTATGCAAAGCAGCCAAAGTCGCTCATAGTATGTCAATTGTATTTTATATATAAAACGACGCGGTCAGTACTTGGATGGGTGACCGCCTGGGAACACCGCGTGACGTTGGCTTTTTTTGCATCCTCTAATAATGTATTTACATGTTTTTTTTGATACGATGTTTTGGGAACTAGTAGTAATTAGGTATTTTATAAACATGTTTATATTTTAACTTCTGATTTAAAATGAATTCAAACGTCGTAAATTACACTCAAAATGTCAACATTTTTAATATACATATATCAATTCGACCACAGTGTACAATTAAAGTCCTCTTTTATATGCAAATTAACGGTCACGGCCAAGTGCCACAAGCGTATGACTGTAAACGACTGGTTGTGGGTTCGATTCCGACTCGAGGAGTGGAAATTATATTTCCATCTTCGTGAAGATATAAAAAAAAAAACTTCCTCTGTTCTGCTCCTTTCTTTGTCTAACCAAAATATATTACAGATAAAATTATGAAACTATGTTAAGAAAGTAGCAGACTATACTGTATTAGTTTGATCTGCTTAATAAGAGATATGAACCTCTCGCGCAATGCAAAGGTTCCTTGCCGTAGCAAGTGTATTGAGATACTTATTACTAAGCTTAAGTAAACGTAACTATAACAAGTTAACATACATATTCTATTTTTTTTTACCTTCACGCTGTATCCCGCACACAGTAGGGAAGGCAGAGGAAACCTAGTGTTAACACACTCCGTTCCCCACTTTCCGCCGAATTCGGAGGCATTGCGTGTTAAGTGGCGGAACTTAACGCCGCGCTTTGCCTCTGATACCAGAGCGAAGGAAATAGAAATATTAAATATTTCCACTCCTTAAGTGGTAATCGAACCGACAACCAGTCGTTTACAGTCACACGTTCGTGCCACTGCGCCATAACTGTCTCCACATATTCTAATAGTCTTAGATATCAATTTGTAAATAAAATTAATTCCGGGTTCGATTCCCACTCAGGGAAATATATAATAAGAAATATTTCCCCGCTCATCATCTTAAGACAAAGCGCGTTGTTGAAATCTGCCAATCAACACGCAAATGTGTGACTCTGAGTGAAATCACAAATTACTAAGTATCTGCTTAACTACTGGAAATTGCTGAACATATGTGAGAGTTAAACGGGAAGGTGTAGTGACGTCACCAGTTCAGGTGCGCCGTCGTAGATACAGAGAACAAGGTACAATCTGAACATCGGAATACATACTATATACATACCACTTAAGCGTGTATAAATTACATTTTAACTAGCAGCTTATTTTTTTTATGGAATAATGGAGGCAAACGAGCAGAAGGCCCACCTGGTGTTAAGTCGTACCTTCGCCCATAGACATCCACAACATTAGAGTTGTAGATGCGTTGCCAGCCTTAGGGATGTAGGACAGAAGGAGAGAGGAAGGATGGGAATGTTGGGGATAGGGAAAGCTGGCTTACATGCCATCGAACCGGAACACATCTTCAGATATTTGGCGGTTCGTCTTTGACATGATAGTGGTCGCGAGCCAGTCGGAGAACGAATCTCCTACCACCAAGCTACTGGGTTACCCGCCTTTTACGGGACGCTACCCAGCGGCGGAGGGGAATTGTATTCTTAACCCGTCCCCCCACGGGTACAATTATTAGTTACAGAATAAAATTACAAAAAAAGCTTATTATGAAACTGTAAAATAATATTGCCTATTATCCATACTTATATTATAAATGCGAAAGTCTGTGTTTGTCTGTCACGCTTTCACGGCTAATCTACCGGTCCGATTTGGATGAAATTTAGAATGAAAGTAGTAAAAGTGACTGGGTCTAACATAGGCTACTTATTTTTTCAAAAAACAACCTCTAAAGGGTTACAATATAACGAAATAGTTCAAGCGGCGAAGTCGCGAGCGGGCCGCTAGTATATATTAAGTACAAGTGATAAATTTTAATTAATAAATAAAAAAAACATCGTTGTTATCAGTTAGTGTTCGGTTACTCGATATCATTTTGCAAAATTTCTTATTTATCATTGGCATATATATTAAAGTCATTCGTTTTTAAGACAAACTGAGGTGAATATTGGCTGGTTATTTAATAACAATAAGTACAATGTTCGGTAGTATAGTGGTCAGTATCCCCGCCAGTTTCGGGAGAGACCGGAGTTCAATTCCCCGCCGGAGAGTTCTACTTTTGTTATGTAAGCATTAAATAATAATTGATTTTTTTAATAAAAATATTTTTTGTTCTACACACTTTGTTTAAAATAAACGAGTTAGTCTTTTATATCATCAAGCAATATTTAAGACAGCAAATGCGTAAGTAATATGTTTTCTTATTTTTTTTGTATTTTTTGTAGATATGTCAGAATATCCTTCCTTATTGCTCCTCAAAACTTCAAAGTAATTTCAGAAAATAAAATCTATTGACGTATGTCAATGTGAACTTAAATGTGACGAGTGTATTTGTGTCTGGGATCTGGTGTACAATTACTTATTCCGATATAATATATACTTACTAGCGGCCCGCTCGCGTCCTCGCCGCGTGAACTACATAACTGCTTCGTTATATTGGAACTCTCGGGGGTGGGTTTTTGGAAAATAAAGTAGCCTATATTTAAGCTTAGATTATTAACTATATTTATGCCAAAATTCATTATAATCGGTTAAGCGGTTTAGATTTTTCATATAAACTTTCATCCCCTATTTCAACCCTTTAGAGGTTGATTTTTGAAAAAATAAGTAGCCTATGTTAGAACCAGTAACTTTTACTACTTTCATTCTAAATTTCATCCAAATCGGACTAGTAGATTAGCCGTGAAAGCGTGTCAGACAAACACACATTTATAATATAAGTATGGATACATCGGTTATCGTCTGATCACTGATATTAAGCAACGTCGCGTAGTGGAATCGATAACCGTTTGGGAACCCCGTATGATGCTAGCCTCTATGTTGCTAATATTTGTTTTTCTTTGTAATTAGGTTCAATCTTAACGTACTAAGGTTATTTGACTATAAGCTGACACTTTGCCCGACCCACCAGACCAGACCGTTTGCGACCCATCACTTTCATGCAGAATAAATTCATTATTCGGTAATTTTAAGAAACGCTTAAAATAAAACACATAATTAAGGTAATAATAACAATATTATTATATGTTTTAAATATTCAATGTATATTTTTAAAACCGAAGACGAATAAGGTGGAATACCAAAAGGAAAAACAATTCTTAAATTATCTACAGGTTTGTTTATTGTACTGTTAATAATACGTTTTCTTGCATCTGACATCTACCATTAGCTAACACTTGTCCTTCGGCACACAGTCACCGCGGTGATTTCTATAATGTCCGTCTCTGCAGAAGCAGCCGGTGCGGCAGTTGTTCATACATATCTGGTGAGGGTTGGAGCAACTCTTGTCGCAGGAGCCACAACTCTTGAACTCCTGGTTTGGTCCGCATCCTGAAAAAATATTAATATAATCATTATATAGCTATTATATTTTTAAAGCAGGCAATGAAGATACATGGGATGGCTGTGAAATATGTCAATTTCTGATAAAGTTATGTGGTCAGATTCAGCATTACAACTACACGTATTAATTACTATTTACATTTGCTTAATTAATGTATTCGTTAACAAACTTATTCACTCATTAAATAAAAGAACGGAGTGCTTTGGCACTAGGTTCTCCTAATAATATTATGAAGAGACAAACCCACCCTGAGCAGTGACAGCTACTACCACCACGCACAGTAGTACCAACACGAGAGTCTTCCTCGACATTGTGTTGACTCGAAGTTACAATTGTACTGTATACTACTTGCTGCAGACGCTTCTTATAAACTGATTATACAACGTTTTTTACATACCAACTATTCCAAGAAGTTAAAAAAACCGCAGTTTTTTCTTACAAATAAAAATGTAATATGTATTTTATGTATTTCCTGCCACTTCACATATTATTTTTTAAGTTTACGTTAAAGTCTATGCAAATACCAGAGAAACCTCTTTTCTATCGTGAGAAAATCCAATACGAATTCTGGCTCGATTGGGGACTTGGATGTGGTTATGTGGGACTCTAAACTGTCAGACCGAAGTTTTCTTCGTGGTTTTCTACGAAAGTCACGAAGAGGCCGTCGTGGCGCAGTGCAACAGCGTTTGACTGTAAGGCGATGGTTGTTCGTTCTATTTCCATTCGGGGGAATTATTATATTTAAGTTTTCTTTTCTTTCTGGTACTAAGGACAAAGGGAGGCGTTGAGTTCCGCCACTCAACACGCAATATCTCGATTTCGGACGGAAATTGGAGAACGGAGTGTCTTGACACTACATCCTCTCTGATTATATCTCTGATTATCTCTATGCGGGAAAAAAGCATGTAGGTGCACTTTCAGATGGTAGGCCGTTCGTATATTTACTAAAACCTCACGACATTTCTCCTTGGCATCGACTACGTAAGGCCCGGGAAAGTTAGTATTTCGAGAATTCCGGCGGCCAGAACCAGAACTCTAGTAATTAGTATTCAAGTAGTAAGACCGTCTGTCACATTTTGGCCGTTTTGTATCTTAAATATTTTGGCCGTTTTGTATCTTAAATATCATTGGTATTTGGTGGCAAAGATCAAAGCTTAAAATTGTCTCACCGTATCGAAATGTTATTATTTTAAATATAATCATCCTCGCATGGGGTTAGAACTCACAACTGTGCTAACATCAGACGCTGCGGCTTTGCGCCTTGATGACCTCAATTTAAACATTTTCTAATGTATATTTATATCTACTTTAAACATTTAAAATATTAAGCATGCATAATCTAAGATTTTAAGCTACTGGTCTTGGTATTTTTCTCATAATAACTTTAATACTTGCGACCCTTAGATTTTTTCCATTCTCTATTATATCCCTATACCCCTATAGGGATGATTTTTTTTAAAATTGTATAGTACCGTGTATGACCCTGGGTCTTGAACTATTTTCATTTCGAACTTCATCCAATTAACCAGTGGTAGTTTTATGTTCATTTAATTATTCAAGTGCTTGTAAAAGTCTATTTAAATAAAATATATTTTAAACTTACATTTGAATTTGAATTCGAGGAAGTAAATTAGCCATGAAAGCTTAACAAACAAACTTTCACATTTATAATATTAGTAAGGATAATTATATCCCTTAGATGTTCCTGCAGGAACGCATCGGGTGTAGATACGACTCAAAGGCGGTCTCAGGTTCTAGGTCTCAAAAAAGGTTGTGGACACAGCTACCTCAAAATCGGCTAAATTCGTATAACGCCCAACGCTAAGTGTTTATAAGAATATTAATATAACTGTTAGTTTTTTCGTTGACTTTTCTCAGCAGAAATGCCTTCCTGATTAGGAAAAACCTCCACGATATGTATTTTATACACTGTAATAGTCACTTGTGCTCAAAACTAAACGACTATATAAAAAACATAATAATAAAGACAAGCAGGTACTGGTACGGTACGTTGCGATACGTTATATTGTCTCGATCTAGAAGTCATATTTTTTTGCAACTAAGAAAAAAAGAATTAATTATTTATTTTTGTGAAATTGGCTTTTTATATAATAATAAAATGAACTTTAGGATCCGTTCGGCGTTACCCAAATTCCCCCTACTGTCGTTATACAAAAAACAATATTTATACAATTATAAGAGTGGCGATCAAACCCACAAATTGATGGTGATAATTAACACCAATAGTGAGACGCTACCCATTGCAATACAATTGCTGAAGTAGAAAATATTTTTCTTTTTAGTTTTTCCCGCATTAATAAGTACAGTAAGTAAATACTTTCAACATTTCAAAGTGTTATTTACACACTTAGGAAATTCCTGCTGCATTCAACATTCTTTTACGTCTTCTTAATTTTTTTTTAGTTTCACTCTGTATTCTGCACGCAGCATGGTAGGCAGAGGGAACCTAGTGTTAAGACATTCTTTTTCGTTCATTTCGTTTTATCGTGTGTTAAGTGACGGAACACCGCCGGTAACGCCGCGCTTTGCCTCGATACCAGAGCGAAGAAAATGGAAATATTAAATATTTCCACTCCTCGAGTGGGAATCGAACCCACAACCAGTCGTTTATAGTCACACGCTTGTGCTACTGCGCTACGCCTATAAAAATATCTTTTTCAATTTCTACTATATAGTAATGTTACTTAAGTCTAGGCTTTTTATTCACTTTTGATTCAAACTGAACTTTATTTATATAAACTCAACGAAAACAAAATTTGTTTTACTACACTCAGGGAAAGATAATAATAATATTTTTATTAAATATTGATTCGAATGAGAATCAGCTATTTTTAAGAATAAGATAAAATATATCTAGTAGTGCAGTAGTGTACATATTGAAGCAGTTATTTGACTCCATCGCCACAGTCTTCGGTAGTATAGTGGTCAGTATCCCCGCCTGTCACGCGGGAGACCGGGGTTCGATTCCCCGCCGGAGAGTTTTTTTTTTTGTAATGTAAATAAATATCTATTTTTCTTTTTTCTCGTGATTTATTTATTATAATAGTGTATATTACTTTCCCTACCTAATATATCAATAAACATGATACAATGTACGTCATGAAATTCTTAGGATTTTTTACTGCAATTTTTTTTTAATATTCCATGTTTTTTATCTCACGTATATAATTATGTGGTCGTAGATATTGTTTCAACTTTAAAACGTTTAAATAGTTAATGTTTTTTTCAGTTACTCATTTAATAACAATAAAGACATATAAAATGAAATATAAATAAAAGTCGTAACAGTTAAACTCGTAAAATGAAGTTAAAAAAACGAAGAAATCGTTAAAAATAAACTTTGGTTATAGCATAAGCTTTTATAACTAGATTTGATCTTTCTTATAGTTTTCATAAAACTTCACTACGTTCTATTTTGTTCTCGAAAATGTTCATGTGGGATTATCTTGTACAACTCCTTATATTATATGCATGAGAGTATTTTTTTTTTAATTTTAAACTTGTTCCCGCATAGCTGGGTAGTCAGTTCAATTCATTTCTTGAGTAGGAATCAAACCCACAACCAAACACGTTTATGATAAGAAACTGTACCACTGCACCACGATAGCCGCAAGCGAATGAAGCTAAAAATAAAATACAAAATTCCGAAAAAATAACAATTTTATCATTATATATTATTATTTCAATTACATATTTAAGACCAAAGACATAGAAAGGAACCGCAGAAAAAAATTACAAGAAAGAAACTATTCTAAAACTACAGCTTTCGATTCCTTTGTTAAGAATACATAAACATTCCCAAGTCGTACAATTTGAGGATCTTTAAATCTAGAGTCAATAGGTTCCTTCTAGGCAAACGTGTAACATCGTAGACCACATCAATGTGCTTGTCACCAGGCTTGATGTGGTCAAACGTAAGCCTATCCATACTTATATTATAAATGCGAAAGTCTGTGTGTGTGTCTGTCACGCTTTCACGGCTAATCTACTGGTCCGATTTGGTTGAAATTTAGAATGAAAGTAGTAAAAGTGACTGTGTCTAACATAGGCTACTTATTTTTTCAAAAATCAACCTCTATAGGGTTGAAATAGGGGATGAAAGTTTATATGAAAAATCTAAACCGCTTGACCAATTGTAATGAATTTTGGCAAAAATATAGTTGATAATCTAAGCTTAAACATAGGCTACTTTATTTTTAAAAAAGCGCCCCTTACGGTTGCAATATAACGAAATAGTTGACGTGGCGCAGCCGCGAGCGGGCCGCTAGTATTCAATAAAAGAAAAAAAAAAAAAAAAAAAAAAACATGCTTTGTTAAGAATATGTACATTGGCATGCGTTGTTAAGTATTCATTAGTTTGTTATCATTTGCCTCGTGGCGGGGGTATTCGCCGTGGTGGCTGAGGCGAGAAAATCCTGGCTTTCCTTTCATGCAGCCCTTTTGGTTTGGATTGCATCCTGAAAAAAATATATAGGCAAGTTAATCTCTAATAAGGTTACACAGGTTACACGGTTTGACTAAATAAACTACCTTTGCTATTTGTTGCTGTAGTGGCGCAGTGTGACGGCGTCTGACTGAAAACGCTATGATTATGGGTTCGATTCTCACATGGGGAAATGATTGTGTGTAAATTATTTTTGTTTCTCCACGCTGGTAACAAAGATAAAGCGCGGCGGTAAGTTTCGCCTATTGACACACAATTTCGATTTGGGATGGTAAGTGGCAAACGGAGATTTTGACACCAGGTTCTCTCTGACTTTCCTGCTGTGCTGAAAAAAATGTGAAGGTATAAAAAAATAAACATCAGTATTGTATAATGTCACCACCAACATGCATAGTTACATATACGAAGAGTGGAATATAATTCCACTCTTACACTACTTCTGCACTTAATTACTGAATACGCAAGAAGATCTCTGAATGACAATCTTTACAATCATAAACGAAGCTTTTTAATTACTTTATGTAAGACAGGACGTCAGATCTGTATTAGACATACACCACCTGAGAATAAATAGACTATGATTATTTATTTTATATTTGAGCAAAATAGCATGAAAGATTTTTTTTAGCTTCACGCTGTATCCCGCACACAGTAGGGTAGGCAGAGTGAACCTAGTGTTAAGACACTCCGTTCCCCACTCTTCGCTGAATTCGGAGGCAACATGAATGATAACATGATAATATAATAACATATAAGTATACTTACGTCCCTGAACAGTCGCAGCTACTAGCACCACGCACAGTAGTACCAACAAAAAAGTCTTTCTTAACATTGTCTTGACTTGGAGTTACAATTGTACTGTATACTACTTGCGGCAGACGCTCCTTATAAACTGATGGTTATCCTTTTTTGCATATGTTTACTCTAACGAGTTAAAATTACTATGGGGCCTTTTAGTAATTAAGATATTTATTTAACATTTTTCATTGCATTTTTTTAGCTTCACGCTGTATCCCGCATACAAGAATTTCAATTTTGTTAAGCAAAATTGCTCCTGAAGCTTCAATTAACGCAGGCGAAACCGCAAACAGATCGCAAGTTTACAAAATACATATAAAAATATCAGCTTCCTGATTGATCGTTTAAATATGAATAGTGTCTCAAACCAGAATCGAATCTACAACCAATACGTTCCAACTACCCTATAATTATATCAAAATATTATGTCAAAAAGCCAAGGCCAGTTGCTTAAAGTGTTAGATAATTATCTGCTAAATTATTACTTAATTAAGTAATATTTTAGGAGCTATGACTAAAAATTAATGAGGCATGAACCACGTGCATTATATACTTACTGTAATATTGTGCTTAACATTTTTTACTTTACTAGTTCTGCCCGCGACTTTGTCCCCATAGAATTTAACTAAAAAGTTGTGATTTCGAATAACAGTAGGTTAAATTACTCCTTATTACAATAGCTATCTGCCAGTAAAAGTCCCATCAAAATCGGTCCATGCGTCCCAGATTTTAGCTAGAACAAATACAGAACGAACTTTGTAAAAAATGTTGTTGTACCGTGTGTACAAATATAACCATTTAGTTAAAAGCAGTTATTTTAATATTACAAATGAATCGGTAATTTCAAAAACCTCCCTTATAAGTGACTATATTATAATTTTTCAGGCTTAATAAAAACTGTTTCATGCACAAACTAATGAGTTTTAAAAGACTTTTTTATGGTCAATTTAGTATTTAAATGATAACAAATTTAAATAATTTAAATTTGTCCAATAAGTACAATTATAAGTGAAAAATAAGTGTCTATTTTATAGAACTCCAATGTTATAATGTATAAATAGTTTTATACAGAGTAATATATTTTATAAATAAAAAAATAGAGAATGTTCAAATTGAGATCATCGTGGCTCAGAGGCATAGTCTGATGTAAACCTTACAGTTGTAAGTTCTAGCCCCACGCGAGGATGGGTTATATATTTAATTTTCATTTCACTACGGTGAGACGATTTTAGGCTATGAGCTTTGCCAACGAACACCAACAACATTTTATAAAACAGCTGAAATATGACGGAAAAAAATGTCTTCTTGAATTTTAAATACTAGGGCCTGTCTTGTATCTAGTGGTGGTCGATGAGAAGCACCCAGAGATTCTTGTGTGTCAGACAGGTCAGTCCGGAGTCCTACATAGGCATGTCTGACAACTATGAGACACGGAATTCCTTACGACAATAAAGGGCTTCTCTGGTATGTACATACCATGTACATATATTCTATGCGTTCTATTAAATAAGGTAATCTGAAAGTAAAGTGTAATGAAAAATATGAAATATCTATTACTTCCTTAATTAGTAAGAAAAAACTACAGTTATTTCAAATTCTTGGAATAAACGTGCGCAAAAAGGTTTGTAATAATTAGTTTATAAGGAGCGTCTGCGGCAGGTAGTATACAGTACAATTGTAACTTCAAGTCAATACAATGTCCAGGAAGACTCTCGTGTTGGTACTACTGTGTGTGGTGGTAGTAGCTGTCACTGCTCAGGGTGGGTTTAAATGTTGTTAGGTATTTTTTTTACTTTCACGCTGTATCCCGCGCACAGCAGGGTAGGCAGAGGGATTCCTGACTTTCCGCCGATTCCCGAAGGCATTGCGTGTTCACCACTTAGGCGGAACTTAACGCCGCGCGTTGCCTCAATTTTATTATTATGTCGTTTGTCATATTGTTTCTCTTAAAGTAATTAAAAGGATTTTATTTTACGAATATAATAAATAATCATAGTCTATTTATTCTCAATTTAAGCAGATGTCCAAATCCTAAACCTGCCTAAGGTGTTGTAATTTAAAAAACTTCACTTATTATTACGAAAATTGTAGTTCAGAGACCTAGCATATTTAGTATCTCCTAGAAGTATTATATCTCCACTCTGTTACTTCAACGTGTCAGTTATAAGTGCGGAAATTGGAGTCCATGATGGTGGTACTATTACAAATTCATACTTCTCAAGCACCTCGCATTTCCAGCATTATAAACAAAATATTTATATATTTTTGCATTAATATGTTCCCAGGATGCGGACCAAACCAGGAGTTCAAGAGTTGTGGCTCCTGCGACAAGAGTTGCTCCAACCCTCACCAGATATGTATGAACAACTGCCGCACCGGCTGCTTCTGCAGAGACGGACATTATAGAGATAACCATGGTCACTGTGTCCCGAAGGATAAGTGCTAGCTTACGCAAGATGCAAGATGAAAATGTTTTCTTAGCAAAGCGAGAAATAAAACTACAAATTTCTTCACATTTATTTTGCTTTTGTTATTCTACATAATTCATCTCCGGTAAAATATAAATGAAATAATTGAAAGTTATAATAAAATTGTTATTATTTCCTGAATTTCGTGTCTTATTTTAAGCGTTTCTTAAATATGGTAACAAACTGTTTTGTCTGGTGTGTGGGGCATAGGGTGAAGCTGCTCACTCGCTTACAATGAAATACTCGTAAATAACCTAAGTAGATTAGGGTAGAACTTACTTTTAAACATTTTTAATGTGTTGTTCCACACTTAGGAAAATTGAAAAAGACATTTAGAAAACGTGTAAAAATTTGAACTTAGCGGGATTCGTTCATTTTTTTGTTAGCATCTCTCTACAGCTAACTGTTTAGATGATAACAACAAAAATATGTTGTAATAAAACATTTAAGAATTTCGCCGCAGCTGGTAGTAGAGCGCATGGCTCAGTGGTGAGAGCGCCTGGACGGTTCAGGAGGCGCGGATTCGAATCCCGCCGCGTTCAAATTTTTATACGTTTTCTAAATGTCTTTTTCAATTTTCCTTAGGATAGAACTTAATTACAAAAAAGAGTAACTATTGAGGATAACATCACACGGTGTTCCCAAGGGGTCATCCCTTCCATCGCACAAGTTTGCTTAATATCAGTGATAAGACGATAGCCGATGTATAAGTATATATTATGCCAGATTCCATCCAGGCAATCGAACCCCGGTCTCCCGCGTGACAGGCGGGGATACTGACCACTATACTACCGAAGATTGTACTTCTTAATATAAAATAATCAGCCAATATATAGCTCAGTTAAAAACGTTCCATCCGGGTGTCCCTTGACACCTCACTTTTTTAAATATTTCCTTGAGTGGGAATCGAACCCAGAATTATTTTCATTTACATATTGATATCTAAGAATAATAGAATATAAATGTTAACTTGATATAGTTACGTTTACTTAAGCTTAGTAATAAGTATTTCAATACACTTGCTAAAGCAAGAAATCTTTGCATTGCACGAGAGGTTCATATCTCTTATTAAGCAGATCAAACTAATACAGTATAGTCTGCTAGTTTATAAGCATAGTTTCATAATTTTATCTGTAATATTTTTTGGTTAGATAGAGAAAGGAGCTCGGACAGTGGAAGTGACCGTTAAATTGCATATTAAAGGGGGGCTTTAATTCTACTCTTTGGTCGCGAGTCCCAACTGGGTACTGCAAAGAGCTTTTGATAACCGCCATGCTCCATGGAATGGTAAGTAAGTTCTTCTTATAAGTTATTTTGCTATACGATTTGATGTACGAGTACAATAAAAGAATTGACGTTTTGAGTGTGGTTTACGACGTAGCTTCACGCTATATCCCGCACACAGCAGGGTAGGCAGAGGGAACCTAGTGTTAAGACACTCCGTTCCCCACTTTCCACCTAATTCGGAGGCTTGCGTGGTAAGTGGCGGAACTATGACGTTATGCTCCATACAATGCTAAGTAAGTTCTTCTTATAAGTTATTTTGCTGTACGAATTGATGTATAATAAAACAATTGACGTTTTGAGTGTACTTTACGACGTTTGATGTCATTTTAATTGTCACACTTATGCTTTTATTACACTTATACTTTTAAAACACTACTAATTTTAGTCTCACCTTTCTTAAAATAAACATATAAATTTATAATGAGAGGGTGCAAAAAGCCAACGTCACGCGGTGTTCCCAGGCGGTCACCCATCCAAGTACTGACCGCGCCCGATGTTGCTTAACTTCGGTGATCAGACGAGAACCGGTGCATTCAACGTGGTATGGACGTTGGCATGTCAACAATATAAATATAACATTATAAATGAACCCTTTCATTACTGGAGGCGATTATAGTCGCTCTATATAAAATACAATTGACATACACACACACACACACTGACACACTCACACACACATTGAGACAAGGGTGCATATACGATTTTTTTTTATATATGATTTTTTTTGTTATATAGAAGAAAGAAATGTAAATATATATTTATTTTTTTTTTCCTTTCTTCACTTTTGCATTGTTGTTGCTAATATAGCAGGGATTAATTTTGAACATGTATAGCTCTGTACCTTAAATTAATATGTAAGTGGAAAACTGTTATTGGCTTTGTTTCTGTAAAACTTTTTTTTTATGTATTGTAATAGTGGAATGCTGTTGTTTTTCTTAATACTAAATAAATAAATAAATACTATAAGCGACTTTGGCTGCTTTGCATAAGATGTCGTGTATTAGATGTATTTATATTCTTTGTAATGTAGCATCAGGCTTTTGTTTTTACACTGCGTTCAGCGACATTTATACAATATTATGTCACACCAATATTATATGAGTAAAACCAAGGCCAGTTGCTTATAGTGTTAGATAATGTTGAGTTTTTTGGGAGTTGTGATAATAAATTAATGAGCCGTGAGACACCTGCGTTGTATACTTACTGTAATCTCGAGCTTCGTATTTTATATTTTTTAAAGTAAATATAAAAAGACAATAGGAAATATTTAAATTTGGGTCATCAAGGCGCAGTAAAAAGACAATAGGAAATATTTAAATTTGGGTCATCAAGGCGCAGAGGCGCAGCGTCGGATGTAAACATTGTAGTTGTGAGTTCGGACCCCACGCGAGGATCATTATGTTGTGAAATAATATAATCTTTGACACCAAAACTATATATAAAAATAAATGTTTGTCTGTATGTCCTTTATAGAATCGTAAACTATGCATTTGATCATGTGATGATCTTTGTCATAGTTGTTGTACATGAGCTCAGAAAAGTTTCTGAGTTGGTAGGCGACAAGTTTCGAATTGAAATGAAAATTTTTCAACTTTTCAAAGTTAACAATATCAACAAAATGACTCAAAAAGTATTGAATATTGGTGTCGTGTCAGTGTCAGTATGAAAAAACTTTCCTTTGAATTTATTTTCATTGGTGTAGCAACGCGCGCTGGGTACAGCTAGTATAAATAATTTCTGAAACAAAAAACGGCCAATTTATGTGGGAATGAATGTCTAACTTCTTGAATTTACTAATTACTAACGTTTCTCTTATATCAACTGGCAGTTGAACGGCAGTTGACAACTGCCAAGGTTCACAGAAGACTAAGCTTCCGCTACAGATAGAAGAGAAGCTTCGTGAGGTTTAATGGGTATACGGACGGCCTGTCATCTACTAGTTCAGCTACACTCTCCTTCTCGCATAGCGTGGTAGTCGTAGACGACGAGTCGTAGATGTGGTTATGTGGGACTCCACTAAAACCTCACGATGCTCCTCCTCGACCGCCACTATCCGGGGCCACAGGTATATCAATCTTTCGCGTACCCGGAATAGTTGGAGAGAACCTAGTGTCAACACACTCCACCCCTCACTTTCCGCCTTGAATCGAGACATCCGTAATAAATTTTCACGATTAAACAGAGAATCTCTAGTATTTGCATACACTGTACTATACGTAAAGTGCGATATACTAAAAATATATGTCAAGTGTAATGAAAAATATTAAATATATATTACATCCTTAATTAATAAGATAAACTGCAGTTATTACTACTTCTTGTGATAAATGTATGCAAAAAACTTTGTAACAATCAGTTTATAAGCAGCGTCCGCAACAGTTAGTATACAGTACAATTTATTGTAACTTCAAGTCAAGACAATGTCGAGGAAGACTCTCGTGTTGGTACTACTGTGCGTGGTGGTAGTAGCTGTCACTGCTCAGGGTGGGTTTAAATGTTATTATTATGTTGACTTTCATATTGTTTCTCGTAAAATTGAATGAATATAATAAATGATCATCCATACTCATATTATAAATGCGAATGTCTGTGTGTTTATCTGTCACGCTTTCACGGGTAATCTACCGGGCCGATATGAATGAAATTTGGAATTAAAGTAGTAAAAATTACAGGGGCAAACATAGGCTCCTTATTTTTTCAAAAATAAACTTCTAAACTTCTAAAAGCTTTAAATAGGGGATGAAAATTTGTATGAAAAATCTAAACCGCTTGACCGATTGTAATGAAATTTGGCATAAATATAGTTGATAAACCAAAGTTAAACATAGGGTGCTTTATTATTCAAAAATCCACCCCCGAGGATTGATTTGCAATTTAACGTAACAGCTGTGGAGTAAACGCGGCGAAGCCGCGAACGGGCCGCTAGTAGTCTATTTCTTCTTAGGTGGTTAAATGTTCAATCTTATATTTCTCTAAGATGTTATTATTTAAAAAGCTTTACTTATTAATACGAAAATTGTAGCTCAGAGACCTTCTTAAGTAATCAACTATAATATTTCCATTCTCCGTATATTGGTGGATATTGCAGTGTATGATGGTGATCAGACCAAGCAGCTTTATTACAAATTGACATACTTCTCAAGCACCCCGCGTGTCCTGCGTTATAAATAAAATACTTATCATTATATTCATATATTTTCAGGATGCGGACCAAACCAGGAGTTCAAGAGTTGTGGCTCCTGCGACAAGAGTTGCTCCAACCCTCACCAGATATGTATGAACAACTGCCGCACCGGCTGCTTCTGCAGAGACGGACATTATAGAAATCACCGCGGTGACTGTGTACCGAAGGATAAGTGTTAGCTTATGCAAGAAAATGTTTAATTAATAGAGAAGCTCTTCGTGCTTTAAAAATATAAAAAAATAATTAAAAAATTATAATAAAATCGTATTTTTATTGAAATTTTGTGTATAATTTTAATCATTTTATGAAATGAACGATAAGTGGTCCAGTCGTGACGCAGTGACAAAAGCGTGTAAATGTAAATGACTGGTTGTGGATTCGATTCCCACTCGAAGAGTTTAAATATTTAATATTTCCATTTTCTTCGCTCTGGCTTCGCTTCGAGGCAAAGCGGGGCGTCTAGTTCCGCCACTTAACACGCAATGCCTCCGAATTCGGCGGAAAGTGGGGAACGAAGTGTCTTAACACTAGGCTACCTCTACCTACCCTGCTGTGTGCGGTATACAGCGTAAAGCTAAAAGAAACAAGAAGAAGACAAAGTAAAACACTGTCTAATCTGATGTGTAAAAAATAACCAAAAAAATATTTGATAAAGTAAATCTTGCTTGTCGATATAAAAGATTTTCTCCTATATTAAAAAAAACTTGGAAAAAATAACAAATAAAAGAGATAATTACTTAGCAAAAACGGAACTCTCCGGCGGGGAATCGAACCCCGGTCTCCCGCGTGACAGGCGGGGATACTTACCACTATACTACCGAAGATTATGTCCATTATAATAAAATAATCAGCCAATATTCAACTCAGTTTGTCTTAAAAGCGAATGACTTTAGTATGTCGATGGTAAATAAGAAATATGTTAAAAAGATATCGAGTAACCGAACGCTAACTGATAAAAACAATGTTATTTATTTATTTATTATAATTATCACTTATAACTACATATCTGTATATAATTGGCAATATTTATTACAGTTTTAAAATAAATTGCTTATTAAAAATGTCACACAGCAGGGTAGACAGAAGGAACCTAGTGTTAAGACACTCCGTTCCCCACTTTCCGCCGAATTTGCAGGCATTCTGCGCACAAAGTGTGACTGTAAAACTACTGGTTGTGGGTTCAATTCCCACTCGAAGGGGGGAAATATTTAATATATCCATTTTCTTCGCACTGATGTCGAGGTAAAACGCGGCGTTAAGTTCCGCCACTTAACAAACAATGCCTCCGAATTTGGTGGAAAGTGTTCCCTCTGCCTACCCTGCTTTGTGCAGGATACAGCGTGAAGCTAAAAAAAAATTTAGTTTTCCATATTCCATCTAAAATCTAGACATTGCATGTCAGTGGGGCCACATAACGCCGCATATTGTCTTACCAGGATAGAAAAATGAAAATACTTTAGATATAAATATAATACCCCGAGTAGCTAGCTAGTTCCCCACTACGACATGAAGTCCCACTGCGATGCAAATGAGCTAAGTTTAAAAAAATGACGTTTTTTTACCTTTCTCCCGCATTAATCGGTATAGTAATGTTATCCTGCTCTCCTCTTTTCTGAAACTGAAATGGATTCATTTTATGCATTTGCTCAATGTTAACGAGATTTGTTTCGCTTAACTTGGAAAAAGTGGACGTGGCCAGTCGTGGTCCAGTGGCACGAGCGTGTGGCTGCAAAACGACTGGTTGTGGGTTCAATTCCCACTCGAAGGGTGGAAATATTTAATATATCCATTTTCTTCGCTCTGGTGTCGAGGTAAAGCGCGGCGTTAAGTTCCGCCACTTAACAAACAATCCCTCCGAATTCGGCAGAAAGTGTTCACTCTGCCTACCCTGATGTGTGCGGGATTCAGCGTGAAGCTAAAAAAAAAATAATTGGAAAAAGATTACGCTTTTATTACCTAGTATATATTGAAGCAGTTATTTGACATCATCGTCACAGTCTTCGGTAGTATAGTGGTAAGTATCCCCGCCTGTCACGCGGGAGACCGGGGTTCGATTCCCCGCCGGAGAGATTCAATTTTTGTTTTGTTAATTAATCTTATTTTTTTCATAGTTTTATCTAAAGTATATATTTTATTGCCTAATATATCAATAATCATGACACAATTAAATATATACGTCATGAAATTTTTAGATTATTTTTTTCAATATCGGGCATATGGTCGTGAATATTGTCTCAAGTGTAAAACCTCAAATTAATTCGGTTTCAGCTTCATCAGAAATGTCGAAAAATCTTCTATTAGTGCTTCCAAAATTTATTATTGTATCTACAAGTACATACATAGCAAATAAGCATTCTAAATATCCTCTAGATTAGATTTTACTTTATCTTACAGTCACTTAGTTACTAACAAAAACGAGTAAATTAAAGATGGAAAAAAACCACGACGGTTAAAATATAGTTGAAAAAGGGAATAAAAGGTACAAACATTAAAAGTAACCCCGGATGAAAGAATAAGCTTTTATAAGTAGATTTGATCTCTCCCGGAGTCACATATCAGTTAGTTATCAGTTTTCATGTAACTTTCCTACGTACCTATTTTGTTATCGAAGATGTATGTTCTAAGTTTGTATGTGTGGCATTAACATATTTGCAGCTTGTTCCCGCACAATTGAGTAGTCAGAGAGCGTCTAGTGTTAAGGCACTCCGTTCTCTATTTTCCACATGAAATCAAATAATTAGGTTAATCCATTCCCTGAGTAGGAACCACACCCACAACCAATCGAGTTTTATTCATGTTCATTAGACACTGTTCCACTATACCCCGATAGCTCCAAGTAAATGAAAGGAAAGTAAACACACCATTCCCAAAAAAATACAATTTTATTACTCCATTAACATATTTAGGATCAAAGACGGAGAACGTAGAACGAGAAAATTACAGGAATAAAACAATTCTGAAACTACAGATTTCAATTGCTTTGTTAAGAATACACAAGCATGTTTCGTTAAGGTACATAGGCATGATTTTTGAAGAGTACATTGGTATATATTATTTGTTGTTAAGTATACATTTTTTTCCCGTAGCGGGGGTATCTGCCGTGGCCGCTGATGCGAGAAAATATTCCTTTCATGCAGCCCTTTTCCTTCGGGTTGCACCCTGAAACAAATATAGGCGATTAGGACGAATGAGATGGCTGTCAAATAAGTCAAAAGAAGTTATATACTTGGTCTGACTAACTAAGCAGCATTTGCTATTTGTTGCTGTCGTAGTGCAGTGTGACAGCGTCTAACTGTAAATGCATTGGCTTTGGGTTTGGTTCCCAATCGGGGTAATGATAGGTTTTATTATTTTAATCTAAGACAATAAAGGTATATAAGGCGTATAAACCAGAAAAACAAATTGCAGCATTGTCGCGTCACACACACCACCTACATGTATTACATGTGCGGAGAGTGCAGGAAGAAATTATATCACCTGATCACTGACGACACAAGAAGGTATCTGAACGATAATCTACACAGTGAAGCTTTTTAAATGATAAACATCTTAGCGAGGTATGGGATGTCAAAATCTAACAATTAAGGAAGAAATAGACTATGGTTATTTATTATATTCATAAAATAATCCTGAGGCCAGTCGTGGTGCAGATTGTGACTGTAAACGCGATAGATTGTGGGTTCGATTCCCACTCGAGGAATTGGAATATTTAATAGATCCATTTTCTTCACTTATGCGTCGTGGCAAAGCACGGCGTTAAGTGCCGCCACTTAACGCGCATTGCCTCCAGAATGCAGCGGAAAGTGGGGAGCGGAGTGTCTTAACACTAGGTACCCTCTGCCTATCCTGCTGTGTGTGGGATACAACGAGAAGCTAAATAAAAGGAGTAAAAAAGAAAAAAGTATACTCACGAGCCTGAACAGTCTGAACACTCGCAGCTATTATGAGCATGCATAACAGTACAAACGCAAGAGTCTTCTTCAACATTGTCTTGACTTGAGGTTACAACTATACTGTATACTGCCTGCTGCAGACACTGCTTATAAACTGATTGTTGCCCTTTTTTGCATACATTTGCTCTAACGAGTTAAAATTAGTAGAGGTTTTTCTTAGTAATAAAGAATGTGATATATATTTAATATGTTTCATTGCACTTTACATATTGTTTTTGCTTACAACATTCCGCGCGTAGAACGTTGTATGTACATACATACTACATAGGATCTAATAATTACTATTCGAATTTGTATTTGAGTAGTAATGCACTCAGTCCTTCAGTTTATTGGCTATATTTTGCTTAAACTGGAGTTTGTATTTCGTGACATATTGATTTACCGTTTCTTATCCCGATGTTAAGCAGTGGTATTCATTGCTACAGTTTGTCTAACCAAAGTAATGGTAATTTATATATAATCAGATCTCACGAGTGATTCGAATTCTCAACCATCGCTCTCACAATTAGACACTATCACACTAAGCTAAAATAACCTCAATTTATCTTCACGCTGTTTTCCACATAGCAGGGCAGTGAGAGATCATTGCTAACCATACTAATTTATACTTATATACAGAGGTAAAGTTTGTAACTTTGTTTGTAAGGGGTAGGTAATCTTCGCAAATGCTGAACCAACCATGAAAACTCTTTCATACTCAGAATTATATACTGTTCTAGAGCTTAAGGCTATTGTTTTAATTATTTTTTTTATTTTATTCTTATTATTGAACAAAAAATTCAGAGAAAAATAAAATTGAGTAAGGTGTGATGCTTTACTGGCGGCCGACTTAGCTGTTTAATATAGACAAAAAATATAGTAGGTACATCAAAAATTCTATTAATAATTAAAATATCTAAAATAATTCTCTATTACTTCTATAAAAAAGTCAGCGATACTGTTTAGCCAGCTTTTATATTTGAATCACTAGAAAGGTTATTTTATTAATAAAAGAAAGAAACTTTATGTGAAGTTGAGAGATCTTTTTCATAAATAAAATATGTTTCTATATTAAAATAAACGGTTTTGACATCAAGGTAATTTTATGAAGATAAAATTAATCGTTTAAGTATATCATTATTTAGTTGTCTACCACTACCGTGGTATACAACGTAAACTAATGATTCCAACAGACCTACCCATCCCATTCAAAAGGTTACAGTTTCGAGTAAAGGTGTCATTTTCCCTTACAATAAATAAGACTTAGGGTCAGGGTCATTTTCACTGGTGGGTATCGATCTGAGAAAGGAGTGTTTTTCCCATGGGCAGCTATGTGATAGCTTATCTTGAGTTGAAACTCGACAATCAGTATATTTTCCTGCCAGGTAACAAAATAACATCAAACATTGCGTTCTGGGAAGACAACAATTAATATAAATACCCCACACATCAGCTAATTCTAAACAATGAACCTAATATAACTTGGTACCTATTAACAACTACAAAATATAATTGCTTCACGCTGTATCTCGCATACAGCAGAATAGGCAGAGGGAACCTAGTGTTAAGACACTCCGTTCCCCACGCACCGCCAAATTCGGAGGCATTGCGTGTTAAGTGGCGGAACTTAACGCCGCGCTTAGCCTCGACACCAGAGCGAAGAAAATGGAAATATTAAATATTTCCACTCCTCGAGTGGGAATCGAACCCACAATCAGTCGTTTACAGTCCCACGGAAATAACATATAATTGCATCACAAAAATATAGTTAACGCAAAAGGAAGTGGGCGGCTCGTAAATTAAAAATTGAGCTAAGAAATAATAATTATAGAAAAATGGTACAAAAAAACTTATTTTTAGTTAATATATGTAAATTATATATTGAGGGAATAATCATTCCCTCAAATTTAAATTTCTCCGCTTTGGTATGCGGCGTCAAGTTTCGTCACTTAAGAAGTAATGCCTCTAAAATTTAACGGAAAGTGGGGAACGGAGTGTCTTAACACTAGGTTCCCTCTGCCTGCCCCCGCCTTGGTGTTTCGATTTCGAACGGAAAGTGTGAAGCTGTTTTTCTTAATAATATCAGTAAAGCCAAGGCCACTTGCTCATACTGTTAGATAATTAAATGACATTTTGGAATATGTCATAAAAATTAATGAGGCATGAGACACTTGCATTGAATGTATACATTTAAACTGTAATGTGCTTAATGTAAATAAAATGCTATGAATTAGTTTGAAATGATATCATAATAGGCAAAATTAAGGTTTATGGTGGCGCAGTGGGACAGCGTCTGACTGCAGTGGTTATGGATTCGGATCCCACTCGGTGAATGATCGTATTTAAATTTTCATTTCTTAGCTCTGGGACCTAAGACAAAGCGCGGCGTTGAGTTCCACCACTCAACACGTAATGTCCCGATTTTAGGCGGAAAGTGGAGAGAGAAGTGTCTTGACACTAGGTTTTGAATGCCCTGACTACCCTGCTATGTGGAAAATAGCGTGAAGTTAAATTGAGGCTATTTTAGCGTAGTGTGATAGTGTCTAATTGTGAGAGTGATGGTTGAAAATTCGAATCACTCGTAAGATCTGATTATATTTAAATTATTATTACTTTGGTAAGACAAAGTGTAGCAATGAATACCACTGTTTATCATCGGGATAAGAAACGATAAATCTCTATAACACGAAATACAAACTACATTTTAAGCATAAAATAGCCGAAAATCTAAAGGACTGAGTGCATTACTACTTAAATACAAGAGCCTTTTCGAATACTAATTATGAGATATTATCTAGTATGTATGTACATAAAACGTTCTACGCGCGGAATGCTGTAAGCAAAAACAATATATAAAGTGCAATGAAACATATTAAATATATATTACATTCTTTATTACTAAGAAAAACCTGTACTAATTTCAACTCGTTAGAGCAAATGTATGCAAAAAAGGGCAACAATCAGTTTATAAGCAGTGTCTGCAGCAGGCAGTATACAGTATAGTTGTAACCTCAAGTCAAGACAATGTTGAAGAAGACTCTTGCGTTTGTTCTGTTATGCATGCTCATAATAGCTGCGAGTTTTCAGACTGTTGAAGCGCGTGAGTATATTTTTTATTTCTTTTTCTCCTTTTGTTTAGCTTCAGCAGCATAGGCAGAGGGAACCTAGTGTTAAGACACTCCGTTCCGCACTTCCGCGGCAATCTGGAGCCAATGCCTCGACCCAAGAGCGAAGAAAATGGATCTATTAAATATTCCTCGAGTGGGAATCGAACCCACAATCTATCGCGTTTACAGTCACACTTTGCACCACGACTGGCCTCAGGATTGTTTTATGAATATAATAGATAACCATAGTCTATTTCTTCCTTAATTGTTAGATTTTGACATCCCATACCTCGCTAAGATGTTTATCATTTAAAAAGCTTCACTGTGTAGATTATCGTTCAGATAACTTCTTGTGTCGTCAGTGATCAGGTGATATAATTTCTTCCTGCACTCTCCGCACATGTAATACATGTAGGTGGTGTGTGTGACGCGACAATGCTGCAATTTGTTTTTCTGGTTTATACGCCTTATATACCTTTATTGTCTTAGATTAAAATAATAAAACCTATCATTACCCCGATTGGGAACCAAACCCAAAGCCAATGCATTTACAGTTAGACGCAGTCACACTGCACTACGACAGCAACAAATAGCAAATGCTGCTTAGTTAGTCAGACCAAGTAACTTCTTTTGACTTATTTGACAGCCATCTCATTCGTCCTAATCGCCTATATTTGTTTCAGGGTGCAACCCGAAGGAAAAGGGCTGCATGAAAGGAATATTTTCTCGCATCAGCGGCCACGGCAGATACCCCCGCTACGGGAAAAAAATGTATACTTAACAACAAATAATATATACCAATGTATTCTTCAAAAATCATGTCTATGTACCTTAACGAAACATGCTTGTGTATTCTTAACAAAGCAATTGAAATCTGTAGTTTCAGAATTGTTTTATTCCTGTAATTTTCTCGTTCTACGTTCTCTGTCTTTGGTCTTAAATATGTTAATGGAGTAATAAAATTGTATTTTTTTCGGAATGGTGTATTTTACTTTTCCTTTCATTTACTTGGAGCTATCGGGGTATAGTGGAACAGTGTCTAATGATAAAACTCGATTGGTTTTAGGTTTGATCCCTGCTAAGGAATGGATTTAACTAATTATTTGATTTCATGTGGAAAGTAGAAAACGGAGTGTTTTAACACTAGACGCTCTCTGACTACTCATCTGTGCGGGAACAAGCTTCTAATATGTTAATGCTACACATACAAACTTACAACTTACATCTTTTATAACAAAATAGGTACGTAGGAAAGTTACATGAAAACTGATAACTAACTGATATGCGACTCCGGGAGAGATCAAATCTACTTATAAAAGCTTATTCTTTCATCCGGGGTTACTTTTAATGTTTGTACAATTTATTCCCTTTTTCAACGTGGGTTCGTCGTGGGTTTTATTCATTTTTAATTTACTCGTTTTTGTTAGTAACTAAGTGACTGTAAGATAAAGTAAAATCTAATCTAGAAGATATTTAGAATGCTGATTTGCTATGTATGTAGGTATTTCTAGATATCTTATAAAGTTTTAGAAGCACTAACGAAGCATACACGAAACTAATTTGAGGTTTTACACTTGAAACAATATCGAAGACAATATACACGAGATAAGAAAATATAGGGAAAGTAAAAAATAAATGAGAAGAAAAATAATATAAAAATTCCATGACGTATATTATATTAATACTAACGTAAAATAAAATATATTATTACTTTAGGTTAAACTATGAAAAAAAATAAGATTAATTTACGAAACAAAAAGGGCCTCTCCGGCGGGGAATCGAACCCCGGTCTCCCGCGTGACAGGCGGGGATACTGACCACTATACTACCGAAGACTGTGACAATGGAGTCAAATAATTAGTTCTATATATACTAGTTGTTTTATCACGTATTAATTAAAAATATTTTTGACTCTCACTTCAATCAATATTTAATAAAAATGTAATCTTTTCCAAGTTAAGTTAAACAAATTTAGTTTACATTGAGTAAATACATAACATAAATCCATTTCAGTTCCAGTAAAGCGAAGGGAAGGGTAACATTACTATACCGATTATTGCGGGAGAAACGTAGAAATATCTTTTTTTTTAACTTAACTCAATTTATATGGCAGTGGGACAGCAAATGTGTTAGTCGTGGGCATAATAGTCACACTAGTGGGCTTAATACCACAAGTACTGTCCTAATACCAAAAGCAATATTTATACACCCGATTTGGATAATCGATTCTAATAAAAACCGAAACGGAATCGAGAATCGATTCATCTTACGTTACCATCCCTAATCTGCTTTTGACCGCGTTCCGGTCGTGCACACGGCGATGGCGCGTCACTGCTGCCACTCGCCGCACCAACTTACACGTCCTACAACATCAGTCGATTTTTTTGTGATAACTTTTAAACTATTCGTCCAAATTACTTGTTGTAAAAGACAAAGTTTATATATATTAAATACAGAAAGCGTTAATTATATAAATTTTGTTAACAATTTAATAAATATTATATAATTTGCGGTTTTAAAAATGCTTATTTTAGCTAACTGTCTAAGATATAATGGTTACCGAATAAGAATGCTATGAGATATTATATTTTCGCGGACTTTTGTTTAATATTTTTTTTATCTTCACACTGTATCCCTCACACAGCAGGGTAGGTAGAGGGAACCTAGTGTTAAGACACTGCGTTCCCCACTTTTCGCCGAATTTGGACGCATTGCGTGTTAAGTGGCGGAACTTAACACCGCGCTTTGCTTCGACACCAGAGCGTAGAAAATGATAATATTCAATATTTCCTCTCCTCGAGTGGGAATCGAACCCACAACCAGTCGCTTTACAGTCGCCTTTTGTGCCTCAGTGCCACTGGCCATGGCCCAGAGCGAAGGTATTAATATTAAAATTAAATATCAATCTAACGAGTGGGAATCGAACCCCTAACTATCACGTTTCAGTCAAACATTGTCCCACTGTGCCACGACGGCCTTCATATATTTTTTAAAGTACCTTATTCAGGAATTTGTAGTGTGGCCTAGATATTGACTTAACAAGGATGCATTTGAATACAAATATAAAATGCTTGACCGATTGTAATGATTTTTTGGATAAATATAGTTGACAATCCAAGCTTAAATATAGGCAATTTTATTTTCCAAAAATCCGCCACCGAGGGATGCAATGTATTTATTTTATTTTTTTATTTTAGCTTCACTCTGTATCCCGCACACAGCAGGGCAGGGTAGGCAGAGGGAACCTAGTGTTAAGACACTCCGTTCCCCACTTTCCGCAATTCGGGGGCTTGCGTGTTAAGTGGCGGAACTTAACGCCGCGCTTTACCTCGACACCAGAGCGAAGAAAATGGAAATATAATTTCCACTCCTCGAGTGGGAATTGAACCCACAACCAGTCGTTTACAGTCACACGTTTGTGCCACTGGGCTACGACTGGCCACTGGGATGCAATATAATGAAACAGTTATGTAGTTCACACAGCGAAGCCTCGAGTGGACCGCTAGTAAGCTATATTTCTACAATATTAGAATCAAGCGTTTATATTTTTACACGTGAACCATGAAGTTTAAACTTTGGATTCCGAAAGCTATGTCGTCTTAGAAGTACGTTGATAAAGTTTACCTATATGAAATAGCAAAATGCTAACATTTCATAATAATATGTATATTTAGTCGCTATCGTGGCGCAGTGGGGCAGCGTATGACTGTAATCGCTATTGGTTGTGGGTTTGATTTCCACTTTTCTTTTATAGGATAAAGGAGGCAAACGAGCTGAAGGCCCACCTGATGTTAAGTGGTTATCTTCGCCCATAGACATCCATAACATTAAAGTTATGGATGCGTTGCCAGCCTTGGCAATGTAGGACAGAAGGAGGGAGGAAGGATGGGAATGGTGGGAACAGGGAGAGCTGGCTTACAAGCCATCGAACCGGAACACATCATAAGATATTTGGCGGTTCGTCTTTACTAGGTGGAATGATCACAATTTAATTATTTTCATTTCCCCGCTCTGGTACCTAAGATAAATCGCGGCGTTGAGTTCCGCCACTCATCACGCAATGTCTCGATCTTAACCGTAAGTGAAAAGAAGTGTAGCACCTAGCTCTCTCTCTTACTATGTATCTACTATCCTATGCGGGAAAAAACGTATAAAAATCTTATAATGTCTAGTTATAATTAGGAGTTAACATATGCAAAAGATTAATTTAATAACTTAAACTATTATAATTCTTATCTAAAGACTTCTAAATAATGAATATTTTTCGTGACGCAGTGGTACAGTGATTGATAGTAAATACCATGATTGTGAGTTCAAATTAGGATTACCATTATTTTTTTATGAATATAGTATTTTTTTAAAAAAAGCAAAAAACCTTAAGTATACTTGAAAAAATTTAGTATTTTATGGGAGTAATCAAAAATAGACTAAAGTCAGTCAGTCAGTAGTTATTTTTTATGAGGCTGTCGTGGCGCATTGAGACAGCGTTTTACTGTATATTTATGGTTGTGGGTTCGATTCTCGCACGGGGAATGATTATAATTAGATTTCTGTTTCTTCTCTCTGGTACCTAAGATAAAACGCGGCGTGGAAGATAAAGTGTCTTGACACTAGGTCCTCCCTGACTACTTCGCTATGCGGGAAAAGGCATGAATGTGCACTATTTTTTAAGTTACTACAATTTGGTGGGCTTCTTAGATTTTAAATATTTTTATGTCTTTAATAAAACTTTCGTGTGTTCAAAAAAAAAAAAATCTGTTTTTTAATACATTACTTTTCGTGTTGCAAAATATAAACATTTTACGAGACATAGTTTATTCGTGTTCTATATATTTCTTCGACAGTTTATCCATACTAATATTATAAGTGCGAAAGTTTGTTTGTCTGTCTGATACGCTTTCATGGCTAATCTACCAGCTCGAAATGGAAGAAATTCAGAATAAAAGTAATAGGAGACCCAATTAAATATGGCTTTTTTCAAAATTTATCCCCCCAAGTGTCGAAAAACTTAAGCGTAACGCGTGTAACTTAAGCGAAAACACGAGTCGTTAAAAATACAAGGCAACTTGACATGGGCAAACCGCGAGCAGGTCGCTAGTTCTATATTTTTTTTATAGTGAATAAAGGAGGCAAACGAACAGAAGGACCACCTGATGGTAAATGGTTACCTTCGCCCACAGATATCCACAACACTATAGGGGTTGAGGATGCATTGCCGACCTTGGGGGTGAATGAGGGAAGGAGGGAGATAGTATGGGAATGGTGGCAATAAGGAGAGAGCTGGCTTGCATGCCATCGAACCGAAACACATCAAGAGATATTTGGTGGTACGTCATTGCCATGCTAGTAGTCGCGAGCCAGTCGGAGAACCAAGCTCCTACCACCATGCTACTGGGTTAGCCGCCTTTTACAGGACGCCATCCCAGCTGCGGAGGGGAATTGTAATCTTAACCCGTCCCCCCACGGTGTAATACATCATATATATTATAGTACATCCGCCATACCTAGGTCAAGCGCCACTCAGATTATTGAGTGAGCTTAAATTTTAAAATATTACCATTTCTGACGGAAAATGGAGAACGGAGTGTCTTAACTTCCCTCTGCCTAAATGCTGTGTGCGGGATACAGCGTGAAACTGCAAAAAAAATAGAAAACGGACGTTCTTGACAATAGGTTCTCTCTGCCTACCCCGCTATTAAGAAAAATGCGTGAAGAAGACCGGTAACAAACTAAAAAAAAATACCTTACATTGTTTCGTAACACTATCAAATAGATTATTCAGATCAATTTCCTCAGTCGCCATCAGAAACAATTAACTGTAACAATGAACTTCACGCTCAGTGAGGACGCCGTTCACAGACGGTTAATCTTACAAAAGGTCGGATGTCTTAAACGAATACGTATCTACCTACCGCCATGAAGAAGTCACTTCCTAAATTGTGTAGGAAATTAATTTAATTTAATTTAATTAATTTTTTTTTTCGTTGACCACGCACTTTTTGTGTTTAGTGGAGAAGAAAGTGAATATTTAGTAACTTTTTATTATTTTAGCTTCACACTGTATCACGCACATAGCAGGGTAGGCAGAGGGAACCTAGTGTTAAGACACTTCTTTGTCCACTTTCCGCCGAATTCTGAGGCAATGCGTGTTAATTGGCGGAACTTAACGCCGCGCGTTAACTTAACCTCGACACCAGAGCGAAGAATATGGAAATAATAAATATTTCCACTCCTCGAGTGGGAATCGAACCTGCAACCAGCCGTTTACAGCCATACGACTGGCCCTAACTGCCTGGACTGGTTTTATTTTATTTTGTATTTGTATTAGTTTTGTTACATTATTTAATTATTATTTAGCAACTTCACACTTTCTTCCATATAACGTCGTAGACAATCTAGAATCAAGACACTCCGTCTCGACTTTATACCCGAAATCGTAATATTGCATGTTGTTGCGACATTAAGTGTTCAATAGGTTTTGCGTTAATATATAGCCAAGATAGGTAAAGAAAATAAATTTATGAAGCAAAGGTGAGTGGTAAGAGAGGCAGGGCGAGACCTCAGTTGATCTTCGAAAACACAGTATCGACGATACTCGAGGAAGGTCACGTAAAAAGTATGAGGACCCCCCCGAAGGGCGTGTATGAAGAAATTGATGACAGTGGACGAGGCGAAAGAAGTATGCAGGGACCGTATCGTTTGGCGCTCCGTTCTTTCTGACTGCCCCGCAAAGGATACAGCGTGAAGCTAAAAAAAAAGAAATCTTCATTTATAATACTTGTAGGACATACTCGTATGTACTTACGGTTATGATTTCGTAAAATGTGCTCCTATTTCATATTAATCGTAATTGTAATTTTAATTTACTAATCGTAAATCGTAATTTCATAAATTGTAATCTATAACGATTTAATTATATCATGCGTCCGCATTTTTACTTAAATCACAAACTTTGCCTAAGTTTATTTTTTTTATTTGCTTAAAAATTTGCCGGAAAATATAATGTGTATATACAATATAGAATATAATTTGATTGAAATAGAACAAACTATAAATGTAGGGGGAAATTTACAAAAAATACATTAGTCAAGACTGCATTTAAATCAGTAAAGCCTTTTAGATATTAGCTAATGCAGAAACAGTCGGCCACAAAAAAAAATTAAAGATCATTATTTTGGTTTCAATTACATTCATAAATGATAACATCATATTTTTCTCATATATGGTCCATGTACAGACAGTTGTTTTTGCTATATATTTTTATATATACTAGTATCCATACTTATATTATAAATGCGAGTCTGTCTGTTTGTCTGTCACGCTTTCACGGCCAATCTACCAGTCCGATTTGGATGAAATTTAGAATGTAAATAGGAAAAATTACTGGGTCTAATATAGGCTACTTATTTTTTCAAAAATCAAACTCTAAAGGGTTGAAATAGGAGATGAAAGCAAATAATATGAAATATCTACACCGCTTGACTGAATGTAATGAATTTAGGCATAAATACAGTTTATAATCTAAGCATAGGATACTTTATTTTGCGACCCCCGAGGGTCGTAATATAAGGAAATAGTTCACATGGCGAAGCCGCGAGCGCGCTGCGAATCTAAAATATAGGAATTCGATCAACGTTCGATTGACGTTTCATCTCTATATTGAGAAAAAGTGCACCGTTGAGTTCAGGGTCGTAAGGCGTCGAGGTTTGCCACTGAATGAATACAAATCGTAATCTATACTAATAAAAAAAGGTATCTAATATCAAAATATTTTTTTCTAATTTTTTTTTCTAAACACTTATGTATGTATGCACGGTACATATACCCAAAATAATATTTTGTACAATTTTTTTATTTAATTCCAAGCGAGCAAAGTCCCTGCGACTTCATACAGTTAGATTGGACATAAAATCACCAAGTGAAGAACAGAGTGTCTTAATCTCTAGTGTCTACGTATTCCGTTCAGTATGGCAAATGCGTAAAGCTAAAAACACTACATAAATCCGCTTTGAAATGGTATTTTTTTTAGTTTCTTAGTTAGTAATAAAAAAACTGTATTGTAAACAACAAGAGATGTAAAAAGCGGTGATACAATTACTTTATAAGGAGCGTCTGCAGCTGGTAGTATACAGTACAATTGTAACTTCAAGTTAACACCATGTCGAGGATAACTCTTGTGTTGGTACTTCTGTGTGTGGTGGTAGTAGCTGTGAATGCTCAGACACGTGAGTACACTCAAATATTATTTTTTTATATTTTAACTTTCATGGTATTTTCTTTTAAAAGAATTAAAAGTATTTTGTTAGTTTTATGAATATAATAAATGATCTTTTTCTTTTTAAGTAGTTAGATATCCACTTCCCATATTCTCTCTGATTGTAAATATAATTGGTTGTGGGTTTGATTGCCACTCGGAGAATATTTGAAATAATTTTCATTTTACTGCTCTAGTAGCTAAGAAAGCGAAGTTTTGAACTTCTCCACTTAATGTTTTGCTTTCGGGCCGAAAGTGGTGAACCTCCGTTCTCTCAACCTCTCTTTTAATGCTTGATTCTATACAGCTGGCCTAAAAAGCTGGTCTTTTTAAGAATTTGATTAAATTTATTAGAATAGGAGTAAGATTACATAAAATAAACATTAAATTAATTAAGAAACAATGTTAAAAACAGAATAAGCTATCAGCACATTTAACAAAGCTTAGCGATCGAAGTTCCTGGACCGCTTTCAAGAGGCTCAGGGTTAAAATTTTAAAGGTTTTCTAAAAATATACTCATAAATCCATTTTTTTCTCAGGATGTGGGAAGAACCAAGAGTACAAGCTGTGTCACTGTGATAAGACCTGCGCCGCTCCTTACGAGACCTGCGTGACTTGTACTAAAGGATGTTTCTGTATAGATGACCATTATAGGAACTCTAAGAATGCTTGTGTCCCACGGAGCGGTTGTCCTTAGAAGCAAGGGATACTTTTATAATAGATAGAAAATCTTTCTTCTTCAGCTGTTCTGCGTTCTTCGTGTCCAGCCATTAAATATAAAAATAGAATAATTTGAAATAAAATAATATGATCGTTATTTATTAGCTTAAGTCTTATTATATATGTATAAAAAATGGAGAATGTAACTTCTGATATTGAATAAAATTATTGTATCTTATATATTGTCTCATTTAATGATGCCTCTCTTAATTTTGTTCGGTCAATGTATGTAGAATACAAGATAATTACAATAATTACAATAATACAAATGAACAAGATAATTACAATAGAAAAATCGCATTACTATTTTTTTCATTTTATTAAGGTCATATGATAATATGTGAGGCTTATGCGGGAAGGCTCGGTCTGATCTACAATGAAAGAAAAAGGGGTAGTCGTGGTCTTTGTGGCAGGGGGTAAAGCACCGAATATAACACCACAAATTTTGCTCAATGGTAATAAACTCCAACGGATGTACCAATTCCGATATCTTGGACATGTGATGACACCCCGGCCTTAGGGACGACGCCGATATTGAGAAAGAAAGGAGGGCGTTGTCGGTGAGAGTGAATATGCTGACTGGCAGGTTTGCACGTGCTTCGACCAGCGCCAAAATTACTTTGTTTAGAGCCTACTGCACGAGTGTTTATTTATCTAACTTGTGGGCCAGCTATTCACAAAAATCTTATAGCGTCCTTCGGGTTCAGTATAACAACGTAATTAGGGTTCTGCTGGGGCTGCCTCGGTTCTGTAGTGCGCCAGGCATGTTCGCGGCAGCGCGAGTTATCTGTTTCTTCGCTACTATGCGCAAAAGGTGTGGCTCGCTAATAAAAAGACTTCGGGGCAGCACCAACAGCAGAGTCTACTGTTACTTGAAGTTGAATAAAAATAAATAAAATAACGGCCTAGTCGTGGCCCAGTGGCACGAAGGTATGACTGTAAAGCGACTGGTTGTAGGTTCGATTCCCACTCGAGGAGTGGAAATATTTAATATTTCTATTTTCGTCGCTCTGGTGTCGAGGCAATCGCGGCGTTATGTTCCGCATCTGCGCCACGACTGGCTCCTTACGAGACCTGCGTGACTTGTACTCGAGGATGTTTCTGTATAGATGACCATTAGGTATAGGAACTCGCATATCAGAAATGTACTTATTCCTATCGGTGTAATTATATTATATTTTAGTCGCAATATAGAGAACGGAGCGTCTTGAGACTAGGTTTTCGGTAACTACTATGCAATGTGGGAAGAAGTGTGAAAATAATATATATTTTTTTCTATTTCTTACGGTATATAATACCTACATTTTGCAAAAGACATCGAGTAAACAGACACTAACTGATAACAACAATGTTTGTTTCTTTATTAATAAAAATTATCACATATCTGTATATAATCGGCAATGTTTTATTATATTTTTAAAGCCAATTGCTAATTAAAATATACTTTATACACGCCTAAGTATTGTATATAATTTGTATTTCGATATACAGGTACCTATATATTTTTGTAATAAAACTATTTTTGTGGCTGTAAACGACTGGTTGTCGGTTCGATTCCCACTCGAGGAGTGGAAATATTTAATATTTCCATTTTCTTCGCTCTGGTGCCGAGGTAAAGCGCGTCGTTAAGTCTGCCACTTAACCCGCAATACCTCCGAATTCGGCGGAAAGTGGGGAACGGAGTGTCTTAACACTAGGTTCCGTCTGCCTGTGTGCGGGATACAGCGTAAAGCTAAAAAAAAACTATTTTTAACTGGATCAATTGTGTATGTTTTTGATATTCGAAAATACACTTGAAAACCTCTAACATTATCTTAAAGTCATACTTTAATCGATGTATAAACGGCAGGACATCTGCCTTATACATTTAACCCTCATGTATGTTCAACCATTTTCCGTGGTTCAGCAAATACTTGGGGAAACGTTAATTTGTTGATAATAACCTGATTTTCGATAAAAACTAGACAGTAAAGCCTAACTGATGAAATTAAACTGATATTTTTCTCAGAGTAATTCAAAAGTATGCTATTTAGAACAAATCCAAGTTTGTTCTACTATTATTTATACGTGTTTCACCCTGGTACCATAACATATCAAGAGGGAAACTAGAGTTAAGACACTTCTCCAAGGAGCGGAAATCGAAAAATGAATGAATTTACCCTCAAAAAAATCAAATCTACAACCAACCGCATTTCCTGTGAAACGCTGTCTTACTGCGCCACAATGGCTTCTCTTATTTTCGCTATTTAAAAATCGAAATACCATCTGTATGGCTATCATAGGACCAGATGGTGCAGTTCAACAGGGCCCCTGAGCTCAGTGGACCTTCTAACTGCAGTTTTGAATAGAGAGGAGCATAATACAAAATGGAAAAAAATTATGACGACGTATGGATTTAGCCAACTAGGGACAAGATCGGGTACAGACTATATTTTATTATTATTCCTAGCTGTCATTTTGAACGCCAATATAAATTCAAGGTACCTACGCGGAACGAGGAGATGAAGGCGTGATTCCTTCCCTATGCGAAGGTGCGATCTTTCAGCAAAAAAAAATTTTGGAAGATTCAACGTTAGCAATAACTATCATAAGTTATAGCAAAAACAAATGACATACTTGTCTTTTTCCACCATAACTAGTATTTAAGTAGTTAGGAATAATTTTTATAAATTTGATTTGGTTAGCTCGACGGCATATCAAAAATGTACTAAAGCAGCAAGTAGGTAGGAATATAATAAAATCTTTTGTTTTCCTGATTTTACACATCTTAATATACTTAAGATATCCATTTGGTTACCATTTTATTAAAATTATTAGTGATTTGGAAATAAGTTATATATTTTTTTTAGCTTCACGCTGTATCCCGCACACAGCAGGGTAGGCAGAGTGAACCTAATGTTGAGACGCTCCGTTCCCCATTTTCCGCCGAATTTTGGATGCATTGTGTTTTAAGTGACCTGAACGCCGCGCTTTACCTCAGTACTAGAGTGAACAGATCCGATTTAGATGAAATTTAGAACTAAAGTAATAAAAATGACTGTCTCAAACATAGGCTACTTATTTTTACAAAAATCAATCTCTTAAGGGTAGGGGATGAAAGTTTATATGAAAAATCTACACCGCTTGACCGATTGTAATGAATTTAGACACAACTATAGTTGATAATCTAAGGTTAAACATAGGCATAAATATAGTTGATAATCCAAGTTTAAACATAGGCTACTTTATTTTTCAAAAATCCCGCCCCGAGGGTTGCGATATTACGGACCAGCTATGTAGTTCACTAACACTAACTATGTAGTTCAAGGTACTCTGTATGGTATCCCATATGTACATAAAAAAACAAACAATTCTAATTTAATGACACATCGTGATGTTAAAAATATAATGCAAAAACGGTGCGAAGGGTTCTATAAAGAAAGTTTTGAAAACAATTTATAAAGAAACTCAAAAATAAATTAATACATCAAGGAAATAATGTATTATGTGAGCGCTATAGTTATAAATTTTATCCTGGTTAAATTTATTAACGTTTTATCATCATGGAGAAAATGTCACCAAAGCCGCTTACCAAAGCAATGAGCTCGAATGACCCGTCTTGACTTGTCACTAAATACGGTAATCTATACAAATTAAATGAAAATGGATTTTATATATTTTTGCCCAAGATAATCACACAAAAAATTGCCATTTTTGTCTGATTATCTATCTGTCTGTTTGTTCGGGCTTATCTCTGGAACGGCTGGATTAATTTTGACTGGATTTAAACTGGCAGATAATAAGGAGTAAACTACTTTAGACATGGTCACGAACGAGTCCAGGCAGAGCAGGAGCTGTGAATGAAAATGAAAGTGGAGAACTTAAGCACACTAATTAGAAACAAGGAAAGCAGAAAACTGTTTATAAAATTTTGTATTAGTGTGGCAGAAAAAGTAATCAAAAGAAACAAGCGAAGAGGACACTATGTGAATAAAGTAATTTGCCATTTTACTTGCGACGTCACGAAACTGTTTAAAAATGAAATTAAAACTATTGACATTTATTTATTGCGCGGCCAGTCCTGGCCTAGTGGCACGAGCGTGTGCCTGTAAACGGCTGGTTGTGGGTTCGATTCCCACTCGAGGAGTGGAAATGTTTAATATTTCCATTTTCTTCGCTATGGAGTCGTTAAGTTCCGCCACTTAACACGCAATGCCTCCGAATTCGGTGGAAAGTAGGGTACGGAGTGTCTTAACACTAGGTTCCCTCTGCTTACCCTGCTATGTGCGGGATTCAGCGTGAAGCTAAAAAAAAAAAAAAGAAATATTTATAAAATTTCTAAGAAATCACGCACGGATGAAAAAGTTCTCTGATTACGATTAAAAAATAATAAACCTACTTTAACGTAACGTAACGAAAAGTAACCTTCTACCCGTCGGTAGAAGGTTACTTTTCGTCAAATTTCACGAGGACGTAATCGCAGGCACAGCAAGTTCGCAGGCCAACAAGTAAAGAAAAGAGGTAAGACACTCTTTTCTTTACCGAGTGTCTTATTCAACAATGACGAAACAACAATGTCGGAAATGCGTGAAGCTAAAAACGTCATTCATTGAAAGATGTCATATATTTTTTACTTTCATAGTAAGAAAAAACTTTATTGTGAACAGCGGAGACGTGTAAAAAACTGTAGTACAATTAGTTTATAAGGAGCGTCTGCAGCAGGTAGTATACAGTGCAGTCACTAGTACAATAGTAACAGTAACTTCAAGTCGAGAAAATGTCGAGGATAACTCTTGTTTTGGTATTACTGTGTGTGGTGATAGTAGCTGTGACTGCTCAGACACGTGAGTATATTTAAATATTATTATTATTATATTGACTTATCGATTCCCATTCGGTGAAATGATTACATTTAAAACTTCATTTCTTCACTCCAGTACCTTAGACTGGTACCTAAGACAAAGTGTGGCGTTGAGTTCCGCAACTTAATACTTAATCTCAACACGCAACGTGACAAGTTCTGGTGGAAAGTGGAGAACGGTGTGTTCTGATATTACGTTCTCTCTGACTCTCCTGCTATGGGCAGCTGCTTAAAAGCAAGTAGCTGCTTTTTACAGCGTTATAGACGAAACATGTGTTTATTTATTTATTTAATTAAGGTTGTCAACAATAATTGTTACTATATGGTCGAATTACATTATGTTTAAAACTTTGACTAAATGTTTTTTCAAATGGAATCATAGGTTGTGGATTCGATTCCTACAAGAAGAGTAAAATTTTTATTATTTCCGTTTTCTTCGCTCTAGTGTCGAGGTAAAGCGCAGCGTTAAGACACGCATTGCCTCCAGAATTCAGCAGAAAGTTGGGAACGGTGTGTCTTAATATTAGTTTCCTTTGTCTGTGTGCGGGATACAGCATGAAGCTAAAAAATATAATGCAATAGTAAAGTGAAAGTAGAAATTAAAAACATTTATTTATATATGTGGCCAGTCGTGGTCCAGTGGCACAAGAGTGTGACTGTAAACGACTGGTTGTGAGTTCGTTTCCCACTCGAGGAGTGGAAATTATATTTCCATTTTCTGCGCTCTGGTGTCGAGGTGAAGCGCGGCGTTAAGTTCCGCCACTTAACACGCAAGCATCCGAATTCGGCGGAAAGTGGGGAACGGAGTGTCTTAACACTAGGTTCCCTCTGCCTACCCTGCTGTGTGCGGGATATAGCGTGAAGCTATTTAATTTTAATTTAATTTATATATTCTTATTTACAGGATGTGGAGCAAACCAAGAGTTCAAAGAATGTCATTGCGACGAGACTTGCGCTGTTCCGTACAAAACCTGTCCCACCTGCACCAGCGGCTGCTTCTGTATAGATGACCATGTGAGGAATGCTAACAATGTATGCGTACCACGAACCAGTTGTTAGAAGTAGTAAAAATATAAAAATAGTAAAAAAAATAATATATAAGTAAATTAGATATAAAACTCTTCTAATTCTTCTGCTGTTCTAAGTTCTTCGAGTTCAGCCTTTAATATATAAATAGAATAATTTGAAGTAAGGTAATAAAATTGTAATTATTGGCATTATTAATTAGCTAATTGATATTATATATTATATAATAAACATATATACAAAGAAAATAAACTTGTAATTGTGAATAAAATTATTGTGTCTTATATATTGTTTCATTCAATTATGCGTATCTTTTAAAGTTAACGATAAGTGGATGTGGGATATAAAAGTTGTGTCACAAGGCGTATTCTCCGGTAGGTAAAGCGTAAAGCTCCTAACCATCCTTAATGGTAATAGTGGCCAGTCGTGGCCCAGTGGCACAAGCGTCTGACTGTAAACGACTGGTTGTGGGTTCGATTCCCACTCGAGGAGTGGAAATATTTAATATTTCCATTTCCTTCGCTCTGGTGCCGAGGTAAAGCGCGGCGTTAAACTCCGCCGCTTAACCCGCAATGCGGAAAGTGGGGAACGGAGTGTCTTAACACTAGGTGCCCACTGCCCCTGCTGTGTGCGGGATACAGCGTGAAGCTAAAAATAAAGGGGTGGTGGTGGAGATCTTCACTATTTAATTGGAATTTTTGTACTTTTGTAGTTTAATTTTCAAAATAATTATAAAGAACAAAATATTCGCCATAATGAAATAAGCTACTGCTGAGCTAATATTTGACGCCATCGTGACGTTATTAGATAGCATCTGACTGTATATTAGACAGTTGTAGGTTCGATTTCTACTCGGAGGAATTATGATTAAGACATTTCACCTTCACCACTTAACACCTGAAATCTTCTTGACACTAGATTTTTTTCTCTAACAATACCGCGGTGCGGGTATATATTTATGTGGACGCGATAATTTTTTATTTGATAGTGACTAGACTGAAAGACAATGAGCAATCTAAAGTATAAAATCTTGATTGATTTGGTCAAGTGAAGTCCTTTTGCAGTGTTGGGGAACACTAAGAGAGGATTTTCCGAAATTATTGCAGGAACATAACGTTTTACAGTTGAACAATGATGGAAAAATATATGCGGGAGAAAAAATAACTCTAGAAAAAATAAAAAAATATTCATAACTTATATCTTGTCTCTTAATCTACATAAATACTTAATCGTCTATTAAATAAATTTATGGACTAAAATAAAAAAAAGATAATTACAGAACATAAAAGTACTCTCCGGCGGGGAATCGAACCCCGGTCTCCCGCGTGACAGGCGGGGATACTGACCACTATACTACCGAAGACTGTACTGCTTGTGCCAAAATACAAAGCTAGTAATTAACGTATAAATATTTTATTACGACAATAATTTTAAACAAATACCTTTGATTCTCACCTAAGTTAAATGAAACAAAGTACGGTATAGAGTTTATATAGATCCAGCTCAGTTTATCTGAAAAGTGGATGAAACCCGGAGAATGGATGAATACTATTATACAAATTGGGTAAATAAAGCATCTTTTTAAATTAATCCTTATAAGGCCAATATGTCGCAGTGGTACAGTGTCTGACTACCCATACTTATATTATAAATGCGAAAGTCTGTGTGTTTGTCTGTCACGCTTTCACGGCTAATCTACTGGTCCGATTTAGATGAAATTTAGAATGAAAGTAATAAAAGTGACTGGGTCCAACATAGGCTACTTATTTTTTCAAAAATCAACCTCTAAAGGGTTGAAATAGGGGATGAAAGTTTATATGAAAAATCTAAACCACTTGACCAATTGTAATGAATTTTGGCATAAATATAGTTGATAATCTAAGCTTAAACATAGGCTACTTTATTTTTTAAAAATATGCAACCGAGGGTTTCACTCGGGAAAATCATTATATCTAAAATATTATCATTACCCCACTTAGACAAAAATAAACGCGGTGTTGAGTTCCGCCAGTCAACACGCAATATCTCGAGTTAGACCGGAAAGTGAAGAGCGGAGAAATTTTAAAATCTAGTATTGTCATAAGATTCAGACTCAAGTTTAGATTTTTAAGCAAAACGAACAGCAAGAAAGTCAATAAAGAGCGGTGCATATTTTTCTTACGTTAATATATACCTACTTTTTTGCTGATAAAATTGAAATAAGTTTTGTTAATCAAGATATTTACATCTGGAGTTGTCTTTATAAAATACTAGCGGCCCGCTCGCGGCTTCGCCGCGTGAACTTCATAACTGCTTCGTCATATTGCAATTCTCGAAGGTGGGTTTTTGAAAAATAAAATAGCCTATGTTTAAGCTTAGATTATCAACTATATTTATGCAAAAAATCATTATAATCGGTCTAGAGGTTTAGATATTTCATATAAACTTTCATCCCCTATTTCAGCCCTTTAGCGTTGATTTTTGAAAAAATAAGTAGTCTATGTTAGACCCAGTCACTTTTACTACTTTCCTTCTAAATTTCATCCAAATCGAACCGGTAGATTAGCCGTGAAAGCATGACAGACAAACACACAGACTTACGTACTTATAATATAAGTATGGATGGTATCAATTTGTTGGTTGTCTTATTCATTCTTTATTTTTAATATATAGTAAAACAGCAAGAGCAACACCGTTTGCATGAATTTTATAATTTTATGGTACATTTACCATTATCATAGACAATTTTACCATTTTTTTGTTACCATTTAACATTTAGTTTGCCACAAAACTATTATAACTTTGTGTGTTAGTAATAAGTTTTTGTTAATATTACAAATATAAATTATAAGCCCATGTTAGTATATTTCACAATTTTTATTATGACGGAAATCACAAATAAAAATAGAAGGAGCATCTGCCCTCTGACCACAGGACAAAGAAAGAAATAAAAATATAATAAAATATTAGGTACAAGCACATAAATTAGAAATCCAAAGAAACATATTTATAACCCTTATTAAAAGTATTTTTTTTATTTTATGTATTATATTACACTACGAGTCTAAAGAATATGTTGTCAATGAAGTTTGTTTTACGTTTTTGCTGCACGAGTTTCCCGTCTGACGTCTTTATCTCGACTGATGACCAAGGGATTGGTAAAATCGATTCCGATTGTACGCGAAAACGATGATTTAGAAAACTCGATATATAGCTAATCGAAAACCTAACCTTCATAAATACTACGCAATGACTCATGTTTTTATTCTTTTAAACATTTTGTTTTTTAAAGTTTTGTTCCATTTTTGTTCGCTCTGGTGTCGAGGCAAAGCACGGCGTTAAATTTCGCTATTTAATCCGCAATGCGTTCAGAATTCAACGATGCGTGGAGAACGGAGTGTCTTAACACTAGGTTCCCTCTGCCTACCCTGATTTATGCAGAATATAGCGTGAAGTTAAAAAAAATAATTACCAAAGTCTAGTTTTGGGCCTTATAGAGTAATGTAAGAACTATATAAATTACTTAATTATTGAATTGAATACAAGTCGCATCGTCCATAGCATCCAACTGTAAACACAATGGTTGTGGATTCGATTCCCACTCGTTTTTATTACATTTTCCTCTGTTTATTTTAGTAGGATAACAATACATAAGAAAAAACGTGGCTTTGATTACCACCAGTCAACACGCAATGTCTCGATTTCGGCCAAAAAGTGAAAAACGGAGTATTTTGACACTACGATCTCTCTAATAAGCCGGTAAGTAGCTTACATATTCAAAAATGTTAACTTTCGTTGTCTCATTGATTTTTTATTTATTGTTAGTGACTTTTCGCTACTTTTACATAATCCTTTCTCAGGACACAGATAAACGTTGTGACACTGCGCCACGTCGCCTCGTTTAAGTTAGAGTTAGAAAATAAAAGTTCCGGTTTATGACTAACGATAAGTAACGTAAATTGATTTCTTATATTAAAAACTATGCTTAAAATTTAAAAGCATATAAAGATATTAAAAATAAAAAGAACCTGAACAAAATCAAGATCAGCGAAGATTATTCAAAAGAAGTGTTGGAAAAGAGGAAAATGTTACAATGTAAGGTAGCTGAAGAGAGGAAGCAAGGCAATATTGCGTATCTGAAATACGATAAATTAATTGTCATAGAAAACAAAAATAGCCAAGATAAAAGAAAGAGAGAATCATCAACCTCACCCACTGCTTACAATAAACAACAGAAAAAACATCAGTCTGTATCTTCAATCAAAACGAACAGAACAAATGCTTTTGATGCGATGCGACACAGATCCCACTCTTTGTCCATTATATCTAGTACAGGGAAACAATAACAATTAGGAATCGGCAAACGGAAACCAAAACCAACCAAAGAAACTGACACCATTGAAACAAAAACATGCCAACCTCCCCCAAGCCGACTGGTCCTCGTGGGGGAAGACGACCACAACCCTCCAACATTAAGTAACAACAACGGTAATAACAACACAAATAATAGAAATAAAAATTCAAAAATGTACATCGCAACGCTCAACACACTCACCTTGAAAAATGAAGAAAATCTTACAGAACTTATATATGCATTAAAAAACGTCAAGTGGGATATTGTTGGCCTCAGTGAAGTGAGAAGAATCGGCGAAAAAATTATACCATATCCAGATTACATATTATATCATATAGGCGAGACGCCGGGCCTCCATGGGGTAGGATTTATAGTTAAAAAACTTGTAATAAATTATGTAGAAGAATTTGTGGGCATATCAGAGCGTATTGCAATACTGAATTTGAAACTACCTGGATATGACGATCCTTGGTCAATAGTTCAAATATATTCACCTACTGAACAATCGAACCTCGATACAATAAATGCATTCTACCTAGAGTTAAATCACGCAATTTACGAGCATGGTCATAAAACTTTATAGTAATGGGAGACTTCAATGGGCAAATTGGTGATAGGCGCCCGGAAGAGAAAAAAGTGCTAGGACCTTACACATACAGCGATAAACCCAGAAGTAGAAATGGAGAACGTATAATAAATTTCGCATTAGAAAATAACTTAACTATCTTAAATACTATGTTCATTAAAAAGAAAGGGAAAGAGTGGACTTGGATCTCACCGGATGGGAAAACAAAAAATCAAATTGATTTTATAATGACCAACAGAACCACGTATTTTACTAATTTTACCGTAATCAAAAATCTAAACTTTAACACTAACCACAAACTAATCAGAACAGAACTAGTATCAAAACAGCCAAAAAAACCTAGACCAAAACACAGCTCGAGGAGTGTAAAGCTTGGAAAACACCACCTAGAACAAATAATAACCGCTTTAAGAGGCAAATTTACAGGTTACAAATCTAACATAAAAGAATTAGGAACACAAGAAAAATACAACTGGATAGAAAATACAATAAAAACCCAAATTCAACTGACCGCAAGTACTAAAACGGAACCAAAAAAATGGCTAACAACAAATACTATAAAACTACTAGAGGAGAGAAGTTACCTAATAAACTCTAAAGACACATCGGACAGAAGGAAACGTTTGACAGATATCAGTAAAAAAATAAAGGAAAGCATAAGAAATGACAGAAAACTAAACAGAATGGAGATTCTAGAAAAGTATATAAGCAAAACGGGGGGAGCTAAAAGAGCATACAAGGAACTGAAGATTTCAAGGGATTGGATAGTTAAAATGAAAAACAACCGTGGAAAATGGAAGCATTCTAGAACAAGTATATTAGACATAGCAACATCTTATTACACAAGATTGTACGAAAATACCACAACAAAAGAAGAAATTGTTTTAACGGATACTTCAAACATTCCTAATATTCTCCAAAATGAAGTGGAAAAAGCCATAGATACCCAAAAATTAGATAAAACTCCAGGCCCTGATGGTATAAGCAATGAAATCTTAAAACAAGGAAAAGAAGTCTTAATACCTGTCCTAACAGATATGTTTAACAACATCATAGACACTGAAACAATTCCTCAACAATGGACAGAGTCTAATATTATCCTGATATACAAGAAAGGTGATAAACATGAAATAGGAAATTATCGTCCCATTAGTCTCATGTCAAATATATACAAGATCTTTAGCAAAATTATATTAAAACGAATCGAAAGAACGTTAGACGAACATCAACCCATCGAGCAAGCGGGGTTTCGTAAAGACTACTCGGTAATCGACCATGTTCATGTAGTCCGTCAAATTTTGGAAAAATATAATGAATACCATCTTACATATTACATGGCTTTTATTGATTACAGTAAAGCTTTTGATTCTCTTCTACATGAAAGCATATGGGAAGCATTAAGAGAACAAGGAATCGAACATAAATATATTCGACTAATAAAAAACGTGTATAGCCATAGTACAGCTAGAATACAGTTAGAAAAGAAAAGCCAAGCATTCAAAATAGAAAAAGGTATGAGGCAGGGAGACCCTTTGTCTCCAAAACTGTTCTCGGCAGTATTGGAATCAATTTTTAGACAACTTAACTGGGAAAATTTTGGAATCAATATAGATGGAACACCACTTACGCATCTAAGATTCGCGGACGACATAGTACTGTTCGCCAAAACACCTGAAGACATAACTAAAATGATAGAAGATTTAGCGAGAGAAAGCGAGAAAGTAGGATTAAAAATTAACCCAGATAAAACTAGAATGATGTCAAATGGAGAGAAAACCAGGATACAAATAAAAAATTCTGAAATCAACTACACTGATGAATATATATATCTTGGACAAGTCATAACCCAAAAAGATTCCATGCGCGAGGAAGTAAAGAGAAGAATTTCGAACAGCTGGAGAAGATATTGGAGCCTGAGGGAGATCATGAAAGATAAACAACTTCATACAAACATCAAAAGTAAACTATTTAACACCTGCATTCTACCTGTCCTTATGTATGGATGCCAATCATGGACTTTAACCCAGGAAATTACAAACAGATTATCAACTACCCAATTTGCTATGGAAAGGAGTATGTTGAATGTAAAACGTTCCGACAGAATAAAAAACCGTATCATCAGGAATAAAACAAGATCCATAGATATAGTAATGAAAATTAAAAGACTCAAATGGAGATGGGCAGGACATACTATCAGAGGTCATAACAAATGGAGTAAGAGAGTGACACAGTGGTACCCCAGAGAGGGTAAAAGGAAAAGAGGTAGACCGGCGAAAAGGTGGGATGACGATATAAAGGAAGTCGCGGGAGTGATGTGGAACAGAGTGGCTATTGAAAGAACAGAATGGAAAAGGTTGGAGGAGGCCTTTGCCGATTGGCACACAGATCTACAGAAAATAAAAAAACAAGAGATATTAGAATAAATATATATGTACATTAGTTTTAGAATATAGTTTGTTTATATTATTAGTAATAACTGAATAAAGGCTATTATATTTATTACTAGCGACCCGCTCGCGGCTTCGCCACGTGAACTACCACTTTCATCCTCTATTGCCTCTTTGGGATTGGTTTTTTTTTTTGTAAAAGGAGGGTAGTCTATATTTGACTTTCGTCACTAATTATGTTCATGAGAAAATCATCGATACATTTAGTGCAATATCTATATTATTTGATAACATATAGCGATAACTGTTCTAGTAAGAAAACGTACGAAATCTGCTATCATATGATAGTAGATTTCGTACATATATACCATCTGGTATATAGTATTATAAACCGGTCATAATATCTTAAATAAACTTTACGCTTTTTATTTTACAATTGTGTTACTTATTGATATTAAAAAATAGCTTTACTTGCAAATAATCAATGCAATTTGACTTTGCCAGTTTATTACTTTTCTGCGGGAACTGTTTAGAATACCAGGGTAATTTTAAAAAAAGAGAGATAGCCTATGTTTGACCTTGCCTCATTAACTATTTTCCTGAGAAAATTTATTCATTCCAGTCAAGGAGTTTAGATCTTTCATTCTCACTATATACTAAACATACATAAGTTTCATCCACTGTTTCAACCTCGTAGGGTTTGATTTTTTATAAAGTAGCCTATATGACCCTGCATCTTCAACAATCTTCTTTACGAATTCCCGTCAAAACATAACAAATAGAAGAGATACAGATTTTTGCATTTTTATAATAATAATTTTAATGAGTGCGGATATGTCTAATAGAATGTCAACTATAAAATAACAAATGGCGCTACCCGTTGCAGAAAACGTAGTGACATCTGTTGTCATATAGATTATATAAATATATAGATTATATAAAGTTTTATAGACCGGTCAAATGTATATTTAATAAATGTTATGCTTGTTTTATTTTATAATTATTTTAATTAGTGATATTGAAACAAATTTAGCTTCACTCGTGAACTATCGACATAATTTGAATGTTTTTTTTTAATTTTATTTTTCTGCGGGAGTTGTATTGAATACCGGGATGAAAACTATCCCATATGTTACTCTAACCTCTTAGCTAACTCCATATAAAAAATCATTAAATTCTACCTGGTAGATATCAGTATACAAATAATTTACTTATATCGGTTTTTTATTTTTTCGAAAAAAACTACATGGAAATCCGGGATAAAAACTATCCTATATGTACCTTTGGACTATAAGCTATCACTATACCAAAATTCATTCATTTCTATCCAGTAGTTTTTGCGTGATTGACGAACAAATTAACAGACAGACAGACAGACAGACAGACAGACAGACAGACAAAAATTCTACTGAGTGGATTTTTGGCCTCTGTTATCGATATATTAACGCACCCAATTAAAATTTTTCTGAAATTTTTCATGTACAGAATTGACTTTTCTACTCTTTTATTATATATAGAGAATAAAAATATATCCCTCAACAGTCGATTTGTGAGGTGTATTACAAGGACATAATTAAAGTTAGATTTAAGATATGGCAGCTCTTGTCAAGACCTTATATTCTAAATTGGGCGAAAAACACGAAGTAGGAAAGGAACAGAGTGTCTTAACACTAGGCTTTACACATTTGTAGGGTAGTTTAGTAGTAAAGGTAATTAAATTATAGCCATTTCTGAATATGTAATAATTCCACAGTTAATGCAAGTTGCAGTTATTTTTACAGCCTCAAGCACTTTTCCACATAGGAGAGTTGTCTAGTGTCATGACACTCTGTTGTCCAGTTTCTACACCAAATTGAGATATTGCAGGTGGAGTTGTGAAAGTTTACGCCGCGCTTTGTCTTACCAAAGGAAATGAAAAACATTTAAATATATGTATATATATGTATATATTATCGATGTCCACTCGGAGTAATGGATAATATATGTATATATATAAATTATCCATTACTCCGAGTGGACATCGAACCCATAACCAATCGTGCTTGCTGTCATATACTGTCCTATTGTACCACGTTGGTCTCAATACAATGAAAGTAAAAATAAAACACAACATTTCCAAATTAAATTGTTTACTTATTTTATTTACACATTTAATGCCGAATCGAGGACGTATCTGTTTTTCTTAACATAAAAGAAATAATACTGGAAGCATCTACTTGTTTGCTTATTGCTCTCCTTAGAACCCTTCCTGTACAGATGTTACACACATCTGTTCATCGGGATACAATCCCCTCTGTGGTTCCTAACGAGTCCCTTCTTGCAGAAGCAGCCTCTGCGACAGTTGCCCATGCACGTCTTGTGAGGGTCGTAGCAGGTCTTGTCGCAGGTGCCACACTCCTTGAACTCCTGGTTAGTTCCGCATCCTGAAAGTTAATATAGTGGTGTATATCAGTATGAATTTTGTTAATAATATATGGAATTAGGACAAATTGCTAATACATGTTCCTGATCTGACTAAATAAAGTACTATGGTATGTAATGCAATCAACATGTATAGTTGAATGTGCGGAGAGTGAAAACTAGGGGTTTGTTTCACGTGATCAATATGATGAAATTAGCAAAAAGATCTTGGAATAAATTTGTTTTCCTGAATATGTGAAGCTTTTTAAATTATAACATCTTAGTAAGGAAAGAGGTGTAACCGCCTACTGTAAGAAATAGTCTATGTTTGATTTTTATATTCATAAAACTAAAACAAACACTTTTTTTTTAGCTTCACGCTGTATCCCGCACACAGCAGGGTAGGCAGAGGGAACCTAGTGCTAAGACACTCCGTTCCCCACTTTCCGCCGAATTCGGAGGCATTGTGTGTTAAGTGGCGAAACTTAACGCCGTGCTTTACCTCGGCACCAGAGCGAAGAAAATGGAAATATTAAATATTTCCACTCCTCGAGTGGGAATCGAACCCACAACCAGTCGTTTTTACAGTCACACGCTTGTGTCACTGATCCAGGACTGGCCACTTTAAATTGTTTAAACAAACACTTTAAATTGTTTTAGGAGAAAGTAACATGAAATCCAATACAATAATAATAATAATATTTAAACACACCCTGAGCAGTCACAGCTACTACCACCACGCACAGTAGTAAGAATACAAGGGTCTTCCTCGACATTGTGTTGACTTGAGGTTACAATTGTACTGTAAATACTAGCTGCACCACACATTCCTTATAAGCAGATTGCTTCAGAGTTTTTTCCATGCCCGTGTTGTAACGAGTTAAATTTCCTTGAGTTTTTCTTACTAATTAAGAATATCATATGTATTTATATATATGACGTCATATGCTGGGTCAGTCGTGGCGCAGTGGCACAAGCGTGTGACTGTAAACGACTAGTTGTGGGTTCGATTCTAACTCGAGGAGTGGAAATATTTAATATTTCCCTTTTCGTCGCTCTGGTGTCGAGCAAAACGCGGCGTTAATTTCCGCCACTTAGCACGCAATGCCTCCGAATTCGGCGGAAAGTTTTAACGGTTTGTTCCGCTTACGCAATACCTGTAAGCAGCAGGCTTCTCCTTATTTCATTACCTAAAACAAGTGTATTTAAAAAGCACTGGAAATTGACGGAAAAAGGGAAAAGCAGTATTTTTATACTATGGGCTCTCTGTCATCTACTCAACAGAGGTATCTGGTTACAGATTTTTGTAAACAATATATAAAGTTGCAGTGCAAAGTAATAAATACATTTGTAAATGTAGCTTTACACTGTATCCCGCACACAGCAGGTTAGGCAGAGGGAACCTAGTGTTAAGACACTCCGTTCCCCACTTTCCGCCGAATTCAGAGGCTTGCGTGTTAAGTGGCGGAACTTAACGCCGCGCTTTACCTCGACGCCAGAGCGAAGAAAATGGAAATATAATTTCCACTCCTCGAGTGGGAATCGAATCCACAACCAGTCGTTAACAGTCACACGCTTATGCTACTAACACAACTAACACACACAAAAAAAAGTTACAATAACAATTTCGACAATAAGAATTTCGACATAGTCACTTTGATTTTTTTGAGGGAATATTTATAACTAAACATTTTATAATTTCATGCAAAGCCCGGCGAACTTCCATCACCTAAGACATTTTTTTTAAAATGACCGGATATTGAAGGGTAAAATGTCTTAATACTGCCTCTCTGTAATCTCTTTAGATCACATACCCTGTTGCCATAATTCTTGAAGCAAAAAACACTACATAAGGTTACAATGCAAAATATTAATAACTTATTACATTCTTAATTGCTAAGATAAGAACTGCAATAATTCAGCTCGTTAGAAAAGATATGTGTAAAAAACTGTGATACAATTATTTATATAATATATATAAGGAGTATCTGCAGCAGGTAGTACGCAGTAGAATTGTAACTTCAAGTCAATACAATGTCGAGGAAGACTCTCGTGCTGGTACTACTGTGCGTGGTGGTAGTAGCTGTCACTGCTCAGGGTGTGTAAAAATATTATTATTGTTAATATAGATTTCATATTACTTTTTCCTAAAACAATTTAAAGTGCTTGTTTACTCTTGTGCATATAAAAATCAATCATAGACTATTTTTATAGTAGTCGGTTACACCTCGTTCCTTTCTAAGACGTTCATATAAAAAGCTTCACGTGTGATTATGAAAATCGTCATTCATTCAGATAATTGTAATCAAGTCTTATATCCCTAGTCTCCACTCTCCTCACATTTAAGTATACATGTTGATTGCATTACATAAAATAGTATTTTATTAGTCAGACCAAGGACATTTATTAGCAATTTGTCCTAATTCCATATATTATTAACAAAATTCATACTGATATACACCACTATATTAACTTTCAGGATGCGGAACTAACCAGGAGTTCAAGGAGTGCGGCACCTGCGACAAGACCTGCTACGACCCTCACAAGACGTGCATGGGCAACTGTCGCAGAGGCTGCTTCTGCAAGAAGGGACTCGTTAGGAACCACAGAGGGGATTGTATCCCGATGAACAGATGTGTGTAACATCTGTACAGGAAGGGTTCTAAGGAGAGCAATAAGCAAACATGTAGATGATTTCAGTATTGTGACTTTCGTGTAATTTGGTCTGTTGGTTGTCTTCGTCGTTTCGGCCTTAAACGTGTAAATAAAATAATTTGATATTTTTAATTTAAGAATTGTGTTTCATTTTAATTTCGTTCACTTACTATATTGGCACACAATGCAATTTGCGAACATATGTTATTTCACCACTCAACCTACAATGTTTTGACTTTAAGTGGAACGGTTTGTCTTAACACTAGGATCTCTCTGATTACTTATATTTTAGGATTACTTATGGGTTTTGTGCTAAATTCCATGTGAACGAAGTCGCGGGCACAGCTTATATAACACCAGCGGCCCGCTGAACCATTTCGTTATATTGCAACCCTCGGAAGCGCATTTTTGAAAAATAAAGTAGCCTATGTTTAAGCTTAGATTATCAACTATATTTATGCCAAAATTCATTACAATTGGTCAAGCGGCGTAGATTTTTTATATAAGAGATTCTTTAGAGGTTGTTTTTGAAAAAATAAGTAGCCTATGTTAGACCCAGTCACTTTTACTACTTTAATTCTAAATTTCATCCAAATCGGACCAGTAGATTAGCCGTGAAAGCGTGACTGACAAACACACAGACTTTCGCATTTATAGTATAAGTATAGATTGAGTATCTAGCCGACATGTCGTCATTACTCAAGTCGTCGTTCAAGTCGCTCAAAGTGCTGCTAATCTTAATGTATGACTAATTGTTTTAATCACTTTAATTGTTTATATACATTTTATTAAAGATTTTAATGTCTATTTTTATATTCACAGTTATCTATTTTATTACTTAAGGATTTTTATAAATAAAGTAGTTGCCATTCAAGGGTCAGAAATAAAAGGTTTACATTAAAAAACACAATATATATTTTTAAACAATATGGCGGATGGAGTATCTTTTTTTTTTTTTTTTATGGAATAAAGGAGGCAAACGAGCTGAAGGCCCACCTGGTGTTAAGTGGTTACCTTCGCCCATAGACATCCACAACATTCAAGTTATGGATGCGTTGCCAGCCTTGGGAATGTAGGACAGAAGGAGGGAGGAAGGATGGGAATGGTGGGAATAGGGAGAGCTGGCTTATATGCCATCGAACCGGAACACATCATAAGATATTTGGCGGTTCGTCTTTGACATGATAGTGGTCGCGAGCCAGTCGGAGAACGAATCTCCTACCACCAAACTACTGGGTTACCCGCCTTTTACGGGACGCTACCCAGCGGCGGGGGAGAATTGTATTCTTAACCCGTCCCCCCACGGGAAAAAATATAATAATTATTCTCTGACTTCTGATCTAACTCTTTTATGCGGGAAAAAGTGTGAAGCTGATGATGGGGACAGTCGTGGCCTCTTGAAGAGTGGAAATAATGAATATTTCCATTTCCTTCGCTCTGGTATCAGAGGTAAAAGCGGCGTTAAGTTCCGTCACAGCGTGAAGCTAAAACAAACAAGGGCAGTAAAATTTTGGTTTTACTTACAGTTACTCTGTATAGTAACCTGTACTATATGTATTTATGTTGCCGTAAAATCCAGTAGGCACTACGAATATTTTTTTAATTTAAATTATGCCGGTTCATTTTAATCTTATATTATCATTTAAATAGTTTTTACAGAGATTTTTTTGGATATTTCATACTATAGAGGCTGTCGTGGCACAGTGGGACAACGTTCGACTGGAAACTCGATGGTTGTAGTTTAATTATAGTTGAGAACGGAAGGTCTTAACTCAATGTTTTCTCTGCCTACTCTGACGTGCGGGATGTGTATGAAACTAATATAAAACAATAATTTACTAAACTAGTATATATTATAGTTATTTGGCTTCATCGTCACAGTCTTCGGTAGTATAGTGGTCAGTATCCCCGCCTGTCACGCGGGAGACCGGGGTTCGATTCCCCGCCGGAGAGTACCTTTTTTAATTTTATTTCACAGTAATTTGAAAAATATTTTTGCTCTTGTAAAACAACATTATTTTTTACTGATTTAAATATTTGTTTTTTATTTAATTACATTTTATGTTTATTAATATTGATTATATCGAAATTTTCAGTTCTTTCCTCTGATACTTAAGACAAAGCGCGGCGTTGAGTTCCGCCGCTCAACATGCAATGGATCGATTTCAGGTGAAAAGCGGAGAACAGAGTATTCTGACACTAAGTCCTCTCTGGTCTCCTATATTGGAAAAAGAGTGAAGATGCAAAAAATATCTTCTTCATACATGTTTGAGTGGCGCCTCATACTCTACCCAAGACATTTTTACAGTACTATCTATATTAACGTGTTCTAGATCAACCAAGGTCTGTTTGCTGTCTTCTGTATCTTTAAACATAATGCGTTCAGATTTCACAAAAGTAATATAAAAGCGCATCTTGATTTTGAAGCGGAGGAAAATTGTGAACGGATGGTTTACTAGGTTCTCTCGGAAATCCCCGATATGCGTAAAAAAGTATGAATAAGGTTTTTTTTCGTCAAAGTCAAATAATTTTATATAAAACTAGCGGGCCCGGCGAACTTCGTATCGCCATATTTTTGACATCAATACTAAAAAGTATTTTTTTATGTATTTTAATGCATTATAATATACATTTTTTATCTTCCGGATAGAAAATAAATAGTGCTAATGATATCCCTTCCCTCTTCAGCCCAATGCTATTCCAAATCATCATAAAAACGATGTGTTTGACATGTCCATATTCTCTCCAATAACAACTTGTGGACTTTTAAACATTACAATGCTATTTATTGTGTACTTTTAAACCTTTTTAAAGTGTTATTCCACACTTAGGAAAATTGAAAAAGATATTAAAAAAACGTTTAAAAATCCCGCTGTGTTCAATTTTTTTTTTAGCTTCACGCTGTTTCCCGCACACAGCAGGGTAGGCAGAGGGAACCTAGTGTAAAGACACTCCGTTCCCCACTTTCCGCCGAATTCGGAGGCATTGCGTGTTAAGTGGCGGAACTTAACGCCGCGCTTCAAAGTTTTATATGTTCTCTAAATGTCTTAATAACTTAAGGAATTTCATTTAACATTTTCTCTCATGTTTTCCTGTAGCTCTTTGCCTGCTATGATCACTACTTTATGATTGTCCGATGACGGTATAATTTCTCAGGCTATTTTAAACAATTTAATCAACTAATTACGTTCATGCAAACGTTGTTGTAGCTACACAATTATCTCTCTCTTAGCTGTATGACGGATAACATGATAGCACAGCTTTGATTTAATACAGCTACAGATATCCCTACGAAAAATGTAATTGAATGCCTAATGCATGCAATATAAGGAAACGGAATATAAATTAATAGTAGCTGAATAAAGTTTGAATAGTTTTTATTGGTCAAGTTGAATTGAAGTATATAAATACGTTTCAATAAATATAACTTGCATAATATCACTTTATGCTATACTATAAGTTTATTCCAAATGATTACTATGTCTCATACATCATAATTTAATCTACGAACTAAAAATCGGAAAAATATTATACTCTTGACCGACACACGTTCATCCTGTATAAATAGCTGGGCTTATATGACTGAAGGAATAAGTCATATTTATTACTTCCATTTAAAGTTTTGTAGAAGCGATTGAAGTTTTTCGTTAGATAAAATTTTATATTAATTTACTATTTACACAGGAACATTAAAAACTGCTTTTGTATTAGGAATGCTAAGTATTATACAAAAAACACCCCAAGATACGATTTGAACTCCGAATGTGTTGACAATTTGACATTTGTTCTTGGTGAAGAACAAATGTCAAATTATTATATCTGGTGAGATATTTCAGATCTGTAATTTTTATAAGTCAAGGAATGTTCATCACGCTGAACAACTTTTGCTAAGGTTTCATTGCCCTATTTCTGTTCAGCTAGGTATTTTATTTTGAAGTGCACAACAAAAAAACTTTTGTTCAAATCTGTCCAGTAGATCATAAGATGTGCGCGTACAAATATATAAAAACATAGAAAAAGAAATAAAAATCATATATTCAAGTTTTATTGTCGTTTTCACGTTCCTGTCAAGATTTGTTTTTGTAAATTTGTGTAAATATGTATAGACGCAATTGTTCACTATTTTACTATAGTAGAGTAGTTTTCCTTTTTCTTTTCGCTTCATGGTTTTTCCCGCGAAGCGAGGTAATCACGCATAGAGGGCTCATACCATTCCGTCCTCCGGTCTCCACTCGAAATCGAGACTGGAGCGGAACACAACGCCGCGTCTAGTCTTTGGTACCAAAGCGAATAAATGAAAATAAAAAACAATTATAGAATCGAATCCACAACCGTCGCGTTACAGTCAGACACTGTCTCACTGCGCTACGGCAGCCTCACTTAGTAGAGTAGTTTAGGTTTCTAATCAGGAACCAGTGAATATTTTTTTATATTTCTAACGCAGAAAATGACTATTTTTTTTTATAATTTCTCAATCCTTTTTCGTCAACTTAGTGGTAGAATTTTCATAATCGCTGTAATACGTATTTACTATTTTTTTATAATACGCTTATAAACAGAGTTTCACATTTTAACATTGCAAATGGCGAACTTCCATACAAACTTTCAACCTTTATTTCACCATATTAGGGGTCGAGATTTCACAATCAATGAAATAGAAATTTAATATTTTTTTATTAAATATACAGAAATTAGATTTCATGGCTTTAACCTTCAAAACTGATGGAACTTCATACACTCTGTTAACCAACTGTTAACCACTATTTCCCCCTCTTAAGAGATGAATTTTTAAAAATCCTTTCTAATTGAGTGCCTACGCTACAAAAAGTTACAATAAAGCTCCGCTCAGTCTTTCTTTCGGGGAATCGTTTTTTTGAAATAATGCTTACAATAAAAATATTATAAAATAAACAAAAATTATAATTAAAAGTCCAATAAACTTGTATAAAAAATAAAAATAAAATAAAAAAATTGAAACAAAAAAGAATAAAAAAAAATAGACATCCATGTCAGGATCGAACCGTGGACCCTAATAAAAAATAACCACAAAAAGCAAGCGCTCTTCCAACTGAGCTATCACAACTTTGTCGGAAGTTGCAAAATTGACATTCGTATATTGTGTATAAAGTGATATTTTAGCAGCTTTTTATCAATTGTTTTGCCGTCTCGAAACCTCTCCAGTAACATTTAAACTTTAAGGTATGGTATTAAAGTTCAAATTGACTTTTAATAATTATAACGAATATTTTGTATGGGAGGATAGAAAAGTGTTGTTTTAAGACTTTTTCAGGATGTTTTTTTTATTTTTTCTCTCCTTAACAACCATCCTCGTACTTCAAGGAATATTCTAAAAAAAGAATTAGCGAAATCGGTCCAACCGTTCACCGAGTTTTGCGCTTAGCAACATATTCGGCGATTCATTTTTATATATAAGATAAGAAATTACATGCTTCATTTTTTGAACGTCAAACAGTTTACCACCGGTTCACTAAAGTTAATGCCTCAGATCTGAGAAGAACGGCGTAAGAAACTCAGCGGGAAGATTTTTTTTTAAATAAAAGAAATTCGAGTATCTATGAATGTTTAAAAAAATAAATATGCAAATCGACTTATAACCCTATTCATGTTTGGTACGGATATAATACATTATAAGTTATTTATAACTATCAAAATTGCATATATTAAACACATGTTATGTGGTACAGTTGGTGACACTTGATGCATTATTATCACCAATTATAATTACTTTATGTCTTTCAAAATATATAGTAAGTTAAAGTTATATTTAAATTACAAAAATTTACCGTATCTCATTACTAAGGTCAGTACATAGTCTGCAATTATAAGTTGCTTTAATTTTTTTAATGAAAATAAATACATCTATGATGTAAGCGTGATGGTCGTGGGTTCGATTGCCAGTAGGAGGAGTAATTTTATTCAAAATACTTTAATTTACCTACTCTGGTACCTAATAAACCCAATGTCTCGAATAGACACTAGGTTATCTTTGACTCTTCTGTACAATACTAAGCATTAAAAAAATGGTAACTATACAGTTATAGAAAACAATAAAAAGGAATAAAAACACAGTAATATAATATGAACCTATGTATTTTATAATTTTGTCTGTCGGTTTATACGCATACTTCTCTAGATAGTCTACTGATAGATTTAAATGTACCTAATATTAATTCTTGTATAGGTCTTAACCCTGGATAATGGGTGTACGGTACAAATGATTTCAAAGTGGAACACCTGATGTGGAATAATAATAGCCAAGTTAAAGTATAAGAAGTCGTAGGCGCCTTCATATAAGAAGTCGTAAACGTAAACGTCCCCTTTATGAAGAATTGCTCAACGCGATAGGCATTTTCCAATGACTAAATAACAATTAAAGATCTAGAAAATGTGATGGAGAACCATGATAGACAAGATAAGCAACTTTTTTTCAGTAAAATTTGTTTAGTATGATGATTTTTTTTTATTGATAAATAAAAATCATTGATTTTTTGACCATTGTGGCTCAGTGATTTTAGTTTAAGCATTAATTACGTAACATATTCACCTTCCGGTTATACAAAGCCTGATTCCTCTTGGTCATCTACATAACTTTTTTAAGGTTAAGAAACCGTTAGGAATCCCATCCCCAATGGGAACTCGAGCGTGATTGTGTGGGATTCCGTTCTAGTGAGATGGTATGCCGCCGCTTGCCAACTAAAACTTGACAGTGCTCTTCCCAATCACCACTAGTCGAAGCCACGGGATATAAGACTTTATAAAATTGAATATAATAGTGAACTTAGGCGAGAACCTGCTAAGTTCGACAGAGTCAAGGGTGGTGAATCAATCATCTATAAGCAATATATGAAGTTGCAAAGCAAAATATTATATACATGTTAATTTTTTAGCTTCACGCTATATCCCGCACACAGCAGGGTAGGCAGAGGGAACCTAGTGTTAAAGCACTCCGTTCCCCACTTTCCGCCGAATTCGGAGGCATTGCGTGTTAAGTGGCGGAACTTAACGCCGTGCTTTACCTCGACACCAGAGCGAAGAAAATGGAAATATTAAATATTTCCACTCCTCGAGTGGGAATCGAACCCACAACCAGTCGTTTACAGTCACACGCTTGTGCCACTGGGCCACGACTGGCCACAAAACACATAATATTATATACATGTTAATTTTTTAATCAGCAAGAATAAATTCCAATACATTCAACTCATTATAACAAAGATATGCAAAAAGCTGTGGAATAATTAGTTTATAAGGAGCGTCTACAGCAGGTAGTATACAGTAGTAAATGTAACTTCAAGTCAAGACAATGCCGAGGAAGACTCTTGTATTTTTACTACTGTGTGTAGTGGTGGTAGCTGTGACTGCTCAAGGTATATTTAAATATTATTATGATGTTGCATTCCATGTTATTTTCCCTTAAAATGTTTTATTTTATTTAAAAAAAATTAAATAGCTTCACGCTATATCCCGCACACAGCAGGATAGGCAGAGGGAACCTAGTGTTAAGACACTCCGTTCCCCACTTTCCGCCGAATTCGGAGGCTTGCGTGTTAAGTGGCGGAACTTAACGCCGCGCTTTACCTCGACACCAGAGCGAAGAAAATGGAAATATAATTTCCACTCCTCGAGTGGGAATCGAACCCACAACCAGTCGTTTACAGTCACACTCTTGTGCCACTGGGCCACGACTGGCCACATTTATTTTATTTGACTTAAAATATCACTTAAAATTATTTAGTTTATTTTATTAATATCATAAATAATTCTTAAAAGCAGTTGTGGTGCTGTATGGCAGCTTGTGATTTTAAATTCAATTGTTGTGAATTCAATTCCCACTCAAGGGCATACTTTCATTCCTTGATTGTATTTAAATTATTTTGATTTCTTAGCTTTGGGACTTAAGACAAAGAAGCGTAGAGGTGAGTTCCACAGCTTAATATGCATATGTCTGAGATTTGGGTGAAAAGTTGGGAACGAAGTGTCTTGACACTAGGTAATTAATAAAAATATAAGGGATTTAAATTATATTATTGCAATTCAATTCTTGTAATTCAATTAACTATTAATAAATATTAATACATTTTCAGGATGCAAATCGAACGAAGAGTACAAAAGCTGTGGCTCCTGCGACAAGAGTTGCTCCAACCGTAACCCAACATGTACGGCCAACTGCCGCACCGGATGCTTCTGCAAGCAGGGATATGTTAGAAACAATAACGGTGAATGTATCAAGGAAAGCATGTGCCCGTAGACAAGAATATGCTTTTTTAACAGAGAAACCGTCAAAAATACATAGATTCTGATTTCTTTTTCAAGTCATTACCTTGTTTTGGCCCTAAATTTTTATATAAATTGAAAATTGTAATAAAATTGTTATTTTTGAAATTTTACGTCTTATTTTTATTGTCGATATAACGTGCGTGTTAAGAAGTGGGAATGATTATACTTAAATGTATCTTTAAAATTGTTTCGATTTTTGATTAAAGTGTAGCAAAGAGCATAAAGCAAAAGGTGTTATGATATTTTATTATGAAGAACGAAACGGAATGAAAGTCTTCGTAATCTTAAAAAATAATTTTAATAAATAAAATACCTAGTTGCCTTACAATGGTAATAATAAAACTTTTACATCAAAGAAGTGATATAATAATTGTCTTTTGGCATTAAAAGAATAAATGAATACATTACGAACATTTTAAAAATAAATAAACTTAAAAGTTTCTTCGCCGGGGATTCGAACCGCGGTCTTGGACGATTATACTACCTAAATGAAAAAAGGCCTCAATTATAAGTTTTTGACTTTTATTACATCAATATAGCATTTACTTAATTATGTACAAGAATAAAAAAAAACGTGAAGCTGTATTTTTGAAACAGAGAGTTCAAATATTTCCAATGTACATACATAACATACCTGTACTATCAGTAATTGTCCAAATTATTTTAAACGTCACCAAAAAATATAAGGAATCCAAATAAAAAAAAACATTTAGTAAAACATGCATATTTGTGGCCAGTCGTGGCGCAGAGGCAAGAAGTGTGACCGTAAAGGTTATGGGTTCGATTCCCACTCGAGGGGTGGAAATATTCCTGCCTACCCTGCTGTAATCGGGATACAGCGTGAAGCTGAAAAAAAAATGTTTTATGTTTTATTTTGTGTCCGCAAAATAATGTACCGCCAGGTCATTGAAGTGAATGTCTCAGTCCTGAGAAGAATTAGTGCAAGAAACTCAAATTAACAATTTAAATTTATTAGTGACTATCATACATCTATTGGTATACACTTCTGTTTTTGTATATTTTTTTCTATATGAATATACTAAGTCAAAGACTATATATTGTGACCAGTCGTGGCCCAGTGGCACAAGCGTGTGACTGTAAACGACTGGTTGTTGGTTCGATTCCCACTCGAGGAGTGGAAATATTTAAAATTTCCATTTTCTTCGCTCTGGTGTCGAGGTAAAGCGCGGCGTTAAGTTCCGCCAATTAACACGCAATACCTCCGAATTCGGCGGAAAGTGGGGCACGGAGTGTCTTAACACTAGCTTCCCTCTGCCTACCCGGCTGTGTGCGGGATACAGCGTGAAGCTTAAAAAAAACAAAAGAAAAGAATATACTAAGACACTACAAACGGTATCCTATATGTTCAGTATCCGATATGTTCCGTATCCTTTTTTTCCTATCCTATTTTTTGGGTTCACGCGTTTCTCCGCAAAGCAAGATAGTCAGAGAGAACCTTTTGTTAAGGTACTATATGTATTCTCCATATTCTATCCGAAATCGAAATATTGTGGGTTGAGGGGTGGAACTCAACGCCGCGTTCTCAAAATTTGAACGCAGTCGGATGTCAGCATGTCGCAGCCAGCCGGGTATAGAACGCATGGCGTAGTGGAGAGAGCGCTTGGACAGTTTCCTAGACGCGGAATTCCCGGGTTTGAATCTCACTGCGTTCAAATTTTTATATGTTTGTTAAAAGATTTCTCATTCATCTCTTGCTTTCACAAAAATATTAAACGTTTATTTAGTCTTTTAAAAATTCAATTCCATCCTTTTTTTCAAGAATTCAATATAAAAACGGACAAGGAAATAAACCTGTATACTTTGGAATGCTCAATATTCCCACCCAATATTTTTTGCAAATAGCTGATCTGAATTTAAGAATTTTGTGTTTCTCTCATAACTCTTTAAATACTATAATATCTGTATATATAATATATCTGTATCTGTATATATAATATCTGTTTATACTATAATATCTGTAATAAACGTTTACCGGGCCGCATACAGAGCTAAAGGGCCACAGGTTGCTTACCCCTGGCATTATATATCAGTTAATATATTTATGCAGTATATAAAAACAGTTGGTGTGAATACTCGATGCATTATTATCACCAATTATAATTACTTTATGTGTTTTAAAAATATATAATAAGTCAAATTTGAATTACAAAAATGGACACTATCTCTGGTCTATCAAAGGCAAAGGTCTGTGCATAGTCCATATAGCATTTTTTTTATTTAGTTTTTTATATATGCTAATCCTTTATCCCGCGTAGGAGAGGCAGAGAGAACCTAGTGTCACGACATTTCGTTTCCCGCTATCCCTTCTAAATCCAAGATGATTGTACAGAGGATGGTCCTTTGTCTCACCAGAGTAGAGAAATAAATTAAATATGTGAGGGGGAATTGAATTACAGTTAGACGATGGGATGACAGCCAGCCACATCAATAAAAAAGCAACGTTACCCTATCCTGTTTAGGAGGGTAGTCAGAAAAAGCCTAGAGAAAAGAAAAATATAATAAAAATATTTCTTATTTCAAAGCTCAAATCCATACAATTCATTATATGAAGAAATGAGACTAAAAGCTAAATCGTATCGTTAGGTAGATAGTACTGGTAAAATAATGGGTAACAAAATGACAACACACAATATCCATTTTATGCAAAAAAAACACGAATGAAAAAGTGGTCGTCTCCTGTCTAAGATTTCTTTTTAACTTCAGTTTTTATTCTTGAAAAAAAAATACTTTAATATCGTAAATTATAACGTTATTCTGTCTTTATTATTTTAACTTTATTCTCATTTAACTTTATTTTCAATTATAACAGATTTCTGTAGCTCCTCCGGTGTTACACGGGGCCGTGAGTGGCGGTGTTCGCCTAACATCAAGTGACGCTCGTTTGCCTTGTCCTTTCCATAAAAAAAATCGATTCCCATTAGCGACAATATTTGTTTAAATATTTGGGTGTTTCGATTTGGTTATTAAATCTTTGAAATGATAATAATAATAAAAACTCTTTATTGCATAAAAATTACAGAAAAGTTTGGCAATTATGCTAAAAATAAATCGGTGCAAAGGCGGCCTTATCACTGGAGGTGATCTCTTACAGACAACCTTTCATTGTCAATGTATGTACAGGTAACATATCTTTTCAATGCGGGAGAGTGTAAAGGTATAAACAATATATGTGGGAAATAATTGAAAGAAATTAAATATTATGACTTTTGTAAAGTCTCCAGTGTATTCAACTCGTTAGAACAGAGATATGCAAATAAACGTAAAACAATCAGTTTATAAGGAGCGTCTGCAGCAAGTAGTATGCAGTTCAATTGTAACTTCAAGTCAAGACAATGTCGAGGAAAATACTTCTGTTGGCACTTCTATGCTTGGTGATAGCCGTTGCACCTGCTAAGAATCGTGAATATACTGTATTTTTTTTTACTTTTAAACATTTTTAAAGTGTTATTCCACACTTAGGAAAATTGAAAAAGACATTTAAAGAAAACGTATAAAATTTTTTGAACGCATTGCTCAGTGGTGAGTGCGTCTGAACGGTGTTCAGAAGGCGCGGGTTCAAATTTTTATACGTTTTCTTTAAATGTCTTTTTCAATTATACCATTTTTATTTTTTTTTAGCTTCACGCTGTATCCCACATATTACAGTGTAGGCAGGCAGTTCCATTCCTTGAGTAGGAATCGAACACACAACCAGTCGCGTTTACAGTCACACCTTGTGCCCACAATCCACGATTGGCCTCTGACTGACTGGTGAGTATATGCTTTATACCTTTCCGTATACGAGGCCGTCGTGGCGCAGTGGGACAGCACCTGACTCTTAAACAATTATTGTGGGTTCAATTCCCACTCTGGAAATGATAATATTTAAATTTTCTAAATTATCATTAGATACATAACGTCGCTCTATGTTATTATGACAAGACAGAACCTCTCAATTACTATTTCATTATTTTAACTAAGTACTTCTTCTAAACAGAACTTAAAATATTTAGTTTATGTTCTTAGGGATGTAATCAAACGATCGTTTAATACGTTTGTCACTCAACACGCAATGTCCCAATTTCGAGATTGTGAATAACGGAGAGTCTTGACACTTTTTTCTCTATGACTGTTCACAGCTTTAGCTGCAAAAAGTCTCTTTTTATTTATATATTTATCTATTTTTAGGATGCAGAAAAAATCAAGTGTACAAGGAATGCGGTGCCTGCGACAAGACTTGTTTCAATCCTGACCAAATTTGTACCGGCAACTGCCGCAGCGGCTGCTTCTGTAAAGACGGCTATGTTAGAAACGAGAATCGTACTTGTATTCCAGTGGATGACTGTCCTTAGACGACGGGAAATGTTTCTTAATATATGAAAAATTAAAAATGTAGATTGTTTTCGTATTGCTTCTTGGGATAATCACCTTTTAGTACTCCTTTCGTGGCCACATTAAATAACATAATGTTAGGTTAGGTTACAGCTACTATATTAAGAACTTTTTAAATACCCTGTTTTCTTTGGAGTAAAGCAAAGGGAACAAATTTGATTTTAATACGAAAACGACATACTATGCCGCCATAGACTACAACACAAGGGCAATACAGTGCAAAATTTTCAAAATATATCTAAAATTATAATAAAAACATTTTAAAGTTATAATGATTACATAACTACTTTACCAAGTGATAATATAGCGACTTTATTAAAGTAACTTTTAAAACAAATATTTTCTTCGTTTACATTCAAAGAAGTACGTACCTAACTTGTAATCCACTACCTTTTCCTACCAATCTATATTCTTGGCCTAACTTTCGTAAATTTATAAATAGTAACAAAATAGTTCATAATTTATGATTTTTGTGTATTATTTTTACTGATTTTCACATTTTATATCTAGAGGAACCATCAGACCGAATAAGATCACAATTATGGCATACCTCTTTCGTGTTCTTCATAATTTTATCTTTTATATGCATTCTTACAGACAACTTACTTTTATTACACTTCCTCGAGATTTTTTTTTTAGCTTCACGCTGTATCCCGCACACAACAGGGTAGGCAAAGGGAACCTAGTGTTAAGACACTTCGTTCCCCACGCACCGCCGAATTCGGAGGCATTGCGTGTTAAGTGGCGGAAATTAACACCGCCCTTTGCCTCGACACCAGAGCGAAGAAAATGGAAATATTAAATATTTCCACTTCTCGAGTGGGAATCGAACCCAAAACCAGTAGCGACCACACAATCACACTTTGTGCCACTGCGCCACGACTGGCCCCAAATTCAAATTCTTCCCCTTTGTATTAAATATGTTAAGAAATTTTAGAGCTTCACGCTTTTTTGTCGCATAGCAGGGAAGACTGAGTATCAAGAAACTCCGTTCTCCATTTATCTCTAGAATTTGAGACGTTTGAAGGGTGACGAAATTCAAAGCCGCGTGAGAGAAATGAGAATACTCTAAATGTAATGATTCTCCCATGTGGGAATCGAACCCAGAACCAATCACGTTTACAGTCAATGACTGTCCTGCTGCGCCACGGTGGCTTTAATATATTTAGTAAGTAGGTGTTTATTGTAAGTATTTACTTAAACAAAAAACTTAACGTTATGCTCCAATCATTTTTTTATTAATGATGAAATTTATGAAAGTATAATTTAAAATTTGAATAATAAATTAAGAGGTCTATTAACTTTTTTTTTAATTATATGCTTTTTGCCGCGTAACAGGGTAGTCAGAGAACCTAGTCTTGAACGATACATACTACACCTACCTACAGAATTATACGTAACAACATAAAATATTTACAACGAACAAAATTTAAGTCAATAATAATATTAAATACAAGTTTATTTAATATTTTTTCAAGTTATTAACAATTAACTGTAATTTTAAAAAAATATAATGTTGGCTGAATGAGATGAGACATTTTCGGCTTAAGAAATTAAAAAAAAAGAACAGACATAGCGTGCCGATAAAAAAAAAATTAATAATAATATAAAATACGATTTTATCAATTATTTGTAAAGTTATTAAAAATGAAATATCATTTTAAAAAATATAATATTGGCTGAATGGGATATTATCCGATAAAGCTTAAGAAATTTAAAAAAAGAACAGAGTGCTCCGACGGCGGGAGCATGACGTAAAAAATGAACGGAAAAAATGAAGGAACGGATTTGCTGATATTAAATATAATATAATAAATAAATAATTTTATAATAATATAAAATACGATTTTATCAATTATTTGTTAAGTTATTAAAAATTATCTATAATTTTAAAAAAATATAATATTGGCTGAATGACATATTATCAGAAATGGCTTAAGAAAGTATAACGTTGGCTGAATGAGATATTTTCGGGTATAGATTAAAAAAAATAAAAAAAGAACAGAGAGAGGCGTGATGTAATAAATGGACGCTCGGAAGTTTGTTGATATTAAAATAAATATGATATAAATTTAATACGTGATAGTGAACAGTTAATAAGTGATTTACTTTTATATTTAAAATACTTTGGAATTAAAATATAACTGTTATCGTTGTGTTCGTGAATGGCCAGAAGTGTTTGTTTTTAATATGAAAAATTTGTTATGGTAAGTTCTTATTGCGTTATTAATTATTTATAATTATAAAATTATTTATAATAATATTAATAATATAATATTAAAAGCAATAAATGTTTAGAATATTATTTATATAGGAAATATAAAATTTGCAATACATATTAATTATATGGTCCGCCCCGCCGCACCGCCATCTTTGAATAGTGTTGTATTGACATTATAGTTTATCGTTTCTTCAATAGTATGAAATATATAAAATATTGGTATATAGTGAGTCTTACTAATGAGATAATTAATGTGTAATGAACTGAGAGATTAAATGTTTATAGCTGTAATTTTAATAACTAACAATGTGAGAAATTTAAAAGAATCCATACTTAATCTTTTAATAGTTAATCCATACTTAATCTTTTAATAAAAAAAATTAGAATAAAAGTAGTTAATAAGCCGGAATCAAACATAGGCTACGTATTTTTTTAAAATTCAACCTCGTAAAGTGTTGAAACTGGAGATGGAAGTTTATATGAAAAATCTAAACAACTTGACCGATTGTAATGAATTTTGGAATATTACAATTGATAATCCAAGGTAACATAGGCTACTTTATTTTAAAAAAAACCACCACCGAGGCTTGTAATATTACGAAACTGTTATGTAGTTCACGCGGCGAAGCGGCGAGCGGGCCGCTACTACAAATATATGTATTGGGTGTTGCGTCATGTCACGTGTCACGACTCTCAGGTTTTACCAGGTTGGTTCAGGACATTAAGAAAATCTATACTTTCACATCATATAATAATATGTATATCGTAATTTTTTATCAATACTTTACGATATATCGTAAAATTATATCGATATGTTCAATATATCGTAAGTATTATTTTTATACTAAAATATTCTTATAATTTTAAATAGGATTCAGTTACATATTAGTAAAAACACCAACCATGTACAAAAAAATTGTTACTGCAAAAATTTGTCTTATAGTTTCAAAGTAGGAAACTACTCAAGAGAGTCTAGTCAAGAGTCCAGTGAGCTTATAGTTTATATAATAACCGATGTAGGTAACACGATCTATTCTTTTTTGCCATCACTAAGGTTGATTTGTTTGGTTAAAGTGAACTGCTATAGTGATGTTGGTTTGTTGTGTCTTGTCTGATGTTGTCTTGCGTAGCGTAAACGATACTTGTACAAAGCCCGAAATTAGTAGAATTAATGACATATGACTGTAGGGGTTCTGTGAGTTTAAGCATGCTGATAACTGCTGTTGTAGTAAGTTTAAATTCGCTTACCAATCGTCTTGCCACGCAACTGTCGTCTGACGTAATTATATTTATGACCGATAATTTTGTTAATCGCCGCGGGCTATTAGCAACACTATAATACGAAAAATTAAAATTATAAAACTTTAAAGCAGAAGCTGTCAACTTAAGCAAAGTAAAAAAAATCGAGTTATTCTCAGCAAGCTCTTGCATTTGATATCAATATTTTTGAGTGTATTTAAGTTAATGTACTACTAAGCGTGTAAACAAAATTTCAGCCCAATTGATTAAAGATATATGTTTGAAAATTGAGTTGCTATAATCCACCTGAACAAATATATTACGCGTGGTTTTAAAATAAGGACCGTTTTGACATAAAAACAACCACTATTTTTTACCAAAAAAAAAAATCGTTTGAAAGGCCATAATGTCATAATGCCATGAAGTCTACTTTTCTACATAATTTCCATATTATTGAGTCATTTATTGTATTTTGGGAGCAGCTTTTGTATGCCGTCGTCAAAGAAGCTTGCCGCCTGATTAGATTACCACTGCTTGACAGTCGTTTTCAGTTCGATTTTTAGAAAAAATACTGGTTGTTTCGTTTTATGTCAAAACGGTACTTACTTTAAAAATACACCTCGGTCATATGTACTTACATTGCAAATTATATAAAAGCAAACATTCTGAAACCGATTAAACGGCGATAAACATTTATATATTAAAAAAGATGCAAATTATATTAATTACAATAGAGAGTAATGTGTTAACTCTATGCTCTCTCAGTCAATTTTGTAGTAGTAAGCAGAATATGAGCGAAGTTAATAAAAAAATTAATACATTAATATTATATACTACAGTACATAAAATATAAATACTCGATTTATATTGAAGTAGTTATTTGACACACTATCGTCACAGTCTTCGGTAGTATAGTGGTCAGTATCCCCGCCTGTCACGCGGGAGACCGGGGTTCGATTCCCCGCCGGAGAGTTTCTTTTTTTTTTTATTTTATAAGTCGCTTAATGTAGAAAAATGTATTAAATTTGTAAACACAGCACTAGTTTAAAAAATATAGTTTTTAAAAATATGTCCGAGAATATTTGTTTACACACAAACTTCATTTTAAGCGTTCAAATATTTTCTATGTATAGGTAAATATTTTGAAACTGCTTGTATCTTCACGCTGTATCCCGCACACAGCAGGGTAGGCAGAGGGAACCTAGTGTAAAGACACTCCGTTCCCCACTTTCCGCTGAATTCGGAGACTTGCGTGTTAAGTGGCGGAACTTAATGCCGCGCTTTACCTCGACACCAGAGCGAAGAAAATGGAAATATAATTTCCACTCCTCGAGTGGGAATCGAACCCACAACCAGTCGTTAACAGTCACACGCTTGTGCCACTGGGCCACGACTGGCCTGTATCTTGAAACTTGTCACTTAAATCTACTTCGATCCCAGGCATTACTCCAAACTTCTCTCTGGTCACCCTCACGGTGAATATATGGAATGCTAAGGAGATTATTTTCTCGTTATTTTAATTAAGATTTATCTAATTGATTTAAGGAGTTTCATTATGATTATAATTCGAAGTTAAGAAACGTCAGGCGTTTAATTCAATTCGTGGGTTAATCAGATGGATGGAATGGAAACTTGTGGATTATCATAATCTGACATTCCGTCATTATCATCAGCTAGACTTGAGGTCATCATGGCGCAGCGCAGCGTCTAACCGTAAATGCGATAGGTTGTAGGTTTGATTCCCAATCTGGGGAAAGAATATATTGAAATTATTTTTATTATTAAACTCTGGCATCTAATTCGAAAAAATCCAATTCTGCGGTTTAAGACGCAATATTTCGATTTCATTTAAAAGGCTTTTTTATTTTTTTTTTATTTTTTATTTTATTTGTTTCGATTTCATACAGAAAGTGGACAACGTAATGTAGATGATCACTGACTATTATATTATTATTGACTCTCGTGGGGCAAACCAAGGCCCTTTTTAACCCTTATTAATGTTACATTATTATATACTTTTCCCACTTGATGATAATCGTCAATTTAATCAATTGAAAAGTGCAATTGATGCTTTCTTAATATTTTTTACAAACAAAATATAAGGATCTTAAAAAATATAAGCAAAAGAAGCCAACGTCACGCGGTGTTCCCAGGCGGTCACCCATCCAAGTACTGACCGCGCCCGATGTTGCTTAACTTCGGTGATCGGACGAGAACCGGTGTGTTCAACGTGGTATGGACGTTGGCGATAGTATTATCAAATGTATTTATTATTTTTAGTCATAAATATATATCTAACCATGAAAACGAGCGGGTCGCTTGTGCTCCGTTTGCCGTGCCCTGATGGTTATATTTCTATCTCTTGATATTTCATTTTTTTGAACAAACTAATGTTTTGAGTAGAGTAAAGTTAAAAGTAAGTAAAGTTATTGCCACTAGCCAGTCGAAGTATTGCATATTCAACGTTTACTTTCTTCAAAAGACTGATTTACTCAAAGTTGATTGTTAGATCAATCTCACGTTGCAGTTTTAAGGCTTTTCTTATTAGTATAATGTATTAATATTTATTTTAACAATAAAGACTTTAGATTTAGTTTAAAGAAATCGTCCACTAAGATCTTAGTAATTTCTTTACTCCATGTTTTCTCTCTCTGTCCTTAATTATCTATGAGGAATATATGTGTGAGGATAATTAAATATACTACATAAAATATTATATATTGATGTAGTTATTTGACATCGTCGTCACAGTCTTCGGTAGTATAGTGGTCAGTATCCCCGCCTGTCACGCGGGAGACCGGGGTTCGATTCCCCGCCGGAGAGTCCCTTTTTGTTTTTATTTTACAGGCCGTTTACATAACAAAAAAAAATGTAAGCTTGTTTGTTGCAAAAGCAACGTTAATTTTAAAAATATAATTATTAAATTAAAAAATAACTTTTATTAAAGATATAAATAAATAAAATTAGTGTCTGTGGAAATGCATGTACACGATGCATATACCAAAATAACATTTTTATATATTTTATCCGTCTATACCAAGGGTTCCCAATCCTTTTTTGATCAAGGACCACTTTTACATTACTGTTACCAGCATGGACTACTATGTATGTAATCCTTGCAGTTTTTGTCATTTTGTAGTTCGATGAGTTGTATAACTTTGAGCAGAGCTGGGTACAACACCCGCTAAATTTAACATTGTTCGCGGACCAGTTTATCCCTTGCGGACCACTAGTAGTCCGCGGACCACCGGTTGGGAACCAGTGGTCTAAACAAACAGAATAAACATTCCGACTAATCTCTGGATTATCTGGATCTATCGTAATGGTACTTTCTGAGGCCCTGGATCTATTGTAATGGTAGGTACATTCTCACTATTGTAGTAACTTATTCTAGGTTATGTAAGGAGTAATATAAACTATAGAACTATATTTTTGTTAAATTACACATATACGAAATCGTGGGTATTTCCAGTCTAATAAAATTATAGTTTTGTCTTAGTTATATAAATGAGTATAAATGAGTATCTACGTATTTCGAAACTTTTTATGAGAATAGCTCGTATAGTGGATACGATCGTTATTGCGCAGTTAAATAGTTCCGAACACTGTATCGAACTCCTTTCTCTGAAAACCCGAAGACCTGCCTGCCTACACGGGGAACACATGGAATGCTAAGGAATTTCTTCTTTTTTCATAGTAACACAATGGGACTGCGTCTGACTGTAAACGATTAATTATGGATTCGATTCCTAATCTGGGGAATGACATTTAAATTATATCCATTTTTCTGCTCTCATACTTAAAACAAAGCGTGATGTTGAAATCCGCCATTCAACATTTTTTTTTTTTAGCTTCACGCTGTATCCCGCACACAGCAGGGTAGGCAGAGGGAACCTAGTTTTAAGACACTCCGTTCCCCACTTTCCGCGGAACTTAACGCCGCGCTTTACCTCGGCACCAGAGCGAAGAAATTGGATATATTAAATATTTCCACTCCTGGTATGGGAATCGAAACCACAACCAGTCGTTTATAGTCACACGCTTGTGCCACTGGGCCACGACTGGCCACAACATGCAATGTTCCGATTTTGAGCGGTAATCGGTGAACGGAGTAATTTAATCCAATTCTCTCTGACTACCATAGCAACCAGTCTCCATTCCATTATTACTTGTATTTTTTTGCATTATACTATATTTTTTTAACATGCAATCACCTTTTTAATCTACCCGATTCACCTTATTATTTTTCTATTCATCCAATTTGGTTAAGCAAATTGCGTGCAAATTTTAATCAACTATGATTTTACGGTGGCTTTAAAAAGAAGCGTTAAATTTACTTTTATTTAGAATATGAAAGAGAATTTTTGGCAAAATCTTTCTAATAACACTGTTTTGCATTACTGTAAAGGTGCTTATCGTTGCCTTGTAATTAAAACGTGGAGATTAGTTAGTAATTATTTTTCAAGAATAAAATATATAGTCTAAAAAAATATCAAAAAAGCCAACGTCACGCGTGTTCCCAGGCGGTCACCCATCCAAGTACTGACCGCGCCCGATGTTGCTTAACTTCGGTGATCGGACGAAAACCGGTGTATTCAACGTGGTATGGACGTTGGCGATAGTATTATCAAATCTATTTATAATTTTTAAGCTATAAATATATATCTAACTAAAAAATTGTTATATGGGAAAGGAGATTTTGATTGGTTTGGTAGTCAGAGAGAATTGTGTCATTTTCGTTCACCGATTTCCGGCCAAAATCGAGATATCCTATTTTATTTATTTGCATAGATATTTAAAAAATAATTATTGATTTATTTAATTAATATATAAGTTATTAATTATTTAGAATTAATGTTGTTTCTACAAACAAAAAGAAACATTTTTTAATTTACGGTTTGTTAAATAAAAACAAAAAGATCTCTCCGGCGGGGAATCGAACCCCGGTCTCCCGCGTGACAGGCCAGGGGATACTGACCACTATACTACCGAAGACTGTGACGATGGTGTCAAATAACTACTTTAATATATACTATTTGTTTTTTTATTAGTAAATTGTTATTGTTTTCATTATATTTACGCATACATCAGAATAAGATAGCATAGCAGATTAAGGAGAGACACCATAAAGCTTAGACACTATTAAGATCTCAGTAGGTGTTCCTGTCTAAAATAAAATAAAATAGCTTCATGCTGTATCCCGCACACAGCAGGGTAGGCAGAGGGAACCTAGTGTTAAGACACTCCGTTCCCCACTGTCTAAAATAAGCTATAGAATATATTATTAAAATATCCCGCATATTTATGACAAAAAAGAAACGAATATAAACAGGAAAATATCTATCTACTATAAAATGTACAAAATATTATTATTATCACTATTAATCTGTAATTTTTTTTAATATGTCTAAAATCCAAATCCCTTTGATTATAAAATTAAAATTAGATATAATATCTATTTACTTCTTCGAAAACAATTTTTCAACAAGCCTCTAAATCGTCAAGCGATCAAATCACCGGCTTAGTTCTTTGTTTATCTCCATTCTTCCATCCAGTAGCGTAGCTATCGTATTCCTATTATATACATGGGCCAGGTAGAGCAGGCACTAGGCTAGTGGAGCATGGAAGGGCATTTTAACCTCAGTTTTGAAAATAAATTAAAAGCATAAAGTACTGAAAAAAAAATATATATATACAACAATTACTGATATTATTTTCCCTATATTATCTTTTGAATTCTTTTGCCCATGTGCCGTGCTGTAATCTCCGAGATCACGAGAGGTCGAGGCCTTTTCAAGTCCCACAAATCCCGGTGTTCCTACACCCTTAATCCTAAAACGCTAAATTTGTTTCGTTCTCCTATGGTACAGCGTTGAGTTCCGCAACTCAAAAAGCAGTCTCGATTTCGCAGAAGTGGGGAAACGGATGTGTTTCTACACTCTTGTTCTTTAACTCTTTTTCTTACGGGAAGCTGATTCATATAAATGAAGAACGAAATCTTATCACTTAATTCTCTGCTTGGCATCATTGTCACATCCAGGAGATAGGCGAATATAATAATAAACAATAATCTATCATATAGGATCCAAGTAGTATTGAATTAGTATTTTGACAAAGATTATCACAGTCTTCGGTAGTATAGTGGTCAGTATCCCCGCCTGTCACGCGGGAGACCGGGGTTCGATTCCCCGCCGGAGAGAACTTTTTTTAAATTATAAAAGACAGTTTTTTTTTATCTTGTTATTTAAGTAAAGCTTTTTATATCTTAAATATATTAAAATCGTACTTGTCTTTAATTTTTACACAATGCTTTATTTTTTATTGTTTTTTTATGAATTTGATTCCAGCCTTTCCTAATATTGGTCAAAGGATATACAGATATGTATTATATATGTACATTTAAATTTTGCCACTGTGCCATGACGACTTCATGGCACAGTGGCACAGCAAGGTGTAAACGTCATGTTTGTGGGTTCGATTACCACACGGGGGCGATTATTACCATTAAGATGTTTTGCACTAAGCATCATGCAGGTTAAATGTGAATCTTAGTAATTTTTTTAATGAGCGATTTTTTTAAGATACAATATAAAGGTAAAAAAAAAAATGAGAAAAAAAGCCAACGTCACGCGGTGTTCCCAGGCGGTCACCCATCCAAGTACTGACCGCGCCCGATGTTGCTTAACTTCGGTGATCGGACGAGAACCGGTGTGTTCAACGTGGTATGGACATAGTATTAATATAATATCTGCTTATTATTTTCAAACTATAAATATATTATTGATGTTTTACTTAAAAATATTTATTTACTAGTGACCCGCTCGTGGTTTCGCCGTGTGATCTACTTATATTTCCAATTTGGGCCACTTGGGGATCTCCGGTCGGTATTCCTTTCCAGGAATCGTTATTTAAAAATAATAATTACGATAAAAAAATGACAGGCCACAGGTTGTGGCCAGTCGTGGCGCAGTGGCACAAGCGTGTGACCGTAAACGACTGGTTGTGGGTTCGATTCCCACTCGAGGAGTGGAAATATTTAATATTTCCATTTTCTTCGCTCTGGTGCCGAGGTAAAGCGCGGCGTTAAGTTCCGCCACTTAACACGCAATGCCTCCGAATTCGGCGGAAAGTGGGGAACGGAGTGTCTTAACACTAGGTTCCCTCTGCCTACCCTGCTGTGTGCGGGATACAGCGTGAAGCTGATAAAAAAATGACAAAATAAATAAAAGTTATAATAAAAAATGTAACAAATTAAAAGTAAAAAAAAAAAACAGTAGCAGTCGTGGGACTGCCGATAGAAGTGAAAAACGGAACTATTAAGTTGAGTGTAATTAAAACTATATGCAAAAATTATATGATTTTTTTTATGTTTTATTTATTAGTTACATATGATGGGTTAAACAAATCATGAACAAAATATATATACAAAGTGGTTGAAAAAATAATTAATATACAATTATCTTAATTATACATAGTATTTATATTTACACGAATTTCAATGAATTCAAGTTTGAACATTAATTATACGTGTACACAGGCTACTGCGCGTGCGCTAGTCTGGCTCTCCATAGCTATAGATATACTATTATCATTAGCATGTCGGTGACGCGAACCGAGGATTTTACCCTCTACCAAAACGCTCAAGGCGCCTAAAGAAGTTTTCACTTCAAAAATAGTCTGCATGTCATTAATGGGCCAGGGACTTCTGGTACAAACCAGAAATTCACGGTTTGCTGATAGCTAAGCTAAAAGAACAGAGCTTTTAGATCGTTGGCAAATATCGCGAAATTGATAGTCGCGTACAAATCGATTTTAGGAAAGTGATGAACAGAGTGTTTGGACACTAAGTCTTCACAATTCGTCCGACCACTACTGTGGAGAAAAAGCGTGTAGTTGTTTTTTTAATTACAATGTAGAACGAAGTGTCTTAACATTTAGTTATCTATATATGACAGAATTACAATATGCATGGGAGGTGTAAATATAAAAAATAAAAATTAAAAAATTGTGTTCTATAGAAGACAAGTAATATTGGATTACTTATTTAAAATAGTTCATCAGTATCTTCGGTAGTATAGTGGTAAGTATCCCCGCCTGTCACGCGGGAGACCGGGGTTCGATTCCCCGCCGGAGAGTTACTTTTTTTATTTAATGGCTGATTGTTTTATTTTCCCTGTGACTACTCCGCTGGGTATAAAGCGTTGAATCTGTTTTTTTTGTTATATAAGTCAATATGACAAGTCTTTTGAAGCACAGTGTCATTGAAATGAATGTATATCTTATTTTTTTAAAATAAATCACTTTGCCCTAAACATTTTTTAAAAAAGCCTGTACAGAGGCTATTTTTTATGAAAAAATATATAAATTTGGACCCGCACTTTTTAGATAATGTCCAAGCGCTCTGAACTAAACCTCATGGTTCGTTTATATTAGAAATTAAATTTTAAAGTATTTATTTAGAAATTAAATTAACAATCAATACCTGTCATTTAAATATTACGTATACAAAACTTTGTTTTCCTTATTCCATTGGAATAAAAAAAAATAAAAAGGTAAAATAAAAGACAAAAAAGTTCTCTCCGGCGGGGAATCGAACCCCGGTCTCCCGCGTGACAGGCGGGGATACTTACCACTATACTACCGAAGACTGTGATACACATTCTCAAATAACTTATTCCATAATATAAAAGAATACTATTTATTGTCATAATGAGATATTTCATGTATTTGGTAATTCTGTCATGCAAAGAGAACTGAGTGTTAAGACACTCCGTTCTTTATTGTAATTAATATAATAGCTTAATGCTTTTTACCGCATGGGAGGTGTAGCCAGCTTTCAAGTTCAGTATCATGGTGCTCGTTATCTACTTTCCGCCCAAATTCGAGATATTGCGTGTTACGTGGCGGAACTCAACGCCGCGTTTTGTCTTGTCACCAGTGCGAAGAAATAAGAATAATTCTAATATAAATCATCCCAGTGGAAATCGAAGTGTCTTGACAGATGTTCCCCCTGATTACCATGCTATGCTTGTTAAAGTGTAAAGCTGTGAAGGATGTTCTTCAATACATATCATTTTTATAAAAAAATATAGTTTAAATAATAGCTAAAATTTTGAAAGAAAAACTGTTGAGGGGACTTATGTTATTGAAACGAGTGCATTTGGTAGAAGATGATTTATTACTAACTAATTAAGGCAACGATCTTAATATTTATACGCCATCTGACTTACATACTACTTATTACACTACACCTCGGGGGGTGAATTGAAAAAAAAAATGTTTTAATACAATTTTTTTTTTTTTAGGAATATGTACATAATAATTGAATTTAAGTATTAAATGGTTTAGTTCTATTTTTATGGATAATATAAGGTTTATTACACTTCAAAATTTTTACATTCACTCCAAAATCTTCTAAAACTACAAATGGTTATATCCAGCTTATTTGCCGTTTCATTTTTAATTAAAATTAATTGTCCATTCGTATAAGATACATTATTTGTATATTTATCGTAATTACATTTACGAGTTTGTTTGCTTAAAATTAAATTTTCACGAGCATCTTGCTGCGCTACTTGTAACTTAAACTTAAGATCTAAAGCATAATTATCTGAGTCATATAATGGTTCAATATATTGACTTACTCTACAAGGTATTACACTAGGTCTACCAAAAACTAGCTCGAATGGTGTGTATTTGGTTTCTGTATGAACAGTATTATTAAAACTAAAACACCAAAAAGATAACCATTGACTCCAGGTGTCTTTCTGACCATCACACTGAATGCGTAAGAAAGAACCTAAATTTTTATGCGAATTTTCAAGTGCACCGATAGATTGGTGGTGATAAGCTGTAGAAGTCAATTTTTGTATATTTAAAATTTTACAAACCTGTTCCATTACAGTAGATACAAACTCTGTCCCACGATCCGTAGCTATGGTCTTTGGTATCCCGAACCTTAATATAAAATTATTAACTAATGCTTTTGCTATACTTACCGTGTCCTTATTTTTTAAAGGATAGGCCTCTACGAACTTAGTCAATTCACATTGAATTGTTAAAATGTAGCAATTGTCTTCAATGTCCTTTTGCAAAGGTCCAACAACGTCAAGATAGATCTTTTCAAAAGCATGTGAAGCCGTTGTAGTTATGTCCATGGGCGCCTTGACATACCTACAATGTTTCATTTTTTGACATTGAACGCACTTGCTAACAAATGTTTTAACGTCTTTATCCAAGCCTGGCCAATAAAATTTTCTTTTAATATTATTGGTCATTCTACGTACACCTGCATGACCTGCGGTGGGTAGTATATGAAAGTCATGTAATATGTATTTCCTTCCTTCCTCATCATATATTCTTTTAACTCCTCTTAGAACATAGATACGTGGACCACTCCAGTCCTTACGTTCTTTTATTTCTTTTAACATTTCTTTTATGAAATTGAAAATTTCATTATTCTTTACTATGCATAGTTCATTTATTTTTCTAGTTTTACAAAATTCTCCTAACTTAGTCACAAATTCGGCTCGCGTAAATTGTGCCCTAAAGTTAAGATTAATATATAATATTTTTCTACGTAGACTATAAATAAAACATTCTTTTTGTTCATATAAATTATCATTATTTTTCAATTTATTTAATTCCTCATTATTAATAAAAGTCATTTCTACTGAATCATTTGGTATCTTTAGTACCTCAACTACTCGTGGTTGATCAGGCCACGATTCGTTAGGTTTACTAATTTTAGATGTATCATCCTGCTGTAATTTATTTTCTAAACGTCTCTTTTGGCCTCTAGTCATGACTAACAATATCTCTTCGTTCATTTGTTTTAAAGTGTCCGATGTTATGCTAATTCTAGACAAAGCATCCGCTACGCTATTATCCTTACCTTTTACATATTTAATTTTAAAGTCGTATTCTTCTAGTGCTAACCTAAACTTAAGAAGTCTACTTGAGGGGTCTTTCATCGATAATAGATATAATAAAGGTCTATGGTCTGTCATAATCGTAAAAGATCTACCGTATACATATGGTCTAAAGTATTTTACTGCCCACACTATAGCAAGTAACTCTTTTTGAATAGTGGGGTAGTTTGTTTCGGCTTTATTAAGAGGTCTACTTGCAAAAGCTACCGGTTTCATATTTTGATTACACAAAACAGCGCCAATTGCTGTACCTGAAGCGTCAGTTTGAATGACGAATTCATTATTTTCTGAAAAATTGGGAAAATCTAATACTGGAGGACTTGTCAAAGCCTGTTTTAATGTTTCAAAACTTTTTTGACACTCTTCAGTCCAAACAAATCGTTCGTATTTTCTTGTTAACTTATTTAAGGGATATGTTATTTCGGCAAAGTTTTTGATAAATTTTCGATAATAATTACAAAATGCTACGAACCTTTTAACTTCGTCAGTATTAGTGGGTATGGGATATTTTTGTAAGATTTCGATTTTTGCAGGGTCAAGACTCCATCTTTTGAAACTAAATGTCCTAAATAAAGAATTTCTTTCTTCAAAAAATTACATTTCTTGGGATTTAGTTTTAAATTAACTTTTCTTAGCCTCTCCATAACGTCAATCAAATTTTTATTATGTACACTCAAATTTCGTCCAAATACAACTAAATCATCTAAGTAAACAAAACACTTATCAAATGTTAACCCTGACATTGCTACTGACATGGCTCTGCTAAAAGCGCTAGGACTAGTCTTAAGACCCATCGGTAATCTTTTCATTTGGTATTGACCTGTGTTTGTTGTAAAAGCCGTGTATTCCCTACTACGTTTATCTAACTCTACCTGATAGTAACTTTGATTAAGATCTAAGTGTGAGAAATAGATAGAACCACAGAGGGAGTCTAAAATTTCATTTATGTTTGGCAAAGGGAACTTATCGTCCACAATGCAGTCATTAAGTTTCCGATAGTCGATAACAAGTCTCCACTTTTTATCACTATCACTTTTTTTTTGGTACTAACAAAATTGGACTTGACCACTCGCTCTTAGCTTCTTCTATAATGTCATTCTTAAGCATTTCTGTAATTTGATTATTAATTTCATTTTTTAAAGAATGTGGTAATCTATACTGCTTAACATATACCGGACTAGTATTTGGTTTTAAAGTTATTGATTGTTGATAAATATTGGTAATATTTAATTTATCGCCGGGCAAAAAGAAAACATCTGAATATTTTGCACATATATCCTGAATAGATTTGCGCTCCTCTGTATTGAGGTGATTTAAATTTAAAATATTTAATAAAGCTTTAGCCCTATTTAAGTCATTAGCAGTTGACTTAAAGTCGCATAATTCATAATCTTGAATCGAATATATTTCCGGTTGAAACATTGGCAAAGTAACATCATGTTCATTAGTATTTAAAATTTTAACAAGTAATCTGTTATTTCGTATTCTACTTATACATCCTGCAAGGAAAACGTTATCAGCTAATTGCTGACTGTGGATAACACAGTCATTTTCCGAGTCATTATCCAAAAGTAAGTAATGAAATGACTCACAACGCGCAGGTATATGTAAACTTTCATTATAATAATTCAACGAATCATAAAGTGTTAAGGAACATTCCATTCCATATTTGTTTAAGGTAATGGAATTGTTTTCAAAGTTGATACTTGACACGTAACGACACAGAAAATCTAAACCTAATATACCGTCAGCCTTTAAAGGTAAGTTATTAAAAACATGTAGCCTTATATTAAAGTCAACATGAAACTGTTGATCACGATGAAATAAGATGACATCAGTGTAACCTATGGACTGAATTTTACCTCCAATACCATTTATGGTAGTTTCGTCTCTAATTACTTCACTGTTACTGGGTAATGCCTGTTTCTTTATTACGGATAATGATGCTCCTGTATCTACTAACCAAAAATATTTTCTATTGTTAATAAAAAAACGATAAATATTTAGCTTTGCCATTTAATGCCAAAATATTATGTTTCAACTCGAAAAAACTGCATTTCACTATTATTATCTGCGTTTACGGGTTGATTCTGTGAATGTTCTTCTGAATAAAATACTTTGTGTCTATTGCCACTACCACGAGTTGTCGAACTCGATCGATTCTCGTTTGAATGAGGTCTACCACGATAAAATGCTTGGCCGCGTGGATTATTATTAAAATTTCTTCGATTATTAAAATAACTGGAATTATTTGACTTACCTACGTTATTTTGTGGGAAATATGATCTTTGGCCGCGAACCTGTTTTCTAGTATGGGAATTCAAATGAGAACGTGACTTACCTCTTCCACGAGTGGAGAAATGCATGACATCCTCACCTCGCGATGAAGATGCAGCTGACAGCTCTTCATCTTTCGCAGCTTGAATCGCCTCGTTTAGGTGTTTGTAGTTGCGTGCTGCAATAATCGTACTCAGTCTTGAACTTCTTAGACCGTCAGAAAAACGTTGTATTGCGAATCGCTCATTAATAGGTTTTAAAATTTCGTACTTGTCAGTATCGCCGTCTGCCTGAGCTATAGTTAAATCTGCAAATAAGTTCTCTATCTCGGTTCCAAACTGTTCTATAGTGCGATATCCTTGAGATACAGTTTGCAGCCGTGATTGTATTGCAGTAGGACTTTTCTTTACCAATAATTTGTTTTTTAAATCCTTAATTAAGTCTTTTGTAGAACTGTATTCGGGTAACATACGTAATTTAGCGTTCTGTGACAGCCTACTTTTTAAAACAAATGTAATTTTTGACCTGATGATGACAACATATCCGAATACATTTCTATAGAGTCAATGATACCTTTAATGCTGTTTTCATTATTGTTCATAACAGGAATTAAACTACACGCTGTTTTCAAATCGAACTCCATTTTTAGTTCAGTTCACTGTCACTACTACTCGTATGACATGCAGGCTTAGAACATAAATTGATAATTTCTGAGTAGTATGACTTTATTTCATCGCTTATTGAAGCTATGAATGTAAGAGATTTAGGCTTTATTTCCTTAGAAGTAACACATTGGATTATATTAGAACTTTTCTCAAATAATTTCTCAGTTTCCGCTAACTTATTTCTTATAACATTACCTTTATATCTTAACTTTCCCTTCTTAATTAAATATTTTCTTATCAATTTAAGTTCATCTAAACATTTAACTAATTCATCTTCCATTCCTTTTTAACAACATATTAGTAAAAGAAATACATACCAAGTATATTATCTCACTTACAAGTAGTTACCATGGTAGGGGCTACGACTTGATACATTGCAATATGAAACTCTTTGTTTACATTGTACTTAATCGATCAAATAATATTAATAGGATACATTTATTTTACTACATACTACACTAATTCATTAAAATACACCTTAGAGTTTATAAATAGTCATTTTAACAGTTCACATTTTATTTCTGAAATTTTATTGGATCACTTTACAAAACACGCACTTTTTATTAATAGTAGATATAACCACCTGATTTTCACACATTTTTTATTTTTTATTTTTAATGCCGTCACTTCTCTACTGGCTGGCTGGTATGCGGACTTCGCGTTCTTCTTCCCAATTGCCTCGACGGGTGAATGACCGTCTTAAGTTGTTTTGGATAATCTGGTGTGATATCCAATTTCTATGGCATTTTTTGTACTGTTTATAAATAAAGTACAGCGCTGCAATGCCCAGTAGCACACAAATAACCAATAAAACTATGCTGATTGTAGACAGATTCATTCGTATTTCTTCGACTTGTGCCTGGTTAGAGCCTCGAAAACGCCGCGTTTTGATTCACAAATACAGTATCTTTCTCGACACTGGATCGACACATAGTTAGATTTTTTTTTTTGAGTAAAACAGTATAATCGTAACGAAGAATAATCTTAAATTTCTACATATTGCTTTAATTCGAACTTTTATCCAATTCTTCAACTCATCGTCCGATTTTGGAGCTGCAACACTATACTGCGATCAAATTCGCGTCGCGCGCCCCAAATATGGCAACTGGCAGGGTCGCCATGAGGGGACTTATGTTATTGAAACGAGTGCATTTGGTAAAAGATGATTTATTACTAACTAATTAAGGCAATGATCTTAATATTTATACGCCATCTGACTTACATACTACTTATTACACTACACCATTAATTATATATGAAAAGTTTAAAAATAATAAATAAATTTGAGTAGTGCTATCGTCAACGTCCATACCACGTTGAATACGCCGGTTCTCGTCCGATCACCGAAGTTAAGCAACATCGGGCGCGGTCAGTACTTGGATGGGTGACCGCCTGGCAACACCGCGTGACGTTGGCTTTTTTGCTACTTTTTATTAGAGGTTACATTTTATTTTTTCAATATAATTGAATTTAATTACTAATTTTACGTTATAGCTGTTAGTATAATTGTGAAAATTAGTTTCAGAATCTGTGAAAGACACTCTTTCGTATTCCAAATTCAGTTTCCGTTTTCTATTTAAAGTGTTATTGTCAGACCTAGGAAATTGAAAAAAATATTTTTGAAAACTTATTAAACTTTGAACCCAGCGGAATTTGAGCCCGCGGAATGCGTGTCAAACGCATGATACATCATACGCATACGTTTAAAAAAAAAACAATAAATAGAGAATAATTGATACAGTCACTCGCATATTTAATTTTGATTAAATTATTACCAAGTAATTAAGGTGTACCAAGTAAAATAAGTATAATTGTAAATAAATGGTAATAAAGGAAATAACACTTGGGCCAATGCGAGATCCAATGTCAATGATATGATTTCACGTAGAATTGAAGGCAGCAGGGCAGTAAGACAGAAGTTAGTGCCACAACACTACCGGTGGTAAATTATTTGACGTTTAAAAAATGAAGGATGTAATTTCTTATTTTGAATAAAATTATTTGACTTTGACTCTTTTTTCTCATTTCCACCTGAAATTAAGATATTTTAAGACACTGTTTTACTTCATTACGATGGCCTTCAGCCTTCAATATGGATAACGATAGAATATAAAGGTATTAGGAACCTCTAGTGATTTTTCATACTACCCTTCCAAATAAATTTATAAAACCTTCGCACCGTTGTTTAACATCGAATAATAAATGTAATGAGATTCCATTGTTTAATAAAATAGAGTGCAATTTAAAGTATAGCGTATGGGAGAAAAAAAAAACGCATTAACATCACCTCCAGTGTCATTTTTGTCTCAATATATAAAAAAGAAAAATTATTCAGGTGATAATAAAATAAAAGATAATCAACTATTAAATCGATACTTTTTAAAATATATGTTGTTTTTACAACAACAAAAATATTTATCGAATCACTGTAAAATAAAAATAAAAAAAGATTCTGCCATTTAAATATTACGTATACAAAACTTTGTTTTCCCTATAAACAAAAATAAAAAACTAAAATAAAAGACAAAAAAAGTTCTCTCCGGCGGGGAATCGAACCCCGGTCTCCCGCGTGACAGGCGGGGATACTTACCACTATACTACCGAAGACTGTGACACACTTTTTCAAATAACTTATTCAATGCTATGCTTACAATGTAAAAGAATATTATTTATTGTCATGATGAAGTGTTTCATGTATGTGGTAATTCTGTCATACAAAGAGAACTTAGTGTTAAGACACTCCGTTCTTTATTGTAATTAAATATAACAGCTTAATGCTATTTACCGCATGACAGGGGTAGCCAGAAAAATCTTAATATCATGGTTCTCGTTATCTACTTTCCGCCAAAATTCAAGATATTGCGTGTTACGTGGCGTAACTCAACGCCGCGTTTTGTCTTGTCACCAGTGCGAAGAAATAAGAATAATTCTAATATAAATCATCCCACTGGAAATCGAAGTGTATTCTTGTTAAACCGAAAGCTGTAAAGGATGATCTTTAATCCGTATCATTTTTATATAAAAAAAGTTTATTTGTGACGTATTAATATAATAGCAAAAATATTTAAAAAAAACCATTAATTATGTATTAAAAGTTTAAAAATAATAAATAAATTTGGTATGTGCTATCGCCAACGTCCATACCACGTTGAATACACCGGTTCTCGTCCGATCACCGAAGTTAAGCAACATCGGGCGCGGTTAGTACTTGGATGGGTGACCGCCTGGGAACACCGCGTGACGTTGGCTTTTTTGCTAATTGCTAATTTTACGTTATAACTGTTAGTATAATTGTAATAATTAGTTTCTGAATCTGTGAAAGACACTCTTTTTTGATTCCAAATTCCGTTTCCGTCTTCTATTTATTGTGTTATAGTCAGACTTAGGAAATTGAAAAAAAGTGTTTTTTGAAAACCTATGAAACTTTGAACCCAGCGGAATTCGTGCCGCGCCTAAGACAAGCGCTTCAAACGCATGACACATCATAGGCAATATACGTTTTTTTAAAAAGATTCAATAAATAGAGAACAATTGTATTTTTGATTAAATTGATGATTGTCGCAAAGTAAAATAAGTACACCTTATTTTACTTATAACCGAGTATAATGTAATAAAATTAATGGTAATAAAGGACACCTGGGTTGCCCTACAATGATACAGCTTCACGCTTTTTCATATAAGGATAGTGTCAAGACTCTACGTTCTCTCTCCTTCCGACTGAAATTGAGACATTTGAATGTTGAGTAGAACTTAACGCGGAGCTTTGTATTAATTTAATATCATTTGACAGAATGGGAGTCGAACCCGTGATACATCGCGTTTACAGTCAAACGCTGTTTCACTGCGCTACGATGACCTTTAGTTCTCAAAGTTTATAACTACGGAATATAGGAGTATTAGGAACCTCTGGTGTTTCTCCATTCCACCCTTACAAATAATTTTAAAAAATCTTCGCAGCGTTATTTAACTTGGAATTATATATGTAGTGTGATTCTATCGCTTAATTATATATAAATGCTTAAATATAATTAAGTTGAGTACATTTTAAAGTATAGCCTATGTGAGGAAAAAAATGCATTAACATCGCCTCCAGTGTAATTTTTGTCTTTTTTGAATTGAAAAGAAAAACAAGTATTTAAATCAGTACGTTTTTAAAATTGATGTTGTTTTTATAAAAATAAAAATATTTATCGAATCACTGTAAAATAAAAATAAAAAAAGTTCTCTCCGGCGGGGAATCGAACCCCGGTCTCCCGCGTGACAGGCGGGGATACTTACCACTATACTACCGAAGACTGTGACAATAATGCCAAATAACTACTTCAATACATACTATTTGTTTTTTATTTAATAAAATAAGGTTTTTTTGGCTTCACGCGTATCTTCTGAAGCAGAGTAGGCAAAGAGAACATGTTTGTATATGCATATGCAATATTAATGTTATATGTATCTAATGATATAAATTTTATAAGATATTTGTGGCAGCGTCTGCCTGTAAAGTCGATGATTGTGGGTTCGATTCTATTTTTTATCACTTTTCTCTCTTAGTGATAACACAAAGTGGAGCGTTGCGCCACTCATTCGTAATGTTTCCAATTCTGATGGAAGGTGAAGTTGAAGTGTTTTGACACTACATTTTCCCTCTAGCTTCTCGCATTGCAACCTGCATTGCGAGAAGCATGAAGGTGGAGAAAAGGCATGAAGGTGACTTGAGAAATATGAATGTTCCAAATACTTTTGAAGTTTGATCTTTTCTTTTTAAACAATCCTTATTGTCAATGAAAAGTTATATACTATTATACATTGTTTATTTATATTAATCGAAGTAACGTCGAGCGCCGTCGGTATGTTGACGGGTGGGAAGGGAACACTGGATATTGGCCAGTTTGCTTATCATTTTTTTTTACACACTCTGTATCCCGCACACAACGGGCTAGGCAGAAGGAATCTAGTGTTAAGACGCTCCGTTCCCCACTTTCCGCTGAATTCTGAGGCAATGCGTGTTAGGTGGCGGAACTTAACGCCGCGCTTCGCCTCGACAGCAGAGCGATGGAAATGGGAATCGAACCCACAATCAGTCACTTTACAGTCACACTTTGTACCACAGCGCCACGACTAGCCCCAATTATCATTATATGTGTATATGTTAATAAAATATATATTTGTGTATTATTTACTAAATTGTTTTTTTTTTCATATTAACTCTTATCTCTAAATATCATTGTGATATTTACAATACAGTACATACAAAATATTTTTTAATGTTTTCGCTTTATGTAGCTCGGTTAAGATTTTTAATTTTCTTTTTTTTACAATTTCCAGCTTTTTCTGCTTAACAGAATAATCAGAGAGATCAAGACACTCTGTTCTCCATTTTCCACACTAAATTATAACTTCACGTGTCGAATGGCGGAACTAAACGCCGCGCTTTGTCCTGTAGCAAATAATGAAAATAATTAAATTACAATGCTTCTACTAAGTGGGAATCGAACCCACAACCAAAAGTATTTCTAATCAATTTCATATACACTTTGTTATAAAACGTTTTAATTTTTTGTTTATACGTTACTTGCTATGGCAACATTTATTTTACCGTATTAGGGTATCTTAATATTTAAAAAACGTAAATAAAACAAATGAATCTTTGAAATGCGCTATATTCTCTCACTTGCAATAAACTACAAAAGTTAAAATATATAATATAACATAAAGTTACAAAAGAAGTATATCTACTATTTGTAAACCAACCTTCGTGCAACCAAAACCATTTGGCAGCCATATTTAATATAAACTATACAGATAAAAAAATATTTAGTAATTGATTTATAAAAAAATATTATTTAAAAAAAACAATGTAAAAAACATTTGTAGAAAATGTGTAAAAAATTAAAAGCAGATTTTTAACATACAACTGTTAAGTTGGAAGCTGTAAAAAAGAACAGGGTTCGATTCCCGCTGCGTTTAAATTTTAATACTTTTTCTAAAAATGTTTTTTATTACCAATTATGTGAATAACACAGTAAAAAGGTTAAAATATTAATGATTTGAAATAAAATAATTTAATTTAGTTTTTTTTAATATAGTCAAATAATTAAATATGGCTACCATTTCACCGTTGACTAGACGATAAATACATACACATAATTAAAGGCAAAATGTATACAGATTAGGAAAACAAGCTTTTGTTTAAATGTAAACTTTTGTAAACTTTTTGTTTTTGTATACAAATTTAAAATTAATAAATTATACATATATGAATTTTATTTTTGTGCGATTTCTTTTATACACGCTTTTTTATATATAGGCAGAGAGAACCTAGTGTCAAGACACTCCGTTCTCCACTTTTAGCCTGAAATTGAGACGTTGCGTGTTGAGTGGCGAAACTCAACACCGATCTTAGATTAACCAGATTGGGGAAATTAAAATAATTTAAATATAACCTTTCCCCATAGTCGGGATTGAACTTAGAACTCGCGTTTTTAGTCAGACGCTGTCACACTGCGCCAAGATGGCCTCAATTCTTTATACTTAAATATAGATAAAGCATATATTATAAAAATATCCACAATTGAAAAGCCAAAAAATAATGTTAACTCCAAAAACTTATAGGACAGGGATAAGCAACCCACGGCTCGCTTAATAGTCTTATGCGGCTCCTTTAGCTTTTATATATATTACAGATTCTCCTGCTACTTCTTATATACTAGTAAGAAATGTTACTTTGACCAGTCAAAATATAATCATAATCATGATAGGTTCATTGATAAAAAAGGTTGTTTACCCCTGCTATAGTACATACAAATTTGCCTTCAAAACTGTCAAACAGAAGAATAAAAACTAATCTTATAAGAATATTCATAAAGGCTACCATTTTTCGGTTGAATTTGCGATTCCAAACCCGCTGGAGTAAAGCTCGTATCAAAACAGTTTATCCATTACACTAGTTTACAAGAATATTTCGTTGAATCTATTGCTTATTATTTTCTTAACAAATTTTGTATTTTATATTATTTATAATTACATTATAGTATTTTAATACAATTCCAAACGCTAGCCATATTAAAGTGTAATAAATAATACATACATAAGTAACATACAAAGTTTTTATATTATTTTTTAATATATAGTCAAAATTATATGCCAAGTTTAAGTTTAATTTTATGACATTTGACACATGACAGCTGTCACAAACTTGGCAAAATGGCGGTAAGCCATAAAGAAATGACAATACAAGAATTAAGGTAACATGAAAACGAAATTCTAACACATTGTACGTAAAGGCACAAATAATTTAAGTACCTAAGTGTTGTTTTAGTGTTTATTTGTTCAATTGATTTACAAAAAAAAATATAGGATTATTGAAAAAGGGCTTTTAAAGTTATATAAATGTTTTTTAAAGAGCTCAAATCGGCTATATAATGTTGATAATAAACATTATTTGTATAGGTATATTATATGTTGTATTGCAACTTCAATATATTAAATTTTAGTAAATGATGCTAAATAAAAAAAACTTATAATATTTTTTAATTTTCTGAGTAAATTCTACTTGTTTGTTAACTCAGAAAATCTAAAAAAAATGTATATTGTTATTTGTGCGATATAAATACATAAATTGAACAAATAACCACTAAAACAAAAGTTTCAAAATTACATATAACACTGTAACTACATTTAGAATATATGTAAGTTACATTTAAGTAATTGATCATTTACTTCTATAATTCCATACAATTGTGGTGTGACAATTTACAATTGTACACACGAAATTAAATGAAAGTTAACTTACATTTAAAACTTATTTACTTTTAATATTATATTATATTACATTACATATATTCTACACCGGACCCAGTTCAAAATGTACCATTTTTTTTGGCATCTTATTACTAAATTCGTCTGATCTACGTCTAGTTCACATGATTTTTCTACAATTAATTATGTATATACATAGGAACAATTGTGTTTCTGCTTGTATGACCCATAACTTGTATTGTATGTTTTCATCAATTTTTTTAATGTGTTTTAAAAGTTATATAATAATATATAGATGTGAATAAATTGATGAATCGAAGATGTATATTTTTTTGCAGCTATTTTTAAGTTTAATGTTTATTTCTTTTATATTGTTTCAAAATTTTTTTACATGAAGTTGTTTGATTTGTATGACATATTTAGATTTAATCTTTATATTATATTATTGATTCTGTGATAAAATTATGTCACTTCTATTTATAAAAATATATATTAATGGGTATACAAATGTGTATGTAATTCGATTTATCAACTTATTCACACCTATAACAAAAATTAAAAAAAAAACAAATTTATGTTACTCTTTTCAAATTTATTACATCTTTATACACTGTGCCAAGAAACTACCAAAAATAATAAAAAAAAAAAAAAAAAAGACCAAAAAATATTCCCTTTTCTTATAAATAAATACACATAAAAAACATAACATCCATACTAAATGAGACACTAGGCCAACACAGTCCTGTCGATGCTCGCGTACTCCTTGCCGGAGCGCGGGCGCGCCGCGTGGCGGTCGGACGCGTCGCACGAGCTGAAGGACGACACCGACAGCGACTCCATGTAGTCGGACGTGTCGGACGCGCCCGACGACGTGCTCTTGTTGGTTATGTGGCTGTGGCGCGCGGTCGTGTCGGTTTCTGATGGGGATGGGGGGAAATGGAGTTATTTATTTATTTTAGTATATGTTTTTGTTCTAGTGTGAAGTATCCCGCGCTCAGTAGGGAGGGAAAGTGGGTTAAGATACTCCGTTTTATAAGTACTGCCGAATTTAGAAGCATTGTGTGCTGCTAAGTGGCGGAGATTAACACCGCGCTATATTAAATATTAGAAATATTCCTCGAGTGGGAATCGTACCCACAACCAGTCGCTTTACAGTCACACTTTGTGCCTCTGCGCCACGACTGGTCCAAATAAATCTTAAATAAACTTTAATTTAAATATGATTTAAATTAAACTAACTTCAGTTGTAAATATAGCTAGCTAGGTATAGGAGCCAGTCATGGCGCAGAGGCATAAAGCGTGACTGTAAAGTGACTGGTCGTCGATTCAATTCTCACTTAAGGCGAGGAAATATTTAATATTTCCATTTTCTTCGCTCTAATATCGAAGCGAAGCGTTTAGTTCTGCCTCTTAACTCGCAATGCCTCCAGAATTCGGCGGTGCATGGAAAACGAAGTGTCTTAACACTAGGTGCCCTCTGCCTACCCTGCTCTACCCTACTGTGTGCGGGGTACAGCGCGAAGCTAAAAAAAATTGTGTTCTTTCCCCAGTAGGAACTAAACAACAAACTCTTTCATTAATTTCATTAGTCAACGTAACTGAGACACGTTAGCGTCGAAATTATATCATAAAAATAGTACAGTAGCATATTACATATCACTGCAACTACTTGACGCGTTTATAAATAAACATTATCGATGATAAAGCGAAAGTGACCTTCCAGATAACACTGTTGTGATAAAATGTTAAAATGACAAATACATTTATTTATATATGTTATACATTTTTTTTATTTCCCGTAGGAAAGGTAAAAAAGTAATGAAAAGTCACTCCGTTTCCCATTTTCCTAGCTAATCTTGAACTATTGTTCCAATCTAAATTTGGTAATGAAATAAATGTGTGTATTTTCTAATCTGGTTATACAAAATCCTTTATATTTTTATTCAGCTTCACGCTGTTCTTTTATACCAGTGCTTTCTTATAACCTAGTGACAAGACACTCCGTTTTGTACTTGCCATGTGATTGCGAGACATTATTATAATAAGAAATTTCAATTATTTTATAATCTTAGTACAATAGTAGATAAACATTTTAAATTTTATGTAAATGTATAGTAATACATAAATAAACGTTATAAAAATGTCCGTGTGTTTAAAAAATAAAGAAAACAGCTCACCATTTCTCTTCTTTCTTCTAGTCAATGTGTCAACTTCACACGAGTTAGATTTCGTCAAAGTCGCTACTTCTTCAAACTGGAATGTCAAGTTTTTTAACGGATCCGACGAATTGGACTTCAAAAATGGCGCGTGAACTGGCGTCAAAGTATTCCTAAACGATCTGTTCTTATGTTTCTTGCAAGACTTTGAACTCGTTACCGGCATTTCGAACTCGTTGAAATCACCTTTATGATGTTTTAGAGAACCAGTCGAAACCCCTGAGTCGTTTGAACTCGACGAATCTCTATTTTTATCAGATTTACTCGGAACACTTGAAGATCTGCGTATTTTCACAGCATCCCTGAATCTGGCCACTAAAATATTTTCTGTCTTTGGTTCGGGTGATTTGAATACTTTCTCCTTTTCCGAATCTTTTCTTAAGGGCACACCTTCGTTAATAGAATTAGTTTTGCAAGTCCGTCTAATAACTGTTGGCGTGAAACATAATCTACCGTTTATACTGAATTCGTCATCTTGCCTTTTGGTAAAGTCAGCAGAACTAGACCGTCTTGTGCTTATAGTGTTATCTGTATCCGATTGGAGTGGATCTGACACGTGGCTGATTCTACTGATATTGTCAGATAGGTTTTTGCTACTAGAACAACTGTTTTCCATTTCCAGATGCATATAATTTATATCGTTGCAACAATCTGTTTGGTGTACAGTGTTTGTTGTAGCCGTCGATATTTCATCGTCATTTTCCGGTATATCCTCTAAAGCGTCTAACTCTTCTTGGCTAAAACCAGCGTTTTTTAGTATATGTAAAGAATTTTCAAATTCAGCTAAAGTAGCCCTATCAATGTTCGCATAGTTGCTTAGATCTATGGTTTTAGGATTTGGAGTGATGTTGACGTAATTAGAATGTGTTTCAGTAATATTATTATCACATGGTTCTTCTGTTTGGTTGTCTTCGTTTTTGGTTTCGTTCATGGCGCAGTTGCAGGACTGGCCGATGAGACACTTTAGTTTCTTTGGTGTGTCGTACAGGCTTGCTGAATCAGAGCTTGCGTCTACTGGATGCTCCTGTAATGATAATACATAATTATTAATCGATTGCACTGAATGTTAGAAGTTGAAGAAGAAGTTGAAAGTGAATAGTTTGTTAAACTTGCATATAAAAACCAATCACATAGTCAATTATTTATCCTCCAAAACATTTTAAAGCTTCTTATTTGCACTAACCCGTTTCTGTTAAGACCAAGATTCTTTCTACAAAGGTTGTCTGGCAGAGATTGCTACCAGCAATAAGACCACCTTTGCATACTCTGTACTATTTGATGAATTATTGTGTACTGTATTCCATCTATCAATTCGAGAATTTTCTTTAGGTCATATTTAGTAGTCGTAATAATCACAATACGCCATTTTTAACAACATAAAAGTATCGTATACATTAATCAACTATTATACACGTTCTATAATCCGTAATAGATTTAGCATATGTTTCACTTACATCGGCGTACGCTTTTAATTGTTACAGATGTAGCAAAACATCGAAATATTTACTCTTCCAAATTCATATCGTAAAAAGAATATATATATAATAAGTGAATTCATAAGATTATGACTAAAAATTAGTAATGTAAACTTATTTTATTTTATAAAACAACATACCTGAATTAAAGGCATAGGTGTCTTTGGCACGTCATAGTTTTCGTAAGGTCCACTAAATTTCTTCTTACAACAACAAGGTTTAGGTTGTTGCCAGCATTGGCAAGTGTTGCCAGTCTTGATTGGCACGATCGGCGTACAGCAAACAGGACTGGCACGCTTAGAATCAAAGCTTTTGTCAAGGCAAGCGCTGCGTGGCACAGAATATTCTGAGGCACTTCCGCTTGAACGAGAATATATGGAGGCGCGATCAGAATCTGATCGTTTCTCCATTATATTCTCCATCGTCCATACTGGTGACATCATAGAGCCTGGTGTGTTCATTGTTGATGATCTGTAAAGTGGGTTGGTTTTGAGGTTAGTTTAGATATATTTTAGTGGATATGAAGTATTGTAAAAATGTTGTATAGGATTAAATAAAATGTTTTGAATTTTTGAAAAAGTTATATTAATTTCGTTAAAGTCCTTATAGTAAGGAGGCTATATAAGGAGAGAGAGACAGAGAGAGTTATGCAAAATTTTCAAAACAATTTTCTTGAAAACTTTTCTTTTTTTTGCAACATATTATGTATTATTTTCATTCAAGTGTCTTTAATTAAAACTGTCAGATTAATAATAATCGTTTGAGCTATTATAATTCTAATTTTTGATATAAATAGAAGTATTTTATTAATACAAAAAATAATTCTGTTTCCGTTTCTAATAAACACGCATCTCCAGTATCTAACGTAGTAAGCAGATAGAACTTAGTGATAAATCACGTTCCACACTCTCCAACCACTTGGGCCTACCTATTGCGTGTTGAGTGGCGGAAGCCAACACCTCAATTTGCTTCGCTAGACTAAAGATATTCTTATAAGTATATATTCTTATAGGTATAGGTAAAAGGTCATCATGAAATATCGAATACTAACATACAAATATTAGAATCGGAAGGGAGGTAGTTTATAATCAATAGACATAAATAATGAATAGACTAAAATAATGTGACAGGGCTGAATTAAGGAGTACTTAAGGTCTCTCGCAAGTCTATATCCCCATCTTTTACTTTTTTTATTGGGTCTTTAAATTTAACATAGAGATTTTCATTTGGTACTATGCGAAAGAAATGACAGACAACCATTTTATATAGCAAATGCAATAGTTATAAAAATATTAATTCTGATAGATTTTAAAAGTAATTAGGAACTGTTCTTATAACGTATCAAGTTTAACATGAGACCACCGTGATACAGTGGGGTAAGCAAATTCCGTTTCGACTGTAAACGCAATGGGTTGTAGGTTCAATATTTTCTCTGTTAAAATATTATATTTAAACTATTTTCATTGATCCGACTTAATAAGAGGGATAAAATTCGGTGTTGAGTTCCGAAGCTTCACACACAATGTCACTAAATTATATATGGAGGAAGGAGGGCTTTGACACTAGATGTCATCTTTTAATTACTATAATAAAATAACAACCACCTAGCTAATAAAATAAAATAATATTAACAAACCTTGTCAAATGACTGATCTTGCCAATACAACTAGAGCACCTCGGTAGAGACGTCGGCCTCCTAAACTTATCCTCATTACTGTCTAGACTAGTGTCTAGATCAGATAAACAGTGCATGGTCTGGCTCGCTGGTCCTCCCCAAGACGGTGACACTGATCTCATAGACTGATTGAAACAGTCGTCCATACACGAACTGGTGTCGGAGAACCGCTTTTCTAGAACTGGAAGTTGATTTGATTTTTGGGTTAAAATATGTTTTTAAGTATCTTTTTAATATATTATATTTATTTATTATATTTCTTTATTTTATTATATTTTCAATGTCGTTTTGTCAATAATATAGGGATATTAGAAATGATTTAAAAGCGTCAATATTAATGAAATCATTACTACAGTTCAGTTCAGCGTTCAGCATTTAGCTCAAAGAAGTTTACATATCTTAATAACATTCTCCTGTGATCTTTTTGAGCAAAAGTTAAAGAATTCGAGAAGGAGAACTTGAAATCTTTTTACCAAATTATAGAGACACAATTTAAATTTATATGCAGAAAAAACCTAGGTGGTCAATATTTTTGATATTAATATAAGAGAAATATATAAAGTTAGTATTTTTTTTAGCTTCACGCTGTATCCCCTACACAGCAGGGTAGGCAGAGGGAACCAGAGGGAAACCCACTTTCCGCCAAATTCGGAGGCATTGCGTGTTAAGTGGCGGAGCTTAACGCCGCGCTTTGCCTCTACACCAGAGCGAAGAAAATGGTAATATTAAATATTTGCACTCTTCGAGTGGGAATCGAACCCACAACTAGTCGTTTACAGTCACACGCTTGTGCCACTGCGCCACGACTGGCCCCAAAAAGCTAGTATAAGTTGATAAATCAATAAGCAGATGAACAGATTATTTTCACTAAAGAACTTAAAAGAATATCTTAACACTAGGTTCTCTGTATTATAAAGTATTTTTCCTCACCTGAACCACTTCTAGAAGCAATACTAAGTCGCGAGTGGGCTTCGTGTGAATATATATTGAGGAGTTCAGTAAGTTCCCTTCCTCCTTCAGCTGCGAATACGAACAGACCGGCGCCCTTGCCGCAACGAGAACCGCCTTCTACGCAGAACCGCTTGTCTACCATGCCAAAACGCCTAGAAATAGAGAATAATGTGATTAATATGAGGCATTTCGAGGAGTGGAAATTATATTTCTATTTTCTTCGCTCTGGTGTCGAGGTAAAGCGCGGCGTTAAGTTCCGCCACTTAACACGCAAGCCTCCGAATTCGGCGGAAAGTGGGGAACGGAGTGTCTTAACACTAGGTTCCCTCTGCCTACCCTGCTGTGTGCGGGATATAGCGTGAAGCTATTTATTTATTTTATTTATTAAATGTGATAACTATAGGTTAATATATAAATAAAATAAATTGTATATTCCAGTTGGGGCCAGTCTTGGCGCAGTGGCACAGACGTGTGACTGTAAACGACTGGTTGTGGGCTCGATTCCCACACGAAGAGTGGAAATATTTAATATTTCCATTTTCTAGGCTAAGTGCGACGTCAAGTTCCGCCACTTAACACGCAATGCCTCCAAAATTCGGCGGAAAAAAGGGGAACGGAGTGTTATAACACTAGGTCCGTCTGAGATACAGCGTGTAGCTAAAAAAAAAACCACTTTTGGGGTCTTTCCCCATTAGAAATTTTTAGATGATAATAAACTGGACTAATTAGTCCAAGTTATGTACTTTTCAAGGAACTTATTAGGGGGCCAATAATTTTGACTGTACGTTGTCTGTCTGTAACCTAGTTGTAGAATAGCTTTTTCCCGCATAGGAGGTAGTTAGAGAGAGCACAGTGTACTTCTCCACTTACACAGTGTACTTACACCGTCCGAAACTGAGACATTGCATTGTTCCGCTACTGAACGTAGCGGAACTCAACGCCGCGCTTTGTAATAATATAAAATCATTCAACTGAGTAGGAATCAAAGCCACATGTTCACACTAAGTCCCTATGACCACTGTTTAAAATAGTTTAAGATTTTTTGAATATAAGCTCAACAGTTATGAGTCGTATATAGATACAAAGGCTTATGGCTATGAAATATATTATAGAATACGAAAATATTTCTTTAAAACCAAAGGAATGGCTCTGCCATCTAATCACGACAAGTTAAGTAAAACATTAAACATTGACACAAACAAAAACTTAAACAAAGTAATCTCTTAATTGCTCCTAATTGGAACTGCCCGTAGAAAAGTGTCCTAACCCACATTTTTCCCACTGTCTTCAAACATGCTTATATACATATAATTTTTTATGTTTTTTTCATTTCCTATGGACTTATTGTCCGTATATTTTCCTATTTATTACATTATTTATTTGTTAAATGACATTTCAATCTTTGAAATTAAGAATCTTCTTATATATCTACATATGTAAATGGGGGCCAGTCGTGGCGCTGTGGCACAAAGTGTGACTGTAAAACGAATGGTTGTGGGCTCGATTCCCACACGAGGAGTAGAAATATTTCATATTTCCATTTTCTTCGCTCTGGTGTCGAAGCAAAACGCGGCGTTAAGTTCCGCCACTTAACACTAATTCGGCGGTAAGTGGAGTGGAACGGAGTGTCTTAACACTAAGTTCCCTCTGCCTACCCTGCTGTGTGCGGGATACAGCGTGAAAGTAAAAAATAAATATTTAAATATTTACTTATTCCTTAAAGTTCCTCAAAGGGTATCATAAGAGTTACGTGTAAATTACCATCTTAACTACCGTTTATAAATGAAGACTATATGCAAGCATGTATATTTTTTAGAATATTTCAATATGCGTTATAAATTTGTAGTAAAAATGTTCATCGAAAAATATGTAACGCAATCGTTATGGCTTCAAATTCTGCACTGGTATCGTAAAAAGTTTTCCTATTTAAGCTGTTACTTTAGTAATTACTTTCTGTAATTATTAAATCTTAATTATATTTGGTTTGGAATTGGAATTGGTTGTGGGGTCGATTCCCACTCCCACACGAGGAGGAGGACGAGGAGGTTTATAATATTTCCATTTTCTTCGCTCTGGTGTCGAGGCAAAGCGCGGCGATAAGTTCCGCCACTTAACACGCAATGAATGTCTTGAAACTAGGTTCCACCTACACTGCTGTGTGCGGGATACAGCGTGAAGCTAAATAAAATATGGTTTTTAATAATTTCGCTCTGGTACTACAAAACGCAGCGTTGAGTTCCGCCAACTTACATCAGTAATTCCTCTACTAAATGTGATTAGCAACTAGATTCCCTTTTGTCCCACGTTAAATTGTTAACATAAACAAAATATGATGTCTAAAAGCTTATCATGTGTTTTTAGTATGTTTTATTTGAACTAAGTGCTGGATTGCGTGAGTATTTGTAATAATTTTGAAAATGTAGTCTATCCCACTGTTCTTTTATGTCTTCAAACATGAAACGATCATCATTTTTAATATCCAAGTATATCAATGACCCTTTAGATTAATATCAATTTACAAACATAAATTTTTATTATTTTCCAAAATTCAATTTGTGTATCAAATTTCAATATTTTTTTTTTTTTTAAATATTTCTTTATTGACAACTATAGTAAATTATATATTTAGTTACTAAGCAATTTAAATATATCGAACTATTATCGATATAATAATAATCGATCGCTGAACACGATTGATATGTAAAAATCGATTTAATAATCGTGTAATTAATTTCTAATTAACCTGCTTATAAAAAAATAATATAATATGAAGATAGGTTGAAATATATCAAATCAATAATCGATTACATATTCAAACGTAAATCGTACATAAAAATTAATACAAAAATATCTAGAAATAATAATTGATCGAATGAACCCCTTCAATTTTTACCATATTAAAACGATATTATGAAAATTAATATATAAAAAGTTGAATATATACTCGTATTAACCGAACCGAATAATCTATTTTTTTTGTTCTAAAATTCAGCTTATTTCGGGTAGGCCTCTTTCACTAATGCCTCCAATTACACTTTATACCAAACGTCGACAAGGGAGATACTGCCCGTATGTAATTAATTTACTAAATGAATAGTTTTTGTAATATACACAATGATTGATAATATGATTGTATTGTAGATAAGTTTTATTAACGAGTGTTTTAATAATTATTATTTAATATGTCTACTAAATTTTAGGCCATCGAGGCGCAGTGGGATATCGTGTTACTGTAAAGGTGAATTATTGTGGTTCGATTCCCGGAGGAATGTTTATATTATTTAGGAATATAATATTGAGGACAGTCGTGACGCATATCTATAATCTAGACTAGACCAATAAATCAAAATAAAGTTTTGAAACGCCCTTTTAAAAATACTCCAAAATTCAAAATAATTCCTTGCTAAATTTAATTCCCTACACGTAAGGAGATAAGAAAAATTGTTTGACCGCGATGGAGTGTAATGTCGCTAACATGTGATGTAAAAGGTTGAAAATGTATCGAAAATGAAAATGATCGTGATATAATTAATTTTTGATTAGTTCTTAATGTACCTTTTCTAAAGATCAATAACTGAAGCGGGATTTTGCTTACGTCTTTCCTTAAAAAGCTAACACACACTGCTACATTTAACATTTTTATACCAAAACGTCATTTATTACATTTAAACAAAAATTAATTGTGGGCAGTTGTGGCCCAGTGGCACAAGCGTGTCACTGCAAACGACTGGTTGTGGGTTCGATTCCCACACGAGGAGTGGAAGTATTTCATATTTCTATTTTCTTCGCTCTGGTGTAGAGGTAAAGCGCGGCGTTAAGTTCCGCCACTTAACACGCAAAGCCTCCGAATTCGGCGGAAAGTGGGGAACGGAGTATCTTAATACTAGGTTCCCTCTGCCTACCCTGCTGTGTGCGGGATACAGCGTGAAGGTAAAAAAAAAAAAAAAAAATAAGAAATATATAAAAAAAAAAAGATAAAAAAAAAAAATAAAATCAATTAAAAACTTTCTATCTAGACTAGACCAATAAATCAAAACAAAGTTACCCCCCTTTAAAAAGTACGCAAAACTCAAAATAATTCCTTGCTAAATTTAATTTCCCCCACGTAAGGAGATAAGGAAAATTGTTTGACCGCGATGGAATTTCATTTCCGGCGGTATCACCGCACTTCAGCGCGCCTGATATTTGGAACGTCTTAACAATGCTATAGATATTCTGAATATACCATTCCTTGGGTACTTTGTATTTTGATTTATTTTATTTATATGGTGGTAAAGCCATTGGCAGATTTTTAAATTTTTATTTATTACTACCGGCCCGTTTGAGGCTTCGCCGCGTGAACTATATAACTGTTTCATTATATTGTAACCCAGGAGGGTCGATTATTGAAAAATAAAGTAAGTTATGTCTAACCTTGGATTATTAACTATATTTATTTCAAAATTCCTTACAATCGGTCAAGCGGTTTAGATTTCATATAAATTATCATCCCCTATTTCAACCTTTTAGAGGTAGATTTTTGTAAAAAAATTGTTGCCTATGTTTGACCCTGGGTTTTTTACTACTTTCATTCTAAATTTCATCCAAATCTGACCAGTAGATTAGCCGTGAAAGCGAGACAGACAAACAGACAGACTTTCGTATTTACAATATAAGTATGGATACAGCGCTAAAAGGCATATCATAAATTTTAAGGAAATTATTTATGAGATATGGTATTATTTTCATATTATTTGTTACGTAAGTGTACTATATTTATTGTTTTTTTAGATTCTAGTACTTTAAATAATTAGTTTTAACTACAGTTTTATTCACGCACAGTTATAAATTAATTTATTAATATAATAGTTAATTTACTTAAGCGATATAATATTTCTTTTAAATATAAATATTACTTTTGATAATTGAGCAAAACTTATTATATTTCATTTGTTCATAATAACATTTAAAATGGTGAATGAAATATTATTTTTAAAAGCATCACCTTTCTTATCACATAGATTTTTAGAGATACGAATCGAGTACGAGGAAAATATTCTGTTAAGACACCTCGTTCTCTGCTTTTTTTTTTATTCGAAAGCATTGCGTGTTAAGTGGCGGAACTTAACGCCGCGCCTCAATACCAGAGCGAAGGAAATGAAAATATTCAATATTTCCACTCTTCGAGTGGGAATCGAACCCACAACCAGTCGCGTTTATAGTCACACTTACGTGGCCACGCGCCACGACTGGCTCCAAATAAATCTGCTTATTCAATAAACAAATTTTCTGTTAAGTGTAGGAACACTACATTGAGTCGCTCGCATTACCTACCGGTAAGAGATAATACTTTCAGTCGCGTGCTGGCAAATAAAATAACTCAATCATATGACCTATCTAGTATATAGTAGTTCTATATGCATTCCAGACTAGCTAAGTCTGCTATAAGATCTAGACGGTTATGGCTCCGGTATTTTTCTTATGCGAATCAAAATTGCATTTCCGGCTTGACGTGGTCTGTGTATTGTCGTAGAATATGTTTATCTTCGTTTATCTTTGTTTTAACATAATTTTCGTAATTTTGGCTGAGTTCTTTTCTGTTGAGGTCATTGTCTATGGTGGTATATGGTATTGGGATCGATATTTAATATGATGATTTCCTTCGCTCTAGTGTCGAATAAAAGCGCTGAGTTGAGTTCCGCGTGTCAAAACGCAACTCTACTTTAGGCGAAAGTGAGCCCGGCTATACGAGAAGAAGCGTGACGCTAAAAATGTATAGACCGTGGTCAATTTGTCAGTGATAGTCTTCAGATTAGGGTCAGTAAAAAAGCTAGTAGATAGTTTGGTAGATTAAACTTACAAATGTCCTTAAAAAGTCAAGCACGTTTCCACTTTTAATATATTTCCTACAAAAATCTCCAACCTACGACATGCCACAAACAGCCTACGTTTAAAAACGTTCAAAAACCATAAAAATAGTTTTATATCATTTCCTATAGGCTTTTAAAAAGCTTCTTCCGTCAGAACACGTGTTTAACTCGCTAATGCCGTGCGCTATAAAAACTTTACAGTTCCGATGCTATCTAAAAGTGGTGTTCCGCTCGTAAACAACGGTTTCGCTGAACAGTCACGCTGTCCTTAGTAATATGTAATGAAATTAAATATTTTTGGTACTTACAGATGGTCAAGGATTTTAATATTATATATAAGTTTCTTTAGTATTAGTGGCCAGTCGTGGCCCAGTGGCACAAGCGTGTGACTGTAAACGACTGGTTGTGGGTTCGATTCCCACTCGAGGAGTGGAAATATTTAATATTTTCATTTTCTTCGCTCTGGTTTCGAGGTAAAGCGCGGCGTTAAGTTCCGCCACTTAACATGCAATGCCTCCGAATTTGGCGGAAAGTGGGGAAGGTTCCCTCTGCCTACCCTGCTGTGTGCGGGATACAGCGTGAAGTTAAAAAAAAAATTAAGTTTCTATGTTTTTAAGATATGATTTATTAATACTTGAAAATGACCTAGCATATTTTTTTTGTCTCGTCCACTGTCATCCATCACTTTGTACATGCCCTCCTAACACAGAGTACTCTTTATCATCGATACTGTGTTTTTGAAGGCCAACCGAGGTCTCTCCTTGTTTCTCTTCCCACTCACATATGGTTCTTGATTCTCACGCGTAGCACTATAGTAGAGAGAACCTAGTGTCAAGACACTCTGTTTACCACTTTCCACCCGAAAACAGTAAGCGCAGTGTTGAGTGCTTACTAAGCAGTAAGCGCAGTGTTGAGTGCTTACTAAGCAGTAAGCGCAGTGTTGAGCGATCTGGTAATCACCAGATCGGTAAAATAAATACAATGAACATAATTGATATATAAAACCATGTCCCCGAGTGGAAATTGAACCCCCGTCACCGTGTTTAAGGCCAGACGCAATCCCACTGCACCACATCGCAGCATAATCAATATTTCCGTCTTAAACCAATTAACTGCAAACAATGTTTAGCGCATTTCGAGAGAACAAAGCGTCTCTTATCAGACGGCAATTACCATCAAATAATAGTTTTTAAAAGAAATTAGTTTACTTACGAATGTTTTTAATGGTGTAACACCTTAATGATCTTTTAATAAGCACAAACTTTAACACTTTGAAAAGAAGGAAGCAGGTTTTAAATTATGAAATTTAACTATTTTACTAATGACCACTATGGTTCCAATCATTGAGTTTTCTATAATGTACTTCGTGAACCAGAAATTGAATAGTCTGATTAAAATAATTACATTCGACAATGCGCAAAAATCGTGAATTCAAAAGATTTCATTAGGTGTTATTTTTTTTTTATTACTTTAGCTTCGCGCTATATCCCGCACACAGCAGGGTAGGCAGAGGGAACCTATTGTTAAGACACTCCGTTTCCCACTTTCCGCCGAATTCGGAGCCATTGCGTGTGAAGTGGCGGAACTTAACGCCACGCTTTGCAATTTTAAATATTTCCATTCCTCAAGTGGGATTAAACCCACAACTAGTCGTTTACAGTCACACGTTCGTGCCACTGCTCACGAATGGCACTGCTTGATTTAATTTATAGAAATATTATTCGTCAAATATTCTCTCTCTCTCTCTCTACTCTCCTTTGCAGGATAAAGAAAATATATATTATTTAACAAAAAGACAATAATTAAATTCGATATGGTACCCCCTTGAAGGATATGAAACTGAACTTACAAACTTAATTAAAAGGGTCGTCTTCGCTCTAAAGGAAATCTCTTTATAACTTTCGTTAAGCTCTTCTTAACCTTTAACTTCGGAATAATCTTTACGCCTAATGCATTGTTTTAAGATGGAATATTTGTACACTAAGTTAGTTTGTTGATGCCAGTGGTGGCGCAGGAGCACAAAGTGTGACTGTAAACGCGGCTGGTTATAGGTTCGATTAACAATTGAGGAGTGGAAATATCAAAAATTTCCTTTTTCTTACTGACTGTATTGTATTGTTGTAACTGATTGTGAGTTCGATTCCTAATCGGTGGATTAATTATTTTCATTTTTTAGCCTTGGTGAACACGACAAAGCGCTGCGTTGAGTTCTTTGGTGTAGAACGGAGTGATTTAACACTAAATTTCCTGTGACTATCCTGCTTTGTTAATAAAAGCGTCTTGTCGCTTAAATTTACTTCTATACACCTCTTCTTCTTATCCACAACCATCGATCGTTTTTAATTATATTTCTCTACTGCAATATGATGCTGTTAAATATCTCTTCCCGCATATTGAAAAATAATAATTACGAACAATTCAGAACAAAGTACGTTATATTAAATATTCAGAATATCTACATAATATGTATACGTAGTAAGTATGTCTGTATGTAACATCCAAAGCGCTGAGATGCAACACAACACGCGCCTTGGCGATAAGCGCTTAATCTATTGACACATTACCTAACTTCCGAAATGTATATACGGAGGGAGACGCGAGAATATTTTAAGCGCATAGACATACAAGAAAATCTTGCAGGTTCGTTCACATTAGATAATAAGTACTTCGAGCTAACCAAGAACCAAACGAGAAATAGGCTTAGATTTAATGTTTTTCTTTTAGCTTTACGCTGTATCCCGTACACAAAAGGGTAGGCAGAGGGAACCTAGTGTTAAGATAATTCGTTCTTCACTTTCCCTCTAAATTCGAGGCATGTTGAGTGGCGGAACTCAACGCCGCGCTTTGTTTTGTCACCAAAGCTGAGAAATAAAAAAAGTTGTATATAATTCGAGCGGGAATCGAACACGTAATCATACCGTATCCACACTGTGACGGAAAAGGTTTTCTTCACATATTCCCATAATAATAATTCCAAAAAACAAATTTGAAAAAACACGATATAGTCATAAAATGACATACACAAATTATATTTAATTTTGCAGCATAAAAGTATTCGTTAACATGAAAGAGCTATTACGTGGTACGTTGCACGCGAAAAACCCCTCGAGCCTGAATTGTTTGGAAATACCGATGTCTGTCTGTCCCGACATTTGGAACATTGTTGAGTTTTGTGGGAAGGTAGTCGTAATAAATTGTGTATCATTATTATAATGTTATATTATATATTATAAATAAATATATGTATATAGACATGGCTGGGGCCAGTCGTGGCGCAGTGGCACAAGCGTGTGACTGTAAACGACTGGTTGTGGGTTCGATTCCCACTCGAGGAGTGGAAATATTTAATACTTTCATTTTCTTCGCTCTGGTGTCGAGGTAAAGCGCGGCGTTAAGTTCCGCCACTTAACACGCAAAGCCTCCGAATTTGGCGGAAAGTGGGGAACGGAGTGTATTAACAATATCTTCCCTCTGCTTAACCTGCTGTGTGCGGGATACAGCGTGAAACTAAAAAAAAGTATATACGAGTAGATATGAAACGTACTTTAGGTGATTTTTTTGTGAAAATTAAAGGTAGAAAGAAGCATTGAGTTGTGGAATTCAGTTTCCGCGTTTCGTTCAGTTATCAGAACGGAGAAATAATAATAATTTAATTATCATTCCTCCTAGCGGAAATCGAACCCACGGCCAATCACATTGCTTTATGCATATACCTAAGCATTTTACTACAGACGAGATGGTGGTAGGTGCGATCCCCAATCAAATAAAGATTATATTTAAATTATTTTAATTTCTCCACTCCACTCCAGTGGTGGGACCACCACTAAAAATGCAACGTTTTAAATTCAATCAGAAAGCAGAGAACGGAGTGCCTTGACACTTGACTTATCTTCTTATTGTAATTCTAGCGATTCAAGTAAGTTCTCATAATTAAGTCACACGAGTCTCCAGTATAATATAACTGAGTTATGTTACGTATTTATATTTATCACGTCACAATTAGGTAATTGAAGTGACCAGACATCATATAGTCACTTTTTAGATCTAAAATTGATACAAAAAACCTGAATACAGCAATTTTAATTTGAAAATTAAAGTTTCATCGGTTTTTGCGTGCTTTTTTTAAAAGGATTAGACTAGCCTATTAGTAGATTACACGCGCTTTAAACTAAAAAGCTTTGGAATTTTGAATTATTTTTATATGAATTTAGTAGACTAGTTGTTGCCCGCTACTTCTTTTACGTTTATTTATTTTATGAGTCCTTCCACAAAGTATTCTCTACTCTATATTTATGTGTTTCCTAGATTAGAATAAAATTTTTGAAAAAGACATTTAAAGACGTATATAAATTTGAGAGTGGTGAAAATTTGATTAAATTTGTGGTGTGAGCGCCTGAACGGTATTCAGGAGGCGCGGGTTCGAATCCCGTTGCGTTCAAATTTTTATACGTTTTCTTTAAATGTCTTTTTCAATTATCCTAAGTGTGGAATAACACTTTAAAAATGTTTAAAATGTATTATTTTTGTTCGTACAGAAATTTGGGAGCCATCATGGTGCAGTGAGTCTGTAAACGTGATGGTTATGGGTTTATTTCCAACTCAGGAGAAAGGTTAAGTGTAAACTACTTTTATTTCTTCGCTTCTGTACCTAAGACAAAGCGAAGTGTTGAGTTGCGCCAATATGCAATGTCACAAATTTGAGCGGAAAGTGGCGAACGGAGTGTCTTGCCACTAAATTTTTATGACTATCCCTGTTTAGAGTAAAAATACTGGAAATCATAGTATTCTAAATCAATTTTTAAAAATCGAAATTATACGAATAACTTTTTTTTAATATTTTATTCTCCATTTTCCGCAAATTTATAGATATTACGAGATGCGTAGCGGAAACCAATACCACTTGGTCTGACTAGAACAGGAAAGCATTTATTTGATCTCAAAACCACAACATGTTACACACATCTTAACTACGCCACAATCGTGTTAATGAATAACTATACTATATATAACTAGTTATAACTGTTGCCCACAGCTTCATCTTAGAGAACCTAGTGGCAAGACACTCCGTACTTCACTTCTTGTCCGTACTTCACTATTTGTCATATGTAAGAATACTAGCGGCCCGCTCGCTGTTTCATTTTGTAGCAACCCTCGGGAGTGAATTTTTGAAAAGTAAAGTACCCTATGTTGAATCTTGGATTGTCAAATATATTTAAGCCAAAATTTATTACAATCGGTCAAGCGGTGTAGATTTTTCATATAAACTTTCATCCCCTATTAACAATCAACCCTTCATCCTTCAATCAACCCTTTAGAGGTTGGTTTTTGAAAAAAATAAGTAGCCTATGTTTGACTCTGGATTATTTACTACTTTCATTCTAAATTTAATCCAAATCGGACCTGTACATTAGCTGTGAAAACGTGACGGATAAACAGACAGACTTTCGCATTTATAATATAAGTATGGATTTATATGGATTTATATCTTCAACAGACAAAGTTGAATTATTTAAATAGTATATCTAGTATTTAAATTTTATTTGTACGATGATATTTTTTTACGAAACACACTTAAACGTGAATCGTGTTACATTTAACTGCTTTTGAAATTTCATTCTGAACAATTCAGGGTATATTTGTGTGAAAAATACATAAATACTTTTTTTTTGTATTGTATAATACAAACCTTTTTGGTTTGGTATTGGAAAAAGTTTTACGATTTATATGAAACAATTGTTGGATGATTCCGTTTTGAGTTTCATTTTGTAAAGGGCGTTTAGAGTACGCTCCGCTTGGTACTTGGCTATGGATATTTAAAATAATAGTAACATTGTAATTTATTTATGTTATTTTTTTAGCTACATGCTTCTTTCCGTATAGCAGGAAAACACGACACTTAGTTTTCCACTTTGCGCCCGAAATTAAGATATTGTGTTTAATGGAGTTTTAGAGAGAGAGAGAGAATATTGACTTAGATATTGTGCGGAACTCAGCCGGTCTTTGTCTTACACAGCGGAGAAATAAAAATAAGTTAAATATAATCATTCTGAGCGACAGTCGAATCTACAGGTCCTCTCTCGAATCCTCGTATAACTAATCGTGTTTACAGTCAGACGCTGCTTCACTGCGTTACAATGGCCAGAAATATATAGAAATATAATATAAATATATTAATACTCCATTTTGCTTTGATACTTTAGCACTGCGCCAAGACAGCCTCTATAATACTTTATAGATAAGCAATATCAAATAATATATGAAGGAAACAGTAAAACGTGGAATCGTAAAAATCTTAAAAACCTAGTCTCCATGATCAATCCCTTGCCGTGGTTTATATTTGATTGCGAAATTTATAGCTTTCTTATTTGCGTTCGTTTTACGATCACAATAACATCAGTAGTAAATAAGTAACAGTGTATTATATTTTGGGCATAGAAAATGAGATTTTTCTTATATAAGTCAAAGTATTTTGTTGTGTGTATATGCAAGTGGCCATCGCAGGGACAGCGTTTGTCTAAAATTACGATTGGCTGTGTATTCGACTTTCACTCGAGGAAAATGATTATATAAAATCTATTTTTTTTAGCTTCACGCTGTATCCCGTACACAGCAGGGTAGGCAGAGGGAACCTAGTGTTATGACACTCCGTTCCCCACTTTCTGCCAAATACGGAGGCATTGCGTGTAATATTTCCTCTCCTCGAGTGGGAATTGAACCCACAACCACTTGTTTACAGTTGCACACTTGTGCCACTGCGCCACGACTGGCCCCAAATCTTTGAATATTTCAATTATTTTTTCATTTCTCTAATCTGGTACCTAAGGCAAAGAAACGAAGTGCCTTGACATTAAATTTTCTCTAACGAAATTGTGTGGCAGATTTTTAAAAGGATACGAAAAATAGTACATATGTTAAAAAAAACAATCACTTAAAATCCTGAGAAAGCAACAATAATAAAAAATATATATTAAAAAAAAACATAAGTGGAAAACACTTGTCGCGAAAGCCAACGGTACATTAAAAACAGGTTAATTGCTGGTATAAAGAGATAAAAATTAAGCATCCCCAATCTTTCACTTTTCAAAGTAAAATACGTTGCGAATTGAATTTCCACCAAGTCAAATATTAACTTGGTTTTCAAATAACTCAGCTTGTTGATTAATAAAGTTTATTTTGATAGGGTTTCAAGTTTTGAGGCTGGGCCGTCATGGCACAGTAGTTGACTGTAAGTGCAATGGTTCTAAGTTTGATTCCCATACGGAATACTTGTATGATTAAAAATAATGTGTGGCCAGTTGTGGTCCAGTGGTACAAGCGTGTGACTGTAAACGACTGGTTGTGGGTTCGATTCCCACTCGAGGAGTGGAAATATTTAATATTTCCTTTTGCTTCCCTCTGGTGTCGAGGTAAAGGGCGGCGTTAAGTTCCGCCACTTACCACGTAATTCCTCCGAATTCGGCAGAAAGTGGGGAACGGAGTGTTTTAACACTAGGTTCCCTCTGCCTACCCTGCTGTGTGCAGGATACAGCGTGAAGGTGAGAAAAAAAAAATCTTCATTCCGGTACCTATGACAAAAGCGTCCTTGTGTTCCACCACTGAACATGCAATGTATCAATTTCGAAGGAAAGTGGAAAATGAGTGTCTTGACACAAAACAGGAAGAAACTTAAAGCTGTTTTTTTTTAACTTGCAAGTCATGACGTGACCGTAATACGACTAAACAGGAGGCAGGCAGACGACGGAGGCAGGTTTAAATCGTACTTTAGATTAATTATGTTTTTTATAATAGGATAGTCAGAGAGAACCTAGTAAAGTAAAGTCAGTTCTCCATTTATCTCCTCGCCTAAATTAAAAACATTGTGTGTTGACTGGCGGTACTTAACGTCTTGCTTTTTAATATGTAATTGACAATAATTTTAATAGATTCCTATAAGCGGAATCGAGCCCACAACCAATCGCCTTCACAATCATATACCCCACTGCACTATAACTTACATTTTACATAACAAATTTTATATAATATACCAGAAAAGTTTTAAAGTAGGTATTTCGACTATAATGAAAGCCTATAAGACCCCTGTTCCACTCCGTTTAACGCGTTATTCGCCGTGACACATCCAAACCCGAACCGTGACCAACTGTTTGTAACTTTACTTACTGTACCATGAGTGTCTATAGTAAGGAACATAGTAAGTTAAATTAACTTTTAAAGTTAATTTATTGTAATAGTTGGATTTTAAAGTCTTAAATCGTTCTTTATCGCATAAAATACAGTTTTCTTAACTTCAAGTTTACTGATATATTTTTAAATATTCTGTCTAAATTAATATAGAAGAGATTGATCGGCAGTAGCAGAACCCATCAAATATTTAAATAATGAAAATAATTTAAAAATTATCATTACCCAGAGTGACAATCGTACCGAGAACCAGCACTCAGGTAGTCACACTCATAATTTCTTTTATCTTATTACAAAACAATACTAAAATTCACGTACAATTATAAATTTTAAATCTAACTCAAATTAACATCTTCAATTCAACTCCTCGATCATTAGAAAAAGGCAAAAAATAAGTAACTAAAAACAGTGAAACTAAATACTACTCAACGTATTCGCTATCGAGTAAAACTTAACACTATTTAACGCATTCGCTAACGAGTATCGACAGTCACTTAGTACGGTCCGCCCGTATTTTGTGATCATCCATCACACGTGTCACCTTTATAATTGTTGTTAATTTCGCCAACGAGGGCTTTTATTATAGTTTATTTTACAGGGTATTGCTAATTGATTGATCTTTATGGGATGGAAACTGTTACTTATTGTTATGTAAGTGAAGAGCAGAGTGATTTGCAACTGAGTGTTTCAGGTACGGCCTTAAGTTGTCACTTAACAAGCAATGTCCAGGTTTTAGGCGGAAAAAACGAAACGGAGTGTCTTGACACTAGGCAATTCAATAATAGCGACTTAACAAATACTTTAAGCTATCAAACTCGCGTTTTTGGCTTGCAAATGTTTTCCTTTAAACGAAAATTTCATTGTATTTGTTTTTAACAATTTTCCTTAAAAAACCAAGTTTAATGCGTAAAAGAAATAATTACAATGTACATTTACTTAAGTATTATTTACCTCAAAGATTATGCTGTGTAAAAATCATTTACCACAGCTTCTTAATTTTTGCACATAGCGGGGTAGTTAGAGAACCTAGCGTCAAGACACTCCGTTCTCCGCTCTTTGTCCTAATTAGAGACGAGACGAGAGAGTTGAGAGAGAGAGATGGTAGTTAACGCCGCGCTTTGTTCTGTTCACCTGAGCAAAATGATAAAAATTATTTAAATAATATCATTATTCCACCTAGAAAGAGAGTGTGGCCAGTCGTGGCCCAGTGGCACAAGAGTGTGACTGTAAACGACTGGTTGTGGGTTCGATTCCCACTCGAGGAGTGGAAATTGTATTTCCATTTTCCTCGCTCTGGTGTCGAGGTAAAGCGCGGCGTTAAGTTCCGCCACTTAACACGCCAGCCTCCGAATTCGGCGGAAAGTGGGGAACGGAGTGTCTTAACACTAGGTTCCCTCTGCCTACCCTGCTGTGTGCGGGATATAGCGTGAAGCTATTTAATTTAATTTTTTAATTCCACCTAGAAGGAATCGAATTTACGACCAATCGCGATTACAGTCAGCTCAAAAAATCTTCGAGACATGATCCCACCACCACAATAGCCAAGTCAAAGTTAAATAATTTTATTCAAAATAAGAAAAGACTTTGCCACCGGACCCACTTCACTAAAGTTAATGCCTGAGAGAATGCCTAGCTGAGAATAACCGGCGCAAGAAACTCAGCGGGACTTTTTTATTAAATCAACAATTTTCAGGTACAATTATAATTGAACCTATAAACCTTTTATTAATAACAAAAGTTACACATTGACTACATTATTAATCAATGATTTCACATAAACGCGTAACATCAAAGGCCAAATAATTTGTAGAGGGAATTGTGCGTATTATTTCACTGTCGGTCTCATTAGTGTTTGTTTAGTCAAGGTACAGCCTCGGGCGGTACCAGTTCGGCATAAGTTATAAGAGATAGCATTGTTATTTTTATTCTTGAAAGAAAATATTTGCTTTTTTTTTAGCTTCACGCTGTATACGCCATATACGAGTACAGCAGGGTAGGCAGAGGGAACCTAGCGTTAAGACACTCTGTTCCCCACTTTGCGCCGAATTATGGAGGCATTGCGTGTTAAGTGGTGGAACTTGACAAGGCGAAGAAAATGGAAACATTAAATATGTCCAATCTCCGAGTAGGAATCGAACCCACAACTAGTCGCTTTACAGTTACACTATAAGTCGCAAAATATATATTTGCGTATAAGTACGAATTATTATACGGTTTTTGCTACCTATTTCTGTTGTTAGCATCTCTTGTATAGATTTTAACAAATTGCTGCTACTCACAGATTTAATATTTCTGCAAATAATCATTTGGCAAAAGAGAATGCCATTTATTAAATATTTTTCAAATTTTATTAAGTTATGATACAGCATACCCTAAAAGATGTATAAGAAGTAATAAGTATGAAGTCAATGTGTTGCAGTGGACAAATTCCAAATTTATTATTTGAGTGCAATGGCGTTAAGCTAAACAAAAAAAAAAGAAAGAAAGCCCATTTCCTAATACTAGATTCTAGATCTCTGCTATAACCCTACTTTATTAAAAAAAAGCAAAAAGCACAAAGCTTTTTTACAGGCTTTTTAGTAACAAAATGAACATTTTTTTCAGTATTTCCGCCAATTTGAACTTAATATAGGTATATGTTACTATACAATAATCCACATGGGCTCAGAGGCAGCAGCCGGCCTAACAATGGAATTAGGAGGATTAAACGTTATTTGAAATCAATATTGTTAAGACTTAAAAGCATTTATGTAGTTAAGTTCTTATGTTTTGATCTATTTTTATATATATTTTGTATTTTTTGTTTTTTTGAAATTTTAATATAAGTTTAAAAAATATATAAGTGGAATAACAATAAATTATGTAAGTTACTCGTTATAAATAACGTAATTTATTTTCGTATTTTTATTCGTTTTTCGTTTTCTCAGTAGTGACGGTATTAAACGCCGCGCTTTGTCTTAAGTACTTTTCGTTCTAATATCATTGCCCTGAATGGAAATCGAATCCACAACGAAAGACAAATTTTGTTTCTTAGAATATACTGAAGTTCATCGTGGAAATCCATCAACATTTAGTTATCAACTTACTAAGACTGGTACTATTGCAAAACAACTGTACAGGAGAACGATTTTTAATTTTAAAATTTAAATTAAATGATTAAAAATGTTGAATGCTGAATATACTCGTAGTATATAATAAAATTTTAATCATTTTCATTCATTACTACCGGATATAAAATCTTAGGAACCTTCAAAAGGTTTTTCTAAAAAAATGTTTTTGCACTTATACCGATCTACATAAGACCAGTATAGTATAATATACCACGTACGAGTATGTACTATAGATATAGGCACGAGTTAATAGTTGTCGGTGTCAAGCCAATGCCGCACATACCAATAACTAAAGACCAAGCTCTACTCGAAATTCTCGTTGATATTAAATGTAGATATTATATATCAACTATATATAATATCTATATCATAACGACATCTTTGCATTAATTATAATAGCTATCAGAGTTTTTTTAAGATATATGCTTTTTCTCGTATGTATGCAAGTAGAAACTATTGTTAAAGCAGTATTTTCTCTGTTCAGTCCGAATTCGTGATAAGGCATCTTGAGTTGCGGAACTCAACGCTGCATTTCATCTTACTAGAAGGAGGAATTGAAAATAATTGCAATATAATTGGGAATCAAACCCTGAACTGTTCAGTTTACAGTTAGATATCTTGACAATGTGCCACGATGGTCTCTACTCATGTATGCAGTTACAATTATCATAACTAAATTTAAATTACTTTAGTTTTTTGATTAATTTATCTAATATTTTAACTTTTTAGTCCAATTCAGTAGTATTTAATTATGACGCTTCGAACGTGCCAGTAGAAACTTTTTATTAATTAATTAATTTAATCTTACAATCAATGACAGTGACAGTGACAATGACATATATAATGACATAACAAGCCCCATAGCTCATCCATCACAGCGCAAAGGCATCTCATTATTAACAAAAATCCTCAACTGCTATGAAATATTGGCATTAATGTATCACAATTAAGACTAGCGAGGGGAAATTTTGTAATTAAAATATTTATAATTTATATTTAAAATTAGCCATGTAAGTGACTTCGCTTTCATGTTAAAAAAATAAAAGAAATAAAAGTTACTCCTTACTATATTAGGTATATGTTAGTGAAAATCCCATCAAAATTGGCCTAGTCTTTAGAAAGATAAGCCGGTAAAAAACAGACAGGCAAAACTTGTAAAAGGTGTTATTTTGGAATATGTATTGTGAATATGTATATAAGCATTTACTAGCATCCGGTTATTTTAATATTACAAACAAACACTCTAATTTTATTTATTTGTGGCCAGTCGTGGCCCAGTGGCACAAGAGTGTGACTGTAAACGACTGGTTGTGGGTTCGATTCCCACTCGAGGAGTAGAAATTATATTTCCATTTTCTTCGCTCTGGTGTCGAGGTAAAGCGCGGCGTTAAGTTCCGCCACTTAACACGCAAGCCTCCGAATTCAGTGGAAAGTGGGGAACGGAGTGTCTTAACACTAGGTTCCCTCTGCCTACCCTGCTGTGTGCGGGATACAGCGTGAAGCTAAAAAAAAATATTTGTATGATATAGGGATAATATTTGCTTCATTATTTTCATTTCTTTGCTTTGGTAAGAGAAAACGGCGTTAAGTTCCGCTATTCTTTGCAGGAAAAGATATCTTAGTCTTTTTTTTTTACTTGTCTACATAAATATTCTTTTAAGCACAGTTTAAGCATATATAGTGTAAAATGATATAAAGTTTTTAAAACGTCTAGTTTGTACTATGCGCAAATATACTATAAATCCTTCGACAGCAGCTATTACTTTATCGGCTATCGAAAAATAAACTACTTCTCAACGACTTTATTAGCTCGTAAATCTACAAATATTTTTCAGACTAAAAATTATTTAGTAAGTAAGATTTTAATACGTGTTTTTAAAATTATGTTCGCTACATATCTTGATCATTTCTTAATATTAGAGGTCACAAGGGGGCATAATTTGACTGTAATCGCAGTTGGTTGTGGGTTCGATTCCCACTCGAACAAGTAATCAAAATTTAGTTATTTTCAAGAAGGCATTTAGAAAAAGTATAAAAATTTGAACGCAGCGGGTTTTGAGCCCGCGCCTCTTAAATACTGTCCAGGCGCTCTTACCACTGAGCCATGCGTTACTACACGCTGCGTCGAAATTAGTTATTAGTTATTTTCATTTCTACGCTATGGCGAGCAAGATTAAGTGCGGTGCTGAGTTGTGCCATTCAACACACAATGTTTTAAATTCGGATAGAAATTGGAGAACGGAGTGTCTTAACACTAGGCTATATCTAATTACTCTGCTGATAAAAAGTCGTTGCTTGAATTTTGTTATGCCTAAAGCCATAAAGCCTAATAGCTTCTTATTACCCCGTACCATCGTTTTACAGTCACACTTTGTGCCACGACTGGCTCCAAGAAATTATTTCTAACGTATTATTATGAAAAATATTGTAATTTTGCTTTTCTTCGTCATATAAAACGAAACAATATAAAATTTCATATTCCTCAGTTCGCATAGTTACTTAAAAATAAGCCCAAAACATACATCAAATACATCAAAATTTATATTTTATTTTTGCCCGCAGAAATATGAGAAACCAGGTCATAAAGAACCATTTCTAACAACAGAACAATACATTGACTAGAACAAATTGTCCTTCAAAGGCTACCTACAACTAAAAATAGTATCAATTTCCCAAAAATATTGGTAACAAAAGGCAATTGAGGCCTGAAGTTATATACAAGGGCGCGCCTACAAACACTGGCCGACATGATTTATGAGAGAACGCCGAAATCGACGACAAATTGTGGATAAGTACGGTTGGAGGGTAGTTATAGGTTTCTGATCGGAGTATTGTATGTATGTATGTGGACTTTGGTAGTACATTTTGTACTTGGGGTAAATATGAGTTTTTGGTGTAGTAAATTAGTTTTGTATTATTTTTGTGTTAATATTTTGTATTAAACTTTGAAGCAAAATGAAGCAAAATGATTTTTTTAGCTTCGCACTGTTTTTTAGAAAGAACTTATTGTCAAGACCCTATGTTTTCCACTTTCCGCCGGAATTCGAGAGATTGCGTTTTGAATAGTGAAGCTTATCTCTTCGATTTTTCTTGCTCGTCAGAACGAAGAAATAGAAATAATTAAATTCGTAGGAATCGAAATGACTTCCGGACGTTATCTCAATTTACTACGATGGCTACTTGATTTTAATATATTATATTTAAATGAAAAAAATGTTGGTTATTGGAGAAAAAAAAACATGAGATTGTTGGTATCATGTTTTTTCCCAATTATATAGTAAAAAAATAACCCTACAATATAGCTATCATTATTTATTCTTAATAATTCTTCTTAGATAACTGCAGAAATTTAACTTTTTCATTTGACTTATCATTTAATTTACAAGAGTGAACATCCGTTCAAAGTAACTCCCAACTCCTCAACTTAATCCTATAATTCTTAATTTTCCTTGATTCAAACGTCCTCAAAATTTATGTCTTTCATGATATATTAAGAAGAAGTTTAGATAAGTTGACCCTAATTCATCCCAAGGCAAAGATTCCCCACGAAACGTTCCAACATTTGAATTACCTTTGCAACTTTTAAGAATTTCCGAAGACACCGTGTAAATCCTTCGTCCCTTATTAAAGTATTTCAAAACGAGTTCATTTTTCGGCAACATTCCCATCATATAATTATAAAAGTTTTCAAATGTTTTTCCTTTAACGGTTCTGTATAATACTCGTACTGTATTTAGATAAAATTGTTTGATGTTAATAAAAAGAAAGAATGAGGCCATCCTTGCACTGTGGGATAATGTTTGACCGTAAACGCAATGGTTGTGGGTTCAATTCCTATTCGGGAAAATGATTATTATTTTGATTTCTCCATTATGTTACTTAGGATAAAGCACGACCTTAAGTTCCGCTACCAAAAATTACCTATGTAGTACCTCTATTTCGGGCAGAGAGTGTAGAATGGACTGCCTTATCACCAGGTCCTCTCTGACTACCCTACTATGCAAGAAAAAGCGTGAAGCCACTATATTTTAAATAATAATATAGGCAAACAAAATAGTTTAATGTTAATAACGAGAAAGTTATGCTCCATTCTGTAAATAAATAACTTTGAAATGTCAAAAGTTAATTGAAATATTCCTCAACTAAACGAAAATAAAACAAAGAAAACTAAATCAGAACAGAAACTAGTGCAAACAATACAACATTAATCAAATGGCCCAAGGGCTGATGAAATTACAGGGCAAAAACTGGATGAAAGGCTAAATAGGTGCTTCGGAGGCATGAAGCGAAAAAAACTGTGTCCAAAGGCAGTAATAACGTCAGAGGAGGCTTTTTTCAGGGAATTTTCAACGTTTGAGCAACGCTTCAGGCAAGAACTCCATGTAACTAATTAAAAGTTTTCGACAGATTTCAGTTGGCAAATTAATATAACATGCCTTTAAGCGGATAGTTAAGCTTTATGCACTAATTTGAATTATATTTTGAAAACTTTGGGCGTAATAACGTTTTGTCCTTCGTTATAATTAAATATAATAACTAGAAGTAGGTTTGTTAATGGTTTTGCAGGAATAACGTTGGAATTGTGTTAAAAAGTTATTTTTGATAAACTCAAAGTTTCGTAGGGGCCAGTCGTGGCGCAGTGGCACGAACGTGTGACTGTAAACGACTGGTTGTGGGTTTGATTCCCACTCGAGGAGCGGAGAAATTTAATATTTCCATTTCTTCGCTCTGGTATCAGAGGTAAACCTCGGCGTTAAGATCCGCTACTTAACACGCAACGCCTCCGAATTCGGCGGAAAGAGGGGAACGGAGTAGGTTCCCTCTATCTATACTGCTGTGAGCGGCGGGATACAGCGTGAAGCGTTTCTTTATTTCGTAACATATTAACAACGTCTATATTTTGTAATATAGACGACAAGAAGTTTGTGATATGTAATTCTGATACACACTTTTAGGCCAATTTAAGACATTATATACGAATCGTTGAAAGCTAACACTGCAATTATAAATTCCTCCTCATATGAGATACAAACCTATACATACCTTCCGTCTCTGTACTAATACAACAATGATTATGAATTCTCATAAACGTTAAGTATTTATTATGCAAATAATAAATCAGAATTATAGGATGATTAAACAGGACATTTGCCCATTAAAACTTTTTTTGCCTCTGACGAGAGCGAAGGAAATGGAAATGTTAAATATTTCCACGCCTCGCGTGGAAATCGAATCCAAAACCAGTCGTTTACGGTCACACGTCATAAAAGTTAAGCTAAGTAAAATTTATAATATTTGATGAGCATTTTCATACAAAATATATTAATAAATTTTCATTCAAGAGAACTTAATTATACGCTAAATTTCAAATCAATAATAATTTAATCGACGGTAGCGTCGTGCAGGAGACAACACACCTAGTAATAAATAACCTCTGGACACAGAAATGTTAGTAATAAATAGCCTCTTATATTTTATTTCTCGGTTTAACTTCTTTTTGCCCGAAATAGAGACATTACGTGTTGAATTGCGGAACTCAACGCCGCATTACATTAGGTACCAGAGCGAAGAAATGGAAAATATTTTTAAAAATGTTTAATAGTATTTAATAAATAGCCTTTCTCTTGCCAAATGATTTTTCGTAGATTAATCTTTGGGTAGCAGAAATTTGTAAAAATCTCTCTACAGAGATGCTAACAACAAAAATAAGTTGTAATAAAACGTATAAGAATTTCGACGCAGCTGGTAGTAGAACGCATCGCTTAGCGGTCAGAGCGTCTTGGACGGTTTTCAGAAGGCGCAGGTTCGAATCCCGCTGCGTTCAAATTTTTGTAAATGTCTTTTTCAATTTTCCTAAGTGTGGAATAGCACTTTAAAAATGTTTAAAAGTAAATGGAAAATATTTTAAATATAATCACCCCCTCCCCGAACGGGAATTGAATCCACAACCACTTGTGTTTTCTCGCTATCCCACGACTATCTCATAGCCTTCTTTATAATAAATAATTCAAACTCGACCACAATTTTCATAATGACATTTATCCTTTATCAACCCACAATTTGTCAACACCAAAAAGCCCTCTAAATCCTTCATCTCTATCAGAACACAATAAGCCAAGCAAGAAATTGAAAAACAGTAAACAGTGTTATCTAATATACTCCATATCTACTTCCGAGCTTTTCAATTTGAATGCCAAAGTAAATCAGCGTAGTGAAAAAGTAGGTCGAACTACGTCGGACAAATGGGTGTAACACAATGAAATATTGATGGTTTGAGAGAGTCGATCTGGTAGATTAGGGGAGCTGACAATGGGCTTGCAGATCGGATAACGTAAAGGGTAAAGATTGGTTGGTGCATATGTTTTCTTAGCTGTTGAAATGTATGGGTTTAACTTTGAATGTCAATTTTGTTTGGATATATAATTTGTATTATATTTTCATTTGTTTTTACAGCTTTTTTTCTGTATAGAGGGGTAGTTAGAGAGGGCCTAGTGTTAAGACACTCTGTCTCTCACTTTTCACCCCGAAATCGAGACATGCTGAGTGACGGAACTTAACGCTGCGATTTGTCTTTTGTATTAGAACGAAAAAAAAATAATGTAATCATTCCCCGAGTGGGAATTGACAACCATTGAGTTTACAGTCAGACGCTGTCAAATGGAGCCACGGTAATATAAACTACTATCATTCAACAGTAAAAACAGAATGTTTATATAATAATATATGCACTTCATCGAAACTACTGGTCAAATTTGAATGAAACTTTTAATATTTATTGTTTTTTTTTTAGCTTTACGCTTTATCCCGCATGCAGCAGGGTAGGCAGAGGGAACCTAAACGGAGTGTTAAGACACTCCGTTCCCCATTTTACACCGAATTTGGAGGCATTGCGTGTTAAGAAGCGGAACTGAACCCGCGCTTTGCTTCAATACCAGAGCGAAGAAAATATACATATATTTCCACTCCTCGAGTGGGAATCGAACCCACAACCTGCCGTTTACAGTCACACGCTTGTGCCACTGCGCCACGACTGGCCCCAAATTTTATAGTTATATAGCTTTTAAACCTGGATAGGACTTAAGGTATAATTGATTTAAAAAAGTAAAACACCTGATGTAAAACCATAATAGGGCAGCTAAGCTATAAGAAATAAACAAAGTGGTGCCTTAGCAAAAGTTATACTACGCTATGAATAATTTAGTGGAAAGTGTTATAAAGTTAACGAAACCGAAGTTTTAAGTATTATTTTACTAACAGAGTTATATTAAAATTATAAATAGTAGAATGCAGGTATTGTATTCTTGTTTACATTTAAGTGGATATATGCTATTTATATGAAGATATTAAAAATATATGAACTTTATAAGCTCTTTTAACCTCTTAATAAAAATGGCCCTTTTCGTAGAATGGGATAGGATTTTTTTGGGTTATTAACCCACTGATCCTGACTGAACCGGAGTTTTTGTCCAACTGCTTATATTTAAATTAAGGTCAGTTAAAAGTTTTTCTTATTTATTATTTTTTCTATACTTTTTGTAACTGTGACACTTTATTAATTTTTTTATTGCTATTATTGATTTATTTATTTACCAGTTGGTAAGATACGATACCCGTTTTTGTGATTTGGACTTATACCAATCTACGTAAACGCATCGACCGACATTTAGAAATAATAAATTTCTAAAATTTAAAATAAAGATAATCTTACCGTAACAATTTGATATCCCACAGCGCCAGTACTTCAGGTGGTCTCGACGCACACAAAGCGAGCCGCGGTCCGCAAGCGTGCAGTCTCACCGGCCCAGCCTTAATGCCGGTGGTGGACGGCGCTGATATGATGACTGCTGCGAACTCCTTACTGCTGCCTAGGTTGTGTTGTACCTGGAATTAGGATTATATTTTATTACTTTTTTCATTTTTTTAGCTCAGAATAGAGAGGAAGAGAGAGAGACAGAGTGACGGAGACAGGAAGAAAGAGAAATAGAGAAAGAAACAGATAAGGAGAGAAATGCTTAACTTAAAAACACTTCCTTCCCGACTTTGCATTCATATTAGTTATTGCTTGTTAGGTAATGCAACGCTTTGTCTAAGGAAAGGGTTACATGCAAGTTAACATTTCTTTTTTAGAGTTACGCTGTGTTTCGCACATAGCAGAGAATACTTAGTGTTAAGAAACTCCATTCACCATTTTCCGCCTGATACCAGAAGCATTGCGTGTTAAGTGGCGGAACTTAACGCCGCGCTTTGCCAAAACATTAAATATTTCCATTTCTCGAGTGGGAATCGAACCCTAAACCATTGCGTTTATAGTCACTGACTGGCTTCTGGACTAGATACTTAACATATGTATGTATATATTTCGCCGTTCCTAACTCTAAAGGAGACCCACTTTCGATATTAGTGTAGATTAGTTTCCCAGCTACCAATTATTTGCAATGATAAAGCTAATTGGGCTTAATTTGTTCTTCTAAAGCCGGATTAGTCTTAAGATGCGTCGCTCAAGGAATATCGATTGGAGATGGCGATAATCGTTCTACATTCTAAATTGAAATGTAGGTAAGTTCCATATATTAATTCTGATGATTTGATTTGATTTTTTTTCTTTAGCTTCACGCTGTATCCCGCAGCAGGGTAGACAGAAGAAAGCTAATGTTAAGACACTCCGTTCCCCCACTTTCCGCGGAATTCGGAGGCATTGCGTGTTAAGTGGCGGAACTTAACGCAGCGCTTTGTCTCGATACCAGAGCAAATGGAAATATTAAATATTTCCACTCCTCGAGTAGGAATCGAACCCACAACCAGTCGTTTACAGTCACACGCATGTGCCACTGCACCACAACTGGCCCCATTTAAATATGTAACACTTTTTTTAATTTACACGCTTTTTCCCGTATAGGAGGGAAAGCAGAGAGAAGTTAGTGTCAAGACACTCTACTCTCCACATTCTGCTATTGACAACATTGTTTGTTAAGTGGGCGGAACTTAACGCAGCGTCTAGTTTAACCAGAACGAAGAAATTCAAATAATTTGAATATTATAACTTCTCTAAGTGGGTGTTGAACTCACAACCATGCGGGTTTACCAGTCAGACACTGTCCACTTACACACACACATACACACAATTTTACAGGTAATTTTAAATTCAAATTTGAACAGATATGTCTGTTTTAAGCATTTATGTACCTATATAGGATGTTGTCTCAATTTGGTAAAGCTAATATGGAATTAAGTTCCGCTGACACTAAACGTGCTTGCGGAATTGATGAATTCATGCAATTGTGAGTGTAACGGATTTGTAAAATCACGTCATCTGGTCACTGTAAATGGTGATGGTTGTGGGATCGATTCTCATTCGGGGGAAATTATAAAAATTATATTTAATTTATTTTCATTTTCTTGAAAGACAAAGATTGGCGTTTAGTTACGCCTCTCTAAAAGTAATGTTAGAATTGGTACTCTCTAACAAACTTTTACTCGTTAAAATTTTTACTTGTACTCTTTTCTAATATATAGACGGACAAGACAAAACATTCATTATACTTAGATTACGGGTCTAATAGCAAAACCCAACATTCCATAGTTTCAACTAGACATGTGTAAGTAATGCGAGTGATGTATTACATGTAATATCACTCGACCGCGTACTGTAACAGCACACATCACGCGGCCGAACTAAACATCACATATTACTTCTAAGTTCTAAACATCACATCACACTGCTCGGACCGCTGTCGGCCGAGCGTCGTGCATCGTGCGCTGTGTGAAGAGGACGACATGACGTGCGTCTCGTGTCGTGAAGCGACACTTCGCGATCGAGGGTGGCTTAATGTTTATTTAGAACTGTATTATTATAAACATAAGGTTTATATTTGTGCCTGCACATTTCTTAGAGTGCAAAGCAAGAAAGCGCTCAGTTAAATGATAACAATTAGTTTGTTTATTTGCGGAATGCTACAATTAATAAATTCATATATATTTTTTTGCAAAATCATGAGATAGCTACAAATACTCGCGGTATAATTTATGTTGTTGCGACTATTACCGTACTATGAAACCTGTATTACGCTACCTATATAAAATTCAGATTTGGTATCAAAAGTAATTATTATTTTTTTATAATATTGTGGGACCTACATTACCACACGCAGCGTTCATACATAACATGAAGCATATGACCGTCGCGAGCCGAAGGCGCGCGGTTACTAAAGCGTAGGAGCATATACACCGATGGCACCCCCCGCGGTGACGGTACGCCCCTCACCTCTTGTACAATTCGTAAGAAATAATCATTGTTCTTACATACTCACTTGCTATTGGTAGAAAAGCCAATGTTTTGATTTGTACATAATTTTACTAAAGATTTTTATTTTTAATATAGCCCTTCCGATTGGTAAATCAGTAATTAAATTATAACTCACATTATAATCCAATTTCATTGGTTATAATGTGAAAGTTTTTATTGGAGACGAATTTCTGTAAATATTGTTTATTGGTTATTTATAATTGTCATTTTTGTATATATACCAGTGTAATTTTCAAATAAAAACCCCCCCGCCCACCGATGACGCAAGCCGAGGTCCTAGCCCCGCTAGGGGGTGCCCTTGCACCTGTCGGTTCCCTCTCGAGCAGCCATTTAGTGCTTGCATTTCGCAGGGACTGAGTACCCTCTTCCCTCACCCCCCCGGTGTCGCTGTAAACACCACAGGGTCAACAGCATTTCCACAAACAAAAAAAAAAAAAATAAAATAAAATCACCTGAAGCATCAACAAGTGTATTACTATACCTCCAAGAAACCTCCGAAATAGTTAGGGAAGTAATAATCCCCTACAATATAAAAGTAAAACACTGTTTTACTGTTTAGGTAGCTAATTATAATATAAATATCAATACCGCAGGAGTGATAGTAATGTATGGCATTACGTGCAATTGCGTGTTATGTTTGAAATAATGGTAAAACCATACGACATTTCGAAAAATCAAGAGTTAGCTACTATTCAATCAACTTTAGTTCATTGTACAAATAGCGGTGCGATGGGCATGCCGTATTACTTATTACATTTCATATTACATGTCATCAGTATTTCAGTAATATCACATCACGCGCTGCCATGTGTGATATTAGTGTAATGCCATTACTTGACATTACGCGTGATGTTTAAAGTAATGCTAAAATGTAATATCACGCGGCACGAAACGTAATGCCATATCACATCACATCATGGCGCACTGTTTTGCGCATGTCTAGTTCCAACCAGAAACCTACATTTTAAAATAATACAATTTGTTTAGAGAAATCTCGTCAATATGAATAATTTTCAGTCCAATTGAAAAATCGAATAACTAAATGGAAAATACATATTAATAAATCTAGGTACCATTAAGATTATTCAAGGAGGCCAGTTGTGGCGCAGTGGCCCGAACGCGTGGCGGTAAACGACTGGTTCGATTAGAGTGGGCTCTAGAAGTGGAAATATTTAATATTTCCATTTCCTTCGCTCAGGTATCAGAGGTTAAGCGCGGCGTTAAGTTCCGCCACTTAACACGCAATGCCTCCGAATTCGGTGGAAAGTGGGGAACGGAGTGTCTTAACGCTATGTTCCCTCTGCCTACCCAAATATGTGAGGGTGGTAAAAAAAAAATGAAAAAAGATTCTTAGTCTTAAAAAAACTTACCTTAACCCTCCACTGTATTAAAATCTCTCTGGTATCAAACGCGAGTACGGGCACTACGTCTTCACACAAAATGGCTAAAGTATTAGACTCCTTGTCCAAAGTGAATCCGGATTCGAACCCCAGATACTGTTGTAACGACAGCGAAGCTTTAGTCTGCCCGTTCTTCTGACGTTCTTTTAGATCCTTGTATAACTGCAGGTGAACACAATCTGTGGACAATGGAAAGGAATATCAATTAATATGTTGTTTTATTTATTATATATAAACTTTAAGCTATTACAAAAGTGGTTAGCATTACAATGATATTTATTAAGCTAGGTTAACAGTTTAGTTAAAGGTAATGTTTTTACACAAGTTTTTTTTTTTTTTAATATGGAAACTCTGTTCATGGGCTCACAGGTGCCCATGGCATTTGTTAGTATTAATTTGTATTGTGACAATTTTAAAAGCACTGAGACAATTGTAAGCGTTTCTTTTTTTTTTTTTGTGGTTAATATATGTACATATATATAATTGTAATAAAAACAGCCACCCAGCTCACGCTTTGTTCCCTCTTTGGTCTTGTAGTTTTGCGAGCACAGCCTCGGTGACAGAGACGTCACGCTCGTAAATAGCTGCTTTGAGGTTGTGCTCCATGATTTGTTTTGGTGAGATTTTTTACACAAGTTACTTGTTACAATTTAGTTAATTTCCGCTGACGGGTAGCATGCTTACGGAATTGATGATCGAATGGAAATGCGATCGGGTGTGGGTTCGACTCCCACCCGGTGGAATGATTATAATTAAAATATTATAATTTTTTCTCCTAATCTACTAAGTACTAAGATAAGGCGTGGCTTTGAGTTAGGTACACTCTCTCGATATCCTTGTGTTATTACCATTCGAAGGAATGATCGTAATATTTGTTTCATTGTTAACAAGTCAAGGGGCGGCATAGAGTTTCGCTACTCAAAATCAATGTTTCGATATTGGTCGTAAAGTATAGAGAACGGAGTGTCGTGACACTAGATTCTCTCTAACTACTTTGTTATGCGGAAAAAATCGTAAAGTTGCTTTTACTTTATGCTAAAACCCATTGTGTATTACCTTTTACCACGCGAGGAAAGTAAGCCTAGATCACTATAGTTAAATAAATTTAGTAAAACAAAAGTAACTATTTTAACTTTTACTTGTCAGATATTTCGCTTTCCTCTAATTGAGGTTCATTTTACGTACATTAATAATGGTAGGTAAGGAGATATTTTGTTTCTCGTTTTACGTTTTAAAAGAGATTCTAGGAGAATAATAGTAATTGAATTTCAAATTTTACTCAAAAAACATTGGTATTTTTCGAGTTTCAGTTATAACTAGCGCTGTAACGGTTTGCCAGTTAGTTTTTAGTGCCTTCAACTGACAATAAGAGAAGAAAATAGTGACTCTGATTCTTTGTACTGCAATAAGTATTCGGTATAATGTACTTTTTGTATAGTACTCTTTCTTATGAATTCAAGATCCTTGTAAGCTTTCAGTGTTACTAGTTGCAAGTAGATTTTGTAATGATAATCATATACAGATGTTAAATAAAATCTTATTCTGTTCAACCAACTTGGTTAACTACAATGCTTGAATATATAACTCAATTGATCACGTCAAAAAGTTTTGCAGGTATGTAATCTCATCATATTTGGGGCCAGTCGTGGCGCAGTGGCACGGACGGTTAAAACGACTGGTTGTGGGTTCGGTTCCGACTCGATGAGTGGAAATATTTAATATTTCCATTTTCTTCGCTCTGGTATCAGAGGTAAAGCGCGGCGTTAAATTCCGCCACTTAACACGGAATGCCTCCGAAATTCGGCGGAAAGTGGGAAACGGAGAGTCTTAACACTAGGTTCCCTCTGCTTATCCTGCTGTGAGCGGGATACACCGTGAAGCTAAAAAATATAATCAATATGCATATTTCCTTTAGAAACAACATAAAATTCTTCCTAAAATAGATTTTTTAAATATAGACAAAATCACAGTCAGCTACCAATTTACCATAATTACAAAGAATTTACGCAAATTCCTAATTTTGATTATAACTGATGTTCTGACGGAGTCACGTCGCGCCAATTAGAAAACCGTTCAGAATTAATTTCAAAATGGTCCCGATTTTGATGTAGTGGATGTCATGTGTCCCTTGATTGAAGGAATCCATGAATTTGAACCTTGTACTATTAAAATTAAAGTCTAAATCACTTTAAAACGTCAGAAGTTAAGAGAAAGATAATAGATAGACGGTATAATGGTCGTTATAACTAGGTTATTCTAAAAGAAACTTTATTACAATGAAGTATAGTTGAAAATTGTATAGTGAAGAATAGAAGTAATTAGTAAAAGTGTCCTACAAGGAGGTAGGTAGGATATTTTCAAGGCCCATATTTTCTCAAAATAGTTAACGCGTAACTGTCTTAATTTCTTTCCTTTTGTTTTAACTTCGTTTGATAGCTGATGCTCGCTCTTTTATATTGGAGTTGTTATATCTAAGAATTCATGTTTTCTATTTTTATTTTTGAGAATCTTTTTAGAGTTGTTTAGTATTGTTGTGCAGTGTGAGCTTTTACTTGAAAATGCGATGGTTATAAAATAATAATAAATAAATAATAGTTTATTGACCAAAAGTAACAAGTTACATACACTGAGATATTAGATTATACAATTTTTTTTGACAATTTTCTTTATATTACTAGAGGTTGGCAGCAGTTGTTGTATAAACTGTGTCACAGCCGCCAATTATGAGTTTGAATTCCACTCGAGGAGTTATTCTCTGATGACAAGGCAAAGCACGGCGTTGAGCTCCGTTACTCAACACTTAATGGCTCAGATTTGTGTGGAAGGTTTGAAAAGTTTTAAGGCACTACGTTTTCTGGGCCTATCTTGCTATTCAGGAAGAAGCATAAAGCTGTATGTATTTATTTGTTGCTTTTCTATAACAGTAAATACATAAGAATCAGAAAATCTAGTGAACGGTCACTCCACTCTCCTCTTATCAATTTCAAGAAACTTTACTTGCTGAATGACAGATCTGATAAATAAATATAAGTATTTTATAAATATTAGCGATTTATAAATGATGCTTCTTTTTGTATAAAAATCACAAAATATTATAATTGAATATAACTTAGCGTTCATTAATACGTAGTGCGTAGGAAATTCGTGACTGAGCAATTGGAATTACTGCCAAGGATCACCATTGATATCTAATGGGGATATGTACATGGTGTTCTTTATAAGAAGTTATAATTTTAGTTAAATATTTGTTAATATATCAGTGATAATTTAATGTTAGTTAATTGATAAATATATCTCTGAGTATGGCTATAATAGACAATGTCATGTATATTTAAACATATTTTCGATTTCGATCGATCGAATCTATTACGATTGCCAAGAGGCGCAGGTTCATATACCGCGGTCATAATGTTTATATGTTTCTAAAATATTTGTCATACCTAAATAAACACTTATATCTTATTTAGACTTTCCCATAAAAAACAATGTTTATCGATCTATCCCATTTTTTTAGCTTCACGCTGTATCCCGCACACAACAGGGTAGGCAGAGGGAGCCTAGTGTTAAGACACTCCGTTCCCCACTTTCCCTCGAACTTATCCCATATATCTATCCCATATTTTTATATAAAACCAATTATGTATAATAGAACAGCTGTATACACTATACAGTCCCGTTTACATCGGGGTCACGATACAGCGTGCTCGTATCGACGGCTCGCTATCTGATTGTCCGAACATTACGGAATGACATATGAAATATTTATAAAGCCTTATTTTATTTAATATTTTTCCCTCAGACATCTTTTGTATTTGTTCATGAATAAACTTATTGTTTTGATGTTTGTTGCGGAATTAGCTATTTTTTTTGTATTACGATTTATTTCGTACTAGCGGCTCGCTACGTGATCTACGTTGCTGTTGGGTACCATCGGTGGTGGATTTTTGAAAAATAAAATAGCCTATGTTTAACCTTGGATTATCAACTATATATATGCCAAAACTCGATACAATCGGTCAAGCGGTGTAAATTTTTCATATAAACTGTCATCCCCTATGCCAACCCTTTAAAGGTTGATTTTTGAAAAACTAAGTAGCCTATGTTAGACCCAGTCATTTTTACAACTTCCATTCCAAATTTCAGCTAAGTCGGACCAGTAGAATAGCCGTGAAAGCGTGACAGACAAACACGCAAACATTCGCATTTACAATATAAGTATGTATAGTAGGCTAGGAAGAGAGAACCTATTGTCAAGATACTTGTAGCTTTTTGCCCAAATTCAGATCTCACCTCATAGAGAGGTGGAATTAATCGCTGTGCTATGTGTTGCTACAATTGGGAAATGATTGAATGAATTTTAAATATATAGGTAAATTATATAAATATTGTCGATAAATTTGTTTAACCATGATGTTTGACCATTTGGCAAGAACCCCTCCGAATTCGGCGCGAAGTGAGGAATGGAGTGTCTTAACATTAGGTTCCCTCTGCCTACCCTGCTGTGTGCGGGATACAGCGTGAAGCTAAAAAAAATATAACAACCATCAATAAGAACTTCAAGCTTTAAGAATATGCCTAAGTTGGATTTAAAGATTTTTTTTATCTAACACTGCTCTAAAATAATGAACATTTGGCTAGAGAGCTTTCTAACTTAGCAAGCAAATTATATTACAAAATATGTAAATAATACTTTAAAATATCATAATATTATTTAACGACAAACTAACTTTTTAATAAACCACCGTTCTAAGTTATTCCCAATACTGCTATGAAATTTGAACCCTCATATATAACAGTAATGTAATAGTGAAATGACCATTTTATGTTTTTATGTTCTTTAAATTATTATCTTGGGGCCAGTCGTGGCCCAGTGGCACAAGCGTGTGACTGTAAACGACTGGTTGTGGGTTCGATTCCCACTCGAGGAGTGGAAATTATATTTCCATTTTCTTCGCTCTGGTGTCGAGGTAAAGCGCGGCGTTAAGTTCCGCCACTTAACACGCAAGCCTCCGAATTCGGCGGAATGTGGGGAACGGAGTGTCTTAACACTAGGTTCCCTCTGCCTACCCTGCTGTGTGCGGGATATAGCGTGAAGCTATAAAAAAAAAGTTATTATAAAATTAAATTATATTGATCACTCGATTACGTCGAAACAAGAAATTCAATGTAACTATTAAAAATATCATATAAATATAAGCTTTCAAAAAAATATTGTTTTTTCTTATGATCATAGTGACAGTGATTGTAAACGTCTTTGATAGTGGGTTCGATTCCTACTCTAGAGATGATATTTAAATTATTTTCATGTATCCTCAGAGGTATGTAAGACAAAACGCGGTATTAAGCTATCATTCAAAATAATGTTTCGATTGAGTGAGAAAAGTGGAGAACGGAGTATCTAGACACTAGATTCTTTCTGCCTTCCCTGCCATGCAGAAAACTGCACTTTACCATCATATAAATTTTAAATACATTTTCCCAAACGTTCATACTACTCCGTCCCTATTATTTTTATAAGAAAGTCCCTATAATTTTCTTTAATGTTTTAATTAATATACTAACGTTTTTATAATTCAAACATAGTCATTCCCCCGGATGGAATCGAACCCACTTCCATCACGTGTAATGTTACACTAAGCTACAATGACCTCAACGGAATGATAAAACGATATTTTATTTATTACTCGATTAGGACCAAACAAGAAAAGCTCTGTACCTATTAAGAATAACATATTGACAAATGTAAGCTTTCAAAAATAATATTAATAAAATATTTTAATATTATTGAGAATCAGTTGGAAGTCAGTTTTGGTGCGTGGGTTGAAGTCACAGGATAAATGTTTTTAAGGATATAAATGGTATAATGGTAATGGTATGGAAAGAATGATATCTTACTTTGAGACCATCGTGGCCCAGTGGTACAGCGTCTGATTGTGGGTTCGATTTCCAATCGGTTGAATTTGTATTTAAATTATTTTCATTTTGCACTACTTACTTACTTACTTCTTAGAATAAAGCGAATAAGTTAAGCTTTCTTCGAATTCTTCTTTTCCATTTTGAGAAATTATGTGCAGAGCGATCAATAAATCTGAACGCTTTCTCTAACAGAACAGAAAGAAAATCATTTAAATATAACCGTTTCTCAAATGGGAATCGAGCCCACGACCATCGTGTTTTTTTTCTTTTTTTTTATGGAATAAAGGTGGCAAACGAGCAGAAGCCCACCTGGTGTTAAGTGGTTACCTTCGCCCATAGACATCCACAACATTAGAGTTATGGACACGATAGTGGTCGTGAGCCAGTCGGAGACCGAATCTCCTACCACCAAGCTACTGGTGTACCCGCCTTTTACGGGACGCTACCCAGTGGCGGAGGGGAATTGTACTCTAAACCCGTCCCCCCCACGGGTATGAATCGTGTTGTCAGTCAAATGACTGTACCATGATAGCCTCATAAATAATAAAAATACTGACTTACTAACGTGTAGCACAAACGTGTGACTGAAAACGACTAGTTGTGGGTTCGATTCCCACTCGAGGAGTGGAAATATTTAATATTTCCATTTTCTTCGCTTTGGTATCAGAGGTAAAGCGCGGCGTTAAATTCCGCCACTTAACACGGAATGCCTCCGGAATTCGGTGGAAAGTGGGGAACGGAGTGTCTTAATACTAGGTTCCCTCTGCCTACCCTGCTGTGTGCGGGATACAGCGTGAAGTTAAAAAAAACTTACTATATTAATATGACACTGATTCTAGCATTCTTTCACTTGACACTTATTGACACTAAAAATATACATACAAAGATTATTTACTGCGTAGGTTTTGAGCTAACCTCAGTCATGTTTAATTTGACGTGTGAATTACTTTGTCAAACGTTACGCAAAGTGTTTAGAGACGTATTTTATGCTAGTAGCCTGTAGTAATACCTGACTTTGTCCATATAATTTATATTTATTTTCTTGTCCATACTTATATTATAAATGCGAATGTCTGTCTGTTTGTCTGTCACGCCATCACGGCTGATCTACCGGTCCGGGATTTGGATGAAATTTAGAATGAAAGTAGTGAAATATCCGGGGTCAAACATATATTAGTTATTTTTTCAAAAATCAACCTCGATAGGGTTGAAATAGCGGATGAAAGGGGATGTAGGTTAATAAATTTTGGCATAAATAAAAATAAAATTTCTTATACTCAGTTAAAAAATGCATTTTTGGGACTGAAGCGCCTTTGCTTTTATACTCATGTTATAATTGGAGGCAATCATGGCGCAATGGGACAGTGTCTACCCACAACCAATTGCATTTACAATCGTAAATGCCATTAGTTGTGGATTCGATTTCTACGCTCAGGTGCTTGAGTCAAAGTGCAGTGTTGAGATCCGCTACTAAGCACGCAATGTCTAGATTATTGCTGGAAAATGGAGAAAGGAGTGTTTAGACACTAGTTTGTATATAACTACTCTCTGTATGTAAGAAAAAGCGTGAAAGCTGAAATATAAGAACAAACTTTGTCACAAATTGTCACTTTATTCATTATACATAATGAGTTAGTAAGCGGAACTCAACGCCGCATTAACCTCTCTAAAGAAACAATATATAAACTTCTAAATTAAATTCTTAATAACAAATATACCATATACTTTTGTCAGTAAAAACATCTACATACATTTCTCCCTTCAGTCCGTTCCCAATATCAATATTAAAACCAGTACATTTATACCGTTTTTTTTTTTATCTTCACACTGTATCCCGCACACAACAGGGTAGGCAGAGGGAACCTAGTATTAAGATACTCCGTTCCCCACTTTCCGCCGAATTCGGAAGAATTGCGTGTTAAGTGGCGGAACTTAACGCCGTGCTTTACCCCGACACCAGAGCGAAGAAAATGAAAATATTAAATACTTCCACTCCTCGAATGGGAATCGAACCCACAACCAGTCGTTTACAGTCACACGCTTGTGCCACTGCGCCACGACTGGCCACAAGGAATTCTTAATAACAAATAAACCATATATTTTTGTCAATAAAAACATCTGCATACATTTCTCCCTTCAATCAGTTCTCAATATCAATATTAAAGCCAGTACATTTATACCGTCGTGTTAGATATATCCGAAAATAAATCAAAGGGGTTTTACGAACACGTGAATGTTAGACACCCCCCATAGAATGATATCAACCTTTCATAAAAAACAATTTAATACCTGCGTCGAACGCAGAAATGTCGGAAACGCAAACTTTGTACCTATCGGCTGTAATAGAAAAAGTATAAGGATGTTTTTATGATGACCGTTGTGGCGCAGTGGAACAGTGCACGATGGTTGTGGGATTGTTTTTCACTGGGGGAAATGATTACGCTTAAGTTATTTTTAATTTTTTCGCCCTGGTGCTTAAGACGGCTCACAGCAGGAATCTAGCTTTAAGAAATCCGTTCACCACTTTCCACTGTATTTTAAGGCATTACGTGTTGATTGGCGGAACTCAACGCCGTGCTTTGCCTCGTCACCAGAGCAAAGAAAATGACATATTAAAAATTTCAATTCCTCGAATGGGAATTGAACCCAAAAACAGTCGCGATTATACTTAACTTAAAATCACACGGGGCGTTGAAATCCACCACTCAACTAAAAATGTCTCTATTTCGGGTAGAAACTGAAGGAGTTATAAGATAAACAAAGAATCGTAAAATATAATAAAAAGTAAATTCTATAGTACAAATTCTATATTCTCCAAGGAACTCTAACATGTTCTTATTCGTATATGAATAAGTAATAACTTCAAACGAAACGGTGACTAAGCTACCGTGATGAACGTACTGTGAATATGTTTTTGATATTTACGCGCATTTACGCGTGGGACGTTAAATTCTAGTAAATCCATACTTATATTATAAATGCGAAAGTCTGTCTGTTTGTCTGTCACGCTTTCACGTCTAATGTACCAGTCCGATTTGGATGAAATTTAGAATGAAAGTAGTAAAAGTCACTGGGTCAAACATAGGATACCTATTTATTTTTTCAAAAATTAACCTCTAAAGGGTAGGGATAGGGGATGAAAGTTTATACGAAAAATCTAAACCGCTTGACCGATTGTAATGAATTTTGGCTAAAATATAGTTGATAATGCGATGTTTAAAAGTACTAAAGCTACTTTATTTTTCAAAAATCCACCCCAACGGTTGCAATATAACGAAGCAGTTATGGAGATCATGCGGCAAAGCCGCGAGCGGGCCCCCAGTACTTGTATATAGGTTTCTAGTAAATTCCATTTACTAGAGTTTTCCTTCTTGGTAAAAAATGTCTTTTTTCTCTGTTTTTATTTAAGTGCATTATAAAGCGAAACTAGAAATTTAAGAATAAAATAAGGAAAAAAAGGTATTAAAAAATATTAGCAGGGTAGGCGAAGACAATGTATTAAAAGGACATTCCGTTTTGAATTTCAGCTTATTTTTTATAAGTATAAAAATATTTTATGTGGTGGAACTTAACGCCGCGATTTGCCTTATCAGGCTAAACAGGTTATACAACTTAATCTTAATAAAAGCCTGGATTGAACCTATAACCATTGTATTTGCAGTACACACTACTCCACTATAAAGTACATAGTCACATTATATTAAAATGTGATATTAAAGAGCATTAGAAGTATACTCTCTTATAAAAAAGTATTTTATCTCTATATATTCTCTGTTAAAAAAAATTAAAGCATATTTCGTCAAGAATGTACATTTAAATAAAAGAAAATATTTGTCGTTTTATACAAATGCTATATTTAGAATTTTGCAAGTTCAATGATCGTTTGCGGTAAACATTACATGTAAATTACATATTATGCTACGAGTATGTATTATATAAATAAAATAAGTTAAGTGTAAATCAATTTAAAGCAAAAGGTTCCGTATTTAAACAAATAAGTTGTAATTCTAAAATAAGAGTAGCTAAGTTACTCCTTATTAAGTCAACTATCTGACAGTGAAAATTTCATCAAAATCAGTGCAGCCTTTGCAGACATAAGCCAGAACAAACAGACAGACAAACAAAAAATGTAAAAATTCTTAATAAACATTTAGTAAAAAGCTGCTATTTCAGTATTACAAAGAGGTTGACAATTATATTTATATGTATAAATAAGAACAGCCTAAAGGAGCAGAGCAAATGGTTAATATCCAACAGGTGCAGGTTCAAATTCCGCTATGTTAAACATTTTAAGCTTTTTAACTTTTATAGTATACGATCTTAATAATTGCGAGTTAAAAACAGCAATTGAACATTTAAGCTATCGACAACTAGCTCTAACACCAACATTTGCAAGGAATTACAAATTGAAGGCTTTCAAAGCTTCCCACAGCGCGTCACGTAGAATACATACTACTGTATACGTGACATTTTTGCGAATAACCCTAAAGTCTTTTATAATATCTTAAATTTTATATTATATTCTTTATGTCACTTGTCTGTGGAAGTGATTATGTAATTATATAAATTAGTGTTAAGACACTCCGTTCTTTGATTTTTGTCTGTTTTAGAGATGTTGCGTTTTGTTTGGCGTAACTTATAACGCCGTAATTTGTCTTACGAACTGCGATTGCTGATATACGAGCATATAATTTTAGGTGTAATCGTATATACTGCTATTGCATTCTAAATACAATTTTATGACATTTTTCGTAATAAAAAAAACAACGAATATGTTCAGCGACAGACTGCAAATGCGATTGGATGTGAGTTCGATTTCCACTTAAGGAAAGGCTTATAAATGATTTTTAATTCTCCGTACACAGTTTCTATAATGGGAAACAGAGTGTTTTGACACTATATTCTCTCTATATACCCTAAAAAGTGTAAAACTTAACTAAGCAATATATTTATTTTAATCGGATCCTAAATACTGACAAGAACGTTGGCTGTATAATACCCTGAATGCCAGGATTTGGAATTTGTATCAGCAATTTAACACCATAGTGGTATAGTGGGAAGTATTTAACCGAACATGCGATGGTTGTGGGTTGAATTTCATTTTTATTTACATATGACATCAGTTTAATAAGATATTTTTGTTTTCTCTGATCTGGATGTGATAACCACTTGAATAGAACTCGAATAATTTTATATTTTTTTCATTACTCTTCATTTAGTTATTATCTCAGGCAAAGCGTTATTTATTTCCGCCACTTAACACATAATGAGAATGGAATATCTTATCAGTAGTTTCTCTGTGACTACTGTGCAATGTTGGAAATTGCCTGAAGTAAAGTGAATCCATCGTGGCTCTATGGTAGTCCGATTGTAAACGCGATTAGTTGTGAATTCGATTCCCACTTGGTTGATGGTTCAAATTCGGATGGAAATTGGAGAAAGGTGAAAAAGTGAAAGGTTTTTACATCAATTAATTATTAATTAAGATCTCTGAGTGCACTTAAAAGTACCTACTTCAACATAAACACAAGCAAATCTTTCTTTTCAATCTTCACACAATTATAATAACAAGTTTTATTTTAAACGAAACAAGAATAAAATATCAAGAAAGCAAAAAGGTCTGTTATTTTAAATACAACCTAAGTGTTTGTGAATAAACTATGGGCACTAAGACGTGTACAATGGGGGCAAAATACCATAGATTTTGAACTTTATCACTCAAAAAATAAGGGTGTAAATGTTTTAGATGGTAATCTTTATTGAGATTTCCTCAGGGACTCTTTTCTTTGTTTTTGCTTAGTAAAATCCGTAAGTTATGTCCGTTTCTTTTGGCTATAGTTGGAGAATATACGCTTTTATACTATTTTAAGATGTGATGTGTTGAGCTTTGTGATGAAAATTGTTATAGATTTTTATTTCTACACTGTAAAGTCAGAGAGAACCTGGTTTTAAGACACTTTATTTTTTATACCTGAAATCGAGACAGTATTGTGTTTTGATATGCGGCGGATCTTAACGACGCGCTTGTGCCACTGCGCCACGACTAGCCCCAATAAATATAAAAACTTGAATATTTATAAAGTAGAATATACAAGTATAATTTGTTTTCTTGAAATACTCGCTCTATGAAGTAGCTTCACGTTTTTTGTAGCAGAGAGAACTTAGTGTCAACACACTCCGTTCTCCACTTTCTATTCTCTTTCCTATAAAATAAGATAACATCCACACTTTCTTCCTACACAATTTATATAATTTCTAATTTCTTAATAAATCTAAATACAAAACATTCATAAGTTAAACCAAGTAACCCCTATATTTTATAAGAACCTTGTACTATGGAGAAACTACACATCGAAAGCGATATTCAACATAATGACTTATGCAGTATGTATGTATTTTCCCATGACAGTGCAAAGGTCACGCATGGCCTGTAGCGATCATGTCGAAAGAAAACGAAAGTAACCAAAGGTTAATAAGTAATGTTCATTTAATTTCAACTGAACTGACTGCTAACCCATGTGAAAGTATCGTGAAGCTATTGAACAATAGTGAGGAATGACTGATTTTTCTGACTAAAATTAAAATTAAATTAAATAGCTTCACGCTATATCCCGCACACAGCAGGGTAGGCAGAGGGAACCTAGTGTTAAGACACTCCGTTCCCCACTTTCCGCCGAATTCGGAGGCTTGCGTGTTAAGTGGCGGAACTATTTCTGACTAGAAAGCAAAATCAACTAATTTTGTCACATCTCCTTTGATATGTGATATGTTATAGATAATATATTTATAATATATTTACTGTCACTTATTTTACGGCATATGCTATGCAGGAAAAAACGTAGACAGAGAGAAACTAGAAAACAAAGAGAAAATCACTCCGTTCTTAAATTTCGCTCAAAATAGAGAGGCATTGCACATTGAATACCAGAACTCAAAGCCGCGCTCAGGAAAGATCCAAAGCTTATGTACAAAAATATTTAAATACAATGAATATAATTTAACAACCATTCTTCTTTATATAATAAATTCACTACCCTCGAAACAAACGTATTAAAAACTTATATTAAGTACTAGATACTTAAAAAGCTCCAATTCAAAAGTAATTTAACTAGCAACAAAGAGAATGAAAGTTTCTGCACGTATAACATAATTTCCTACATTGCATTGCGGCCAAGGTCAACGGGTCAAAAGCTTTTGACTTTACCGTATAAGCGTTTACCATTTAGTTGTTTGGTTCAAATAAGTAATTAGAGATACTTTCTTTGTGTTTTTATGAAGCTACTTGTTATAGGATTTACTTTGGCGTTCGCGTCGTTGAGTTCTGTCACTCAATAGATTTAGTGCGGGAAGTGGAATACAGAGTTTCGAGACACTAGGTTCTCTCTGACTACTCTCCTATGCGTGAAGTAACGTAAAGCTTTTTTTTAGCTTCACGCTGTATCCCGCACACAGCAGGGTAGGCAGAGGGAACCTAGTGTTAGGATACTCCGTTCCCCACTTTCCGCTTACTTAGTGTTAAGTGGCGGAACTTAACGCCGCGCTTTACCTCTCATACCAGAGCGAAAGAAATTGATATATTAAAGACTTCTACTCCTCGAGTGGGAATCGAATCCACAACCAGTCATTTACAGTCACACGTTCGTACCACTGCGCCACGACTGGCCGCAACTGTCATACAAGTCATTATATTATAATGATTTGTTTATCACAAAACTAAACATCAATTCAAATGACATATCGCACTCATACGTCTATATACTGTCTGCTGTCTCGAACAAACAAACAGACCGTTATTTTTCCATATGTCTTCAATGTGAAGCAGAATGTGAATATAACGAGGTCGGTCTCTAACGATGACGTCATTATGTCAATTTCTGACGTGATAAACAAATAATAATGACATTAGAGTGTTTTTTTTTTGTATAAATATTATATTTTTATAGCTAGCAGCATTACCTTATAAAGCGACTGGTTGTAGGTTCGATTGCCACTCGATCAGTGGGAATATTTAATATTTTCATTTTCTTCGCTCTGGTGCCGAGGCAAAGCGCGGCGTTAAGTCCTGCCACTTAACACGCAATGCCTCCGAATTCGGGGCAAAGTGGAGAACGGAGTGAAAAAAGAGAAAAAAATCTTAAGTGGACCTCAACGCTGTGCTTTGTCTTATCCAAAGCATACACAAAACATATTCCTCCGACTGAAATATCAATTCACAACCAATCACAATTAGAATCAGTCGTCTCACTGCACCACAATATAACTTTATAATTATTGCACACATACAATCTTATTAGAAAATAGAATACATAATAACAAGAAAATACACACAGAAATCATAGTATTTGTAGTGTTTGTATCTATTAAATAGATATGTAGCATTGTCTCATGTACACCAGTATTGAGTAGTGGGGGAAAGTGGCAGTCTTGTGACAGACGTCGTGGACGGTGGACGTGCGCCTGCGCTGCTGCGGTACTGGTGTAGTGGTGAGCCAGTGGTATTCCTGTTCCGTTTAGGTCGTGCGTATATCATTTGTAGACGGCCATACACTACAAATGGCGACGAGGATAAAGGTAAAAAAGTTAATTATTAAAAAACAAAAAAAAAGAAAGGAGGGTAGAAGTTAATAAAATGATTAGAGAGAATGAAAAATATCTAATTATATCTTACTTCTTATTACAATAACCAAGAAATAAATATATTATTAAATGTAATCAGGAAATGTAACCCTACGTACTTTTTATTATAATTATTATTAATGTCAGCTAGGTTATATAACTATATACGAGTACAAAGATCGCAAACAAGACGGTATTTGATTTGGTTTGCATTTAGTAAAGTTATCGTAGATCTAACTTACTTATTAAATGATATTAACAATAATACAAAAATACATTATATTAAAGTTTTAAGGGGAAGTGCTGCAGAAATTAATTCAATATTTATTCTTCAAAAAAGAGCCGTAAGATCCATTTATAATATAAGAGCCAGAGATTCTTTGCGAGATGTTTTTAAAGACATAGGTATACTTACAGTCGCCTCACAGTATATATACTATAATATTTTATTTATCCGACAACATGTTCTGTGCTTTGCTAAAAACAGTGACATACATACTATAGGAACAAGAAATAAAAATAAACTTGTAATGCCACGTTATCGTCTCCAAAAGGTAAATAAATCTTTTATGGGTCGGAGTATACGCATATATAATAAAACTCCACAGCTTGTTTTAGATTTACCACTAGAGAAATTCAAAATCTTTGTAAAAAAATACTTTAATAAGTAAAGCTTATTACTCTGTAGAAGAGTATTTAAAGGATAAAAATGCGTGGGATTAATCTGAACAAGTCCAATGCCGGTTAGCTACCATTGTATCAAATAATAAAATTGTAATTTATATATTTGAAAAGAGCAACTGTTGAGTTTCTGGCCGGCTCTTCTCAGCAGAACTGCCTTCCGAGTCGGTGGTAGCTTTATGTACATTTGACGATTCAAAAGTGCTTTCAAAAGTCTATTTGAATAAAGATATTTTGGATTTGAATTTGAATTTAATCTTTTATGTATCTTAATGTAACATAGAATTGTCCAACAAGTTTTCACTTAAAAAATATACAGTATTATTGGTTGGAAATAAGAGGTTATTTGATTTGATTTGCCTGTAGTAAAGTTAGCGAAGAACTAACTTATTAAATAATAATACAAAATTATTAAAGTTGTAATATTTTATATATGGTTATATGTGGCCAGTCGTGGCCCAGTGGCACAAGAGTGTGACTGTAAACGACTGGTTGTGGGTTCGATTCCCACTCGAGGAGTGGAAATTATACTTCCATTTTCTTCGCTCTGGTGTCGAGGTAAAGCGCGGCGTTGAGTTCCGCCACTTAACACGCAAGCCTCTGAATTCGGCGGAAAGTGGGGAACGGAGTGTCTTAACACTAGGTTCCCTCTGCCTACCCTGCTGTGTGCGGGATATAGCGTGAAGCTATATATGTTAATATAACATAGACTTGTATTGTTCAACAGTTCCCTATTTCTAAAAAAACATATGATATGTATAGCAATATGGTTTAAAACGCTGGTTACAGGATATAGATACATAATATCATTTTATATAATATTTGATATTACGTTAATTTACTTTACTATTATGTGTGTGTAATTGTAATTCATTTTTATGTATAACTAGTGGACCTTTCTTTGGTTGGTTAAATAATTGTTTTTCGATTTGGTCAAATAAGATCGATGATTTCTTGACGTCGTCACACAAATGGATGATCCATATCGTTAAACGACAACTTATAATTTATCATTGATCATCCAACGTCATGGTCTGGCCAAGTGACAATTAGTAATGCACTAATATGCGACCTTTTCATATTATCGTGTTGTCGTCAACTTTATGATATAACTACGAGACGTACACTAAGTAAATAACTGAATGTCACTATGTCAGAGTTTTGACAATATGTCAAATTATCACAATATTCCGTCTCATTCGCACGATTAAGATTTTTAAAGAAAATTATCCCTTGGACCATAATACCGGGATAAAAAAATATTATATGACTCATATTACAGATATTTTAATCCTTTATATTAAAATGTTTATAAAGTTGAATTTGGTTCTGTTGGAATCATAGGGCATAATTAAAATTAAGTAAGTATTTATATGAAGTATTAAATACGTAATAAAGTTTATTAAATTACATTATTTATATCAAGTAATAGGTTTGGGTACAGTTTGTATACTTTTATTTAATTTGAAGTTCTATCTTTTCCATTAAATTGGAATTACTCATCGGAATTCCATTAAATTGGAATTACTCATCGGAATTCCATTAAATTGGGAATTTGGAATTCCATTAAATTGGAATTATTCGCCAGACTTCTATTAAATTGGAAGTAGGGAATTCCATTAAATTGGAATTATGTATTCCATTAAATTGGAATTATTCGGCGAACTTCCATTAAATTGGAATTATGGTATTCCATTAAATTGGAATTATGGTATTCCATTAAATTGGAATTATGGTATTCCATTCAATTGGAATTATGGTATTCCATTCAATTGGAATTATGGTATTCCATTCAATTGGAATTATGGTATTCCATTAAATTGGAATTATTCGACGAACTTCCATTAAATTGGAATTATTCGACGAACTTTCATTAAATTGGAAGTGTGGGATTTCTTTAAATTGGAATTATTCGTCTGGCTTTTATTGGAGTTCTATAGAATTCTTATCATCACAAACTATTTAAGGCTATGGCGAGTCAGCTGCCTCCACCAGGAAAATTAGACCTGGAAGGTGATGGTACACTAGTGTGAATCGGTATCTACAAATATATTTTGAAGCCGCTGATATTGGTAGGCTTATTAAGAAGCTACACTGCGTCCTTGGTTGGACTGCGTTCAAAAAATGTTATATAATATAACGAGAGCAAGTAGAGTATCAATAGATTATCTTGATGTTTAGAGGTCGCTATTTGTATATTAAACAATGACTTCCACCTGGAACAAAACAGGACTTGTAGGAGGCATTTATTCAACCTCATGATATGAGAAGGGAAAAGTTTAGGAAAATTCTTCATAAACTTAGGAGTTAAGCTGGAAAACGTAAATACGAGAAACAACGTGAGGAACATATAATTAATAAAATTATTGGAAATATCAGTCAAAGATTAGAAAAACTTTGAAGATGGGCGATGAAATAAAATTGGATAAAGGTATTACAATTGCTAATAATTTAAAAGTTGTTATTTATTAGGAAGATACATATGAGCAAAAAATTACTATAAGCGACAACAGAGAGAAATACACTAAATTGTCTTAAAAATTAATAAGTTTAATATATATGACTGACGATGCAACAATCAATTGTAAAATAGGGGGACTATATTTAAAAATAATAACCAACTCTTTATGCAAGATAAACTTATTAACTGACAGACCTTAGGAATATCTAAAGAAAAACAAAGTAATTGGCTACAATGAAGAAGGAAAATTCAATTAAATATTACTCGTATATGGAAATAAAACGCTATCGTTAATATAGAGTAATAAAGGAGTCATTTGAAGCAATAATAAAAATAAACGAAAAGGAGAAATGCAATACTATAAAAATACATTACCTAGGACATATAAATCACGAAATATACTAGGAAAACATATAGCAATACACAGTTAGAGGTATTGAATTTGGGTGTAAATATAAACAATTTAAAAATGGGAATAAATATACTTAAATTTAAATAGAATTTCGTACGAATCCTATTACAATTAGAAGCCCATTAAAATCAGACTGAATAAAATCAGTTATACAATCATATAGAAGAATACCAATACCGAAGAATAAATAGCTAAAAAAAAAATAAAAGATAGAAGACGTACACGAACCGTCACTATGGGTATCCCATTATGCATTGTTATGCGTTATACAAGCGCAGCTATTCCACGTGTAAATCACCGCCTACCTTGCATGGAAAATTTGTTACCTAAAATTATAAAACACAATATTTCTCGAAGATTGATATATTATTTATATTTTGTTTTCTATCAAATAGAGCTTTATCCTAATTTGAGATATTTAACTACAATTATAACAACGAGTGGTTTATACAGATAGAAAACTATTTATATTCGGAGTTATGTGTCCTGCTTCAAAAATCTTCAAAAAGCTTTCAAAAAAAAAAAATGTCGGAAAATGCTCATAAAGTGGGAAAGGTTACAAATTCTATTGTCGATATATTTGGGGAATCAATGAGAAAGAGGCAGAGTCTTACTATAAGAAGTGGAGGCAAGCTATGTGTTATTAAATCAAATTTAATGAATGTACAAAATGCAGATAATTAATTATTTTGAATATGAATGAAAATTAAGATATGAATAGAATTTATGACCTGAATGAGCAAAAATCACTCTGCAAATATTTATCTGAACTTAGAGTACCAAAAACATTAGATGAGTTGCAAAGTTTCTAGGATTAGCAAACTACATAAATAAATAAATGGATCCTTAATTTGGCTGCCATAACAAAGCCTCTTAAAGAAATACTGATACAGAAACTAAGAGGAAAAGCTAATATTGGGAGATACTGGTATAGTAATAAAGATCGAATAATAATCGACTCCAGAAAGAGGTTTGAAACTTAATACTGTAAGAAATGGAATTTGTAACTTTATGAGTGTGTATCAATGTGAATGTGTAAAGCAGTACAAGCATTTCAAGATGAATTTTATAAATATGAAAATATACTTTTAAAAGGAAATAATTATTTTAAAAGGAATAATTTGCAAGCTCCTATAAAACGCAGTGAACTCCTTCTGAACCGTGGACAGATATTGAATAAATCTATTTATTGAGGCATTATTATGTACTGATTATATTTTGTTACTATTGACTGTTATAATCGTTATAAAGAAATTAAAATTACAAAAACCATAATGAGTGCACATATTATAAAAAAAATGGAAGAATTTTAACTAGGCTAGCCTACTTACTTACAATCCACTATAGCTGTCAGCAGCGAGGTTGGCGATTTTGGTAAAACTTTCAATACTATACTCTTTAATACTGTGCCATATTGGCCAAATGAATGGAGGAGCGTCAAAACAGGGACACATTGAAGAGGTTAAAGATAAGTAAAAGTGGAAAAGAATATGAAACTAGCAATATATGGATATCTGATAATGTACAACTACACTCCTCATTCTGTTACGTCATTACGTCTGAACTTTATTTTAGAACAATGAACAGGAATAAAATATCGATGACAAGAGAGATGAATTCCTCAGAGAATAACGGTGAAATAAGAATAAAAAAAAATCGGCAAAAAAGAAAAGGAAACGAATATAGGGACAAAAAGAGAGAAGGAAAACATGTGGAGTTTGAAGAAAAGGAGAAGGTATGGGTTAAGGAAATTGATAAAACTAGGAACTTGCAAGTACGCTTGATGTCACAACACATGTGGTGATTAAGGACAAGGATTGATTAAGGACAAGGATTGAGAAGAAATGTGATTTACTTAAAGCGGGTGGAAAGACAATGGAAGACAGTGGAGGAAGGGAATGATTGATGATTGATGAAATTAAGATGATATAAAAGAATAATAAATACTTCAAATAAATATTATGAGCAAGAAATAATATAATAGGTATATTAATTGATAATTATAAATTCTGTATATTTATATAATGATGATTTAAAAAATAAAAATATATAAAAAGGAAGGGATGTAGTGTTTGTATCTATTAAATAGATATGTAGCATTGTCTCATGTACACCAGTATTGAGTAGTGGGGGAAAGTGGCAGTCTTGTGACAGACGTCGTGGACGGTGGACGTGCGCCTGCGCTGCTGCGGTACTGGTGTAGTGGTGAGCCAGTGGTATTCCTGTTCCGTTTAGGTCGTGCGTATATCATTTGTAGACGGCCATACACTACAATAGTAATATACAAAGGCGAATATAATAAAAAATAATATACAAAGCCGGAATATCGACTAACTGCCCATTCCGCAAAATAAATTAAAGTAAAAATTGCATACATTTAATTATTCTACACCTGCTAAATAAAACCAGGAAAAACTGATAATACTAACGCGGTAGAGTTTACGTGAAACGGCCATAATGTGGAAAGTTACAATGATTTAGAGCGCGTATAAAACAAACAATTGTTTTTATGACTTTTGTTTGTTATCTGCAGGTTTTTTCTGTTACAGACAGACGTAAAGTGAAGTAAATATGTATATTTTGAGGAGATAACAGGTTCATATTTTTAAATTTATAAAAAATATTTATTTGTTACTAGCGGCCCGCTCGCGGCTTTGCCACGTGAACTACATAACTGCTTCGGTATATTGCAACCCTCGGGGGCAGGTTTTTGAAAAATAAAGAAGCCTATGTTTAAGCTTAGACTATCAACTATATTTGTGCCAAAATTCATTATTATCGGTCAAGCGGTTTAGATTTTTTATATAAACTTTCATCTCCTATTTCAACCCTTTAGCGTTTGATTTTTGAAAAAATAAGTAGCCTATATTAGACCCAGTAATTTTTACTACTTTCGTTTTAAATTTCATCCAAATCGGATCGGTACATTAGCCGTGAAAGCATGATAGACAAACACACAGACTTTCGCATTTATAATATAAGTAAGGATAAGTATTAGTAATTTTTTTTAGTCTCACGTTGTATTCCTCACACACCAGGGTAGGCAGAAGGAACCTAATGTTAAGATACTCCGTTCCATTATTTCACCAAATTCCGGAGACTTTGCGCGTTAAGTGGCGGGACTTAACGCCGCGTTTATGGCGTCAGATACCAGAGGGAAGAAAACAAAACAAAATATAATATTTTTTATATGGTTTTTTTCATTTTTTTTCTGATGCTTAAGACAAAGCGCGGTATTAAGCTCCCCCACTTAATACACAATGCCTTCAAGTAAAGTGAAGAACAATGTCTTAACACTAGCTTTTCTTTGACTACCCTGCTATGCCCGAAAAAGCGTGATGCAATTTTTTTATTTGCCATTTCGCAAATAATTAGCAAAAAGCAAAATATTATTGCCAGAAAAAGCCCATGTAACTCAACGTGTTCCAACTTCTCTAACGACTGTAATAGATTTTCTTATTTCGCAGTAACTTTGTCAACGCGTCGACTTGTTAAGGTTGTCGAAATGGGGCTGTTAGATTGTTGTTTATTTATTTTATTAGAAAAACGGTTGTAGGTTTCAATTTGAATCAGAGGTAATGATTTAATTTACGAAGCTGTGGGTACTGGTACTGTGGTACTGTGGTACTGTATCTGACTGCCAACGTGATTAGTTGTGGGTCCGGCTCCCACTTTCGGAAGATTAGGAGATTTCCGACGGGATGTGGAGAACGGAGTGTCATTGACACGAACCCTGGTAAATGTGTATAACTCAATGTGCATTATCTTCTTATCAAAGCGGAGAAATGAAAATAACTTTATCCCGGGGATAAATTATATTAAAATTATTTTCATTTCAGAAATAGAAATGACACCTACAATCGTTCATTGTCTGACACTGTCAAGAATGGCCCTAACATTTGATTGCTTAACACATTTAAATTAATTTCATTGCTTCACTCTGGTGACCAGGCAAAGTGCACTTTAGTTAAACTAGTACAACTACCTCAGATAGGGGCGGAAAGTGGAGAACGGAGTGTCTCAAAAATTAAGTTCACTCTGCCTACTTTGCTATACAGTAAGTTCTAGGAAGAAAAATCTACCTTGAACTTATTTTTATTTTTCCCATCTTAACATTACACACATTGGCAACCCTATTCCCGGTCGATTTGATATTTTTTCCTCGTTACTCCCCAATTTACGACTTAACCCTACAACGTACAGTTTTAGAAGGCTTTGTGTGGAAATGTCTCGTATTTTCTTTGCTGATTCGAAACATTAAGTCACGGTTCAGGTGTTATTGGTAATAGATATTTATTATTGGGCTTTTATGTGGGGAAAGCTTGTTTTAAGCTTTTCTAACTTTGTTTTTAGCTTCACGCTGTATCCCGCACACAGCAGGTTAGGCAGAGGGAACCTAGTGTTAAGATATTTCGTTCCCAATATATGTATGTATAATTTTATAAAAATATATTAGGGTCATCCTGGCGCAGTGGGTAATGAGTGAATGTAAACGCGGGTGGTTGTGGATTCGATTTTCCACTCGGAAGAATCGAAATAAATCAATTATTTTAATTATTACGCTCTGGTGAAAGACAAAGTGTGGCGGCGTTAAGTTTCGCCATAATTTATCTAAGTTTGGCGCAAATTATTAATAATTACTTTGACATTAGGTTCTCTCTGACTAACTTGCTATAAGATAAAGGGCATTAAGTGCCCAAAATAAAGTCAATACTTTTTCTGGGCAATTAAAAGATAGAAGAATATAGTATAAAGAAGGATAGCATTAAACATAGCCTAAGTTAACAACATTATGAATTCAACTTCCTTCATTTTGGATAAACTAATATAACTATGCCATAGTCATTTTTGCCAATTCTTAAAAAAATGCAATACAATGTAATTGTCTATAAATATTGTTATGTATGCTTTTTTTAATAATTTATTAAAAGGATATTTTTTTCTTTTTTTTATGTTTTTTCTTCATTTACAAACTCAAATGTAATATAAGATATAGAATATGAACCATTCATATTCGATATCCAAGTGCCCGCTACATGTTCCCGCCCACCGGATATGATGTTTGGCGGATGTCATCCCTGAAAGTTGGATATATAGCTTAAATGGCTATATCCCTTGGACTACGACAGTACCTAAATTACACGGCTTCAATTCCTGTCAAAAATTTTATATAAATTTTTGGTTCTCTACTTTTTCTCTTTCTCACTTTCTTTATAACATGATTATCCTTCTATACAAAAGTGTATGTAAAACAAAATAGTTTGGATATTATTTATTTAGTGTATTTATAATGCATTATTAAAAATATATACTTATGCATTATTAAAAATATATTAATAAACGGCTGGTTGTGGGGTCGATTCCCACTCGAGGTGTGGAAACATTTATTATTTCCATTTTCCTCGCTCTGGTGTCGAGGTAAAGCGTGGCGTTAAGTTCCGCCACTTAACACGCAAGCCTCCGAATTCGGCGGAAAGTGGGGAACGGAGTGTCTTAATACTAGGTTCCCTCTGCCTACCCTGCTACGGGATACAGCGTGAAGCTAAAAAAATAAATAAAAAAAAGAAATACACATATATTAGTATACACACTATACAGCTTTTGATGTAAACTTTTATCACCTATTTCTACCCTTTAAGGGTGGATTTTTGAAAAAACAGAAGCCTATATATAATAGAATACCATCCAAATGGGGCCAGTACAGGGGCCAGCCATGAAAACATAACAAACAGACAGACATTCCCATTTCCTATATTAATATGGACATACAAAGTTAAATAACATACAGTTATAATATAATTCTCATATATCATAACAATAATTATCAATAGAATATTCATATTTCTATTCACAAGTGGAATAATGTCATGGTGTTCCACTTCGTTAGGTGCGCGTGAGCTTGTTACGTAAATACTGTGTTATATATGAGATAGTATGCAGATTGAGTAAGATTGATTGATTTATCATTTAATCAACGCTTAGTGACTATTTATTTATGGACTTAGTGTCACAATACTATTTTTTCTATGTTATCTGTTAAATATAATTGACAAATTGATTTTTTTTTCTCCTTTTTGGGATGATTCTAGGGTTATGCTTTTTAACTATAAAATTATTATTTCTTTTCTATCTTCTCTGCCTACCAATATAAACTGGACCGGGTAAAGCCCTTAGATTTGTCTATGGCAATTTTTATCTTAATTTTTAACAAAAAACAATGATATTATAAATTTTCACTTGAGTATTAATAACTCTGTGTTCAGTGGCACAAGCGTGTGACTGTAAACGACTGGTTGTGGGTTCGATTCCCACTCGAGGAGTGGAAATATTCAATATTTCCATTTTCTTCACTCTGGTGTCGAGGTAAAGCCCGTGAACGCTGGCGTCCCGCAGGGCTGTGTGCTGTCCCCCACGCTATTTCTTCTGCATATCAATGACATGTTAGAAGACCCTAGCATTCATTGCTATGCGGACGACAGCACGGTGGACGCCGTATACACCGGCCGTGCAGGTCTTTCTCGGGAAAACGTCGACGAGAGCCGAACAAAACTTGTGTCTTCTGTTGAGGCATCCCTCGTGAATGTCTCCTTATGGGCTGAAAGGAACCTGGTTCAATTCAACCCCCAGAAGACACAAGTTTGCGCGTTGACCACTAAGAAAACCCCATTTGTCCTATCACCACTTTTCCAGAACACTCCCCTCCATGCCGCGCCCAGTATCAGCATATTGGGCCTGAAAGTTTCGAGTGAGTGCCAGTATCGCGATCATTTGGAAAGTAAGGCCAAGTTGGCCTCGAGGAAGCTGGGTGTCATCGGTAGAGCTAGACAGTACTTCACGCCCAAACACCGATTGTCCCTTTATAGGGCCCATGTGCGGCCTCATATGGAGTACTGTTCTCATCTCTGGGCCGGTGCCCCCCAGTATCAGCTCGATCCATTTGATCGCATACAGCGCAGAGCCACTCGAATTATCAGGGAACCAAGAATCTGTGCTGGGCTTGACACTTTGGCGTTGCGTAGAGACGTGTCCTCGTTATGCGTTCTCTATCGCATGTATCACGGGGAGTGTTCTGGAGAACTGTTTGACCTGATACCTGCCGCTGAATTCTCCAACCGCACAGTACGTGCCAGGATGAAATATCATCCTCACCACCTGGATACCTGGCACTCCAGTACTGTGCGGTTTCGTCGTCATTTCCTTCCACACGCCACTCAACTGTGGAATGGCTTACCAGCGGCGGTGTTTCCAGGTCGATACGACATGGGTACCTTCAAAAGGCGCGCTTACCTCCACCTCAAAGGCCGGCAACGTCCCTGTAGCTCCTCTGGTGTTGCACGGGGCCGTGGGCGACGGTGTTCACTTAACATCAAGTGACCCGAACGCTCTTTTGCCTTGTCCTTTTTAAAAAAAAAAAAAAAAAAAAAAAAAAAAAAAGCGCGGCGTTAAGTTCCGCCACTTAACACGCATGCCTCCGAATTCGGCGGAAAGTGGGGAACGGAGTATCTTAATACTAGGTTCCCTCTGCCTACCCTGCTGTGTGCGGGATACAGCGTGAAGCTAAAAAAAAAGTATTAATAACTTTTGACATATTATTCCTATCAACATTACCATAATTCCAATTGTAAAACTTAAAAGTTTAATTATTCTAGTTTTTACATAATTTTCTTAAATTTTTACAATAAGTTATTCAGCAAATTTCGAAACAGAACATGTTAAACTAAATAAAAACTATTCCACATTTACCACAAAATATAACAAAATTAAGCATTATAAGATATATGAAAAACTACCTGCAATTTACTTTGGCATTAATAAATTTATTTATCAAAAGCTTATAATAAATAGCGAAAAAGCTAGAAGCTTTGTCGCAACTAAATTGAAAGCTCAGGTGCGGTACGAAATAGACAGTCTTAAACTTAGTATATACTGGAACTAATTAAGTCTAGCGTAACATAAAAGTTTTATTTCCCGGAAATCAGGGTAGTCAGAGAGAACCTAGTGACAAGACACTCCGTTCTCCACTTTCCCAAATCGTGACATTATAAGTTTAATATCCGTAACGGAAACTTTCTTTAACTTCCACGAAGCCTTTCTATATCCTTATCCGTGTCTGAAATATTACGGATGTGGCATCTTTAATGTAAGACTCTCTGTTGTCTATTTTTCAATTATTTTAGAAATGCAATATTTTAGATGACGGAGATTAACCCGTGATCCGTGATTTTGACCCGTGGGGGGACGGGTTAAGAATACAATTCCCCCCCGCCGCTGGGTAGCGTCCCGTAAAAGGCGGGTAACCCAGTTAGCTTGGTGGTAGGAGATTCGTTCTTCGACTGACTCGCAACCACTATCGTGTCAAAGACGAACCGCCAAATCAATATCTGATGATGTGTTCCGATTCGATGGCACGTAAGCCACTGCTCCCTATTCCCATCATTCCCATCCTTCCTCCCTCCTTTTGTCCTACATCCCCGAGGCTGGTGACGCATCCATAACTCTAATGTTGTGGATGTCTATGGGCGAAGGTAACTATTTAACACCAGGTGGGCCTTCTGCCCGTTTGCCTCCTTATTCCATAAAAAAAAAAAAAATAACACCGCTCCTTATCTAGCCAAATTAATCCCATTTGCTGTAAATAAAGCTACAAACTTAACTGGAACAATTTGAGGTCATCGTGGCGCAGTGGCACAACGTCTGAGTTTGATTCCCATACCGGATAATCATAATTTAGACATTTTCATTTCTCCGCTTTATTGAACAAGATAAAGCGGCGTAGAGTTTCGCAACTTAATGCAGTGTCTTAAATTTGGACGGAAAATGGGGAACAGGATCTCTTGTAACTAAGCTCTCTCTAGTATATATAATTACAATTTTTTTTTAGCTTCACGCTGTATCCCGCAATCAACAGGGTAGGCAGAGGGGAGGGCAGAGGCCTAGTATAATGACAGTCCGTTCCCCACTTAATTATCACTAACTTAACGCCGCGCTTTGTCTCGACACTAGAGCGAAGAAAATTTAAATATTAAATATTTCCACTCCTCGAGTAGGAATAGAACCCACAATCAGTCGTTTACAGTCACACGCTTGTGCCACTGGGCCACGGCTGGCCCCTGCAAATTTTAATATGTCAGAATGAATGGTTTAGACTCTCCGTTTTCCGCTTTCCTGAGTTCGAGACATTGTTTGTTGAATGACGGAAAAACTATAGCAATGAGTGCTTTGTATATTTTACCAGAACGAAAAAATGAAAATAATTAAATAATAATAACTAAATTTTTTAAACATTTTTAAAGTGTTATTCCACACTTCGGAAAATTGAAAAAGGCATTTAGAAAACGTATAAATGTTTGAACACAGCGGAACTCGAACCTGCACCTCCTGAACACCGTCTACTCACCGCTGAGCCATGCGTTCATCGGTGAATTCAGGTGCGTTTAAATTTTTATACGGTTTCTAAATATCTTTTTTTTTTAAATTATAATCATTCCATCAAATGAGAATCGAATTCACTACCAAACAGACAACGTCCCACTGCGCTACGATGGCTTTGCCACGTCATATAATCGCGTCAATACCAAAGACCTTTCATATAAAGACATATTATTAATGTCTTATTAGATAAGAGTTATCACATAATCCAATAACGGCTGATGACGTCGCTGTTATTTGACCATTAAAAGCTTTCAGTACCCTCCTTTGTGAGTCTCCATTTATAACGAGATTGGGGTATTTAGGTTTTGTGTTAGCATTAGGTAATAGAATTAATTTAACATGTTACAGATTTTACCTTAATTTTTTAAGATAGGTCTTTTTAAATTCTATGTGACAACTTTCTCCGGTCTCCGTTTTTCACTTAACTATATTAGATAGAAAGTAATTATGGTTGACAAAATCAAATGCATCAACTTCCAAACACTTAACGGTTAAACATTTTTTCAGAAAAGGTATAAGTATTTGAAAGCAGCGGGATTTGAACCCACGCCTCTCGCAAACCGTCCAGTAAACTCTTGGTTTACCTGCTAGAGCGCTTTGTAAATACATAATTACAATAAAATAGATAAAAAGAAATATTTAGATAAAACTCCATATATATTATTTTTAATTTTTTTTTAGGTGTTTACTTTCTCTCGACACTAAATTCTTGCTGTTATGTGGAAAGAAGCGGAAAGTCAAGACATTAATATGTCTACTTTCCGGACGAAATCAAAATATTACCTATTGAATGGCGGAACTCAACGCCGAGTTTTGTCTAGCCAAAGCAGAAATATCAAATTAATTTAAATATAATTTTCAATATTTGTTCGACTGGCCAGTCGTGGCCCAGTGGCACAAGCGTGTGACTGTAAACGACTGGTTGTGGGTTCGATTCCCACTCGAGGAGTGAAAATATTTTATATTTTCATTTTCTTCGCTCTGGTGTCGAGGTAAAGCGCGGCGTTCCCTCCCTAGAAGGTTCCCTCTGCCTACCCTGCTGTGTGCGGGATACAGTGTGAAGCTAAAAAAAAAAAAATATTTCACCGAGAGGAAATAGAACTCACAATCATATACTGTCCCATTACTCTTTGATGCCATCTATGCTTGAATATATGTACATATATACATATGTAAATCTTTTTTTTTTTAAATGTATTAGACAAATATACAATAATAGAAAAAATGACTCATTTCTCCGCTCTTTTCTCTCCTGTTTTCGATTCAATCAATACCAATCTAACTAATTGTTATAATAAACATTAACCAAATTGGCTATCGCATATCAAGTTACTATATAATTAATAACAATGGAATATTTATGTGACCCTCTATGGTGGGGTCAATGACCGGTATACAGGTGTTTAGCATGACTCATGCGCCATGGTTTATTGTGTGCAAGCTGCACTTAGGTATTGTAGCTAGGAATTATTTATAAGGGAAAATTGAAAGCAGTTTTTTTATATATTAAATACTTTGAACATATTTTTTGCCCAGTGGCACAAGCGTGTACGACTGTACTGTAGACGACTGGTTGTGGGTTCGATTCCCACTCGAGGAGTGGAAATTATATTTCCATTTTCTTCGCTCTGGTTTCGAGGTAAAGGCGTTAAGTTCCGCCACTTAACACGCAAGCCTCCGAATTCGGCGGAAAGTGGGGAACGGAGTGTCTTAACACTGGGTTCCCTCTGCCTACCCTGCTGTGTGCGGGATATAGCGTGAAGCTAAAAAAAAATTGTTTATAAAATCCTTCACACACATTTCGACACAGCTGGTAATAAAACGCATGGCTTAGCGGTCACAGCGCTTGGACGGTTTCAAGGAGACGCGGGTTCGAATCCCGCTGCGTTGAATTTTTTATACGTTTTCTAAATTTTGAAATATTTTATATTTGAAGTTACATTACAATACTTTAGTTAATCGTTAAAAGTATTTTTGAATCAAGTTTAAGAAAATTAAGGAAAGATGAGTATAGAATTTGGCATTGTAATAAGTCAATATTTTGCCAGTGTCAAGACACTCCGTTCTTAACGTTTCGCCCGAAATCGAAACACCGCTTTTCTAGTGGCGGAACTCAACGCCGTTCTTTGTCTCTCTATTTAATTCTTATAAATATAAAAAAATATTATAAATCCAACCGTTCATCTCATAAAGAAAAGGTGAATGTGTAAGTATTTTGTAAAATCCAATCAGATCTCTAAATGCGTTTGAACATTGCAAGCTGTAGCCTGCGTGTAGTACGCTTGTGAAAGAATTTTTAATATCGGTACCCATATTGACATTACCTTGTACCTAGTAAAAAGATTGTTTTTGTTACTTTTCTACGAACTTTATTATTTTTTTTTAGCTTCACGCTGTATCCCGCACACAGCAGAGTAGGTAGAGGCAACCTAGTGTTAAGACACTCCGTTCCTTACTTTCCGCCGAACTGTGGCGGAACTCAACGCCGCGCTTTGCCTCGACACCAGAGCAAAGAAAATGGAAATATTAAAGATTTCCACTCCTCGAGTGGGAATGGAACCCACAACCAGTTACGTTCCGCTATTTAACACGCAATGCCTCCAGATTTCGGCGGAAAATGAGGACTGGAGTGTCTTAACACTAGGTTCCCTCTGCCTATCCTGCTGTGTGCAGGATACAGCGTGAAGATAAAAAAAGGAAAAAAGAAATATTCATTCTACACATCACCAACAAACAAGTTATTAACAGTAGCTACAATTAATTAATCGTGCGTCTAATGACGTTATAATACATCATTTTTATGGGCAACATGACACAGCCACGGGATTATGATTTACGATCCATTATAGATGGTTGGATAAAGGCAATATGGTATCCGGAATTTATTGCTACGTATATTAATTTTAATGAAGCATTCGGTTTTTCATAGTTAAATTTGTAAAATTATTTATTTTTTTTGGTAAAAGTTATATAGTAGCTTTTTAGTAAAAGTAGTATATAGGCAAGAAGTAAGTATGTAATATGACAAGTTGTATTAAAGTATTCGTTTTAAAATATATATTTTTTAATATCAATAGTGAGCCCGTCGTGGCGCAGTGGGACAGCGTCTTGGCTATGGATACAATTGCCTCTAGGTGAAATAATCAAGATTTAATTATTTTCATTTCTTCGCTGTACTGAACAGGATAAAGCGCGGCGTTGAATTCCGCCACGTGCAACATCTCAAATTTAAACGGAAAGTCAATAACGGAGCGTCTAAAATCAATCAATCTGGTTACCCTGATCTATATCACAGCAGGTATGCGGGAGTAGGCATGAAATTAAAATTTAAACTTATTTTATTATTGAATGAATTGTACAATAATGCGATAAAAATAATATTATGAACTAGAAAAGTTGATATTTTGAACGCTTTACAGCAGTCAAAAATAGACTGATACGTCCGTGTATATTAATTTTAATGAAGCATTCGGTTTTTCATAGTTAAATTTGTAAAATTATTTATTTTTTTGGTAAAAAGTTATTTTATTTTTGATTTAAATGTGTTTTTGCTTTATTGATTTCTAGAAAGAATTTTAAAGTATATAATATTACATATTGCATTGGAAATCCCTTCTACGAGCCCTATGTCCCTGATGAGGGATAAAAGGACATCATCATCATCATCATCATCATCATAATATTACATAGGTATATAGTTAAGGTGTACATTTTCAAGATAAAGCATTTAATATCTATCGTGAGACTGGCAAGCTCAGCGAGATAGGGCCTTGGCTATTGGTGCAAATTTGTTTGGGTGAAGTAATCATGATTTGATTATTTTCGTTTCTCTGTTCTGGTGAAGAAGACATAGCACGGCGTTGAGTTCCGCCACTCAAGGTGTAATGTCTCAAATACAAACGCAAAGTCAATAACAGAGAGTTTAGAATCAAGCTTCTCTCTGCTTACGCTGATTTATACGATAGCCGTTATGAAGGAAAAGGCATGGAGCTAAAAATTAAATGCATTTTACTACTGACGTCTTTCTACATTAATGCAGGAGAAACATTATTTTCGACTATAGAGTTAGAAAATTCGACGTTTTAAACTGTTTCCAGCAGTCATAAGTAGACTGATATGTCTGTAAGTTGAAAAAAAATTAAAAGAATACTTCACTTTAACCATTATTTACTACTCGGTTCATATTAAAAGCACACACAATATTAAAAGAAAACAAATATCACCGTCACCACAACACACCGTTTCCTAAATTATTAGTAATTTATATAAATAATAAATGTATTCATTGAATACAAAGTTTATATTTTATGTATTTCAACTTGCACCCTGTGAGTTGAATTTAAATTGCATCCTCTGTTACAGAGGTCGAGGTTATACTCGTATGTAAACATGTATGAGTTTTGTGGAATAACGAGTTTGTGGTGACTTTGTTTGTATGAAATATATTACCCAGAAAAAAGCTATCGTGGTACGGTGGGTATAAGTTCGATTCCCACTTGGGGGAATATCATTATCCGTATGAGCATAGCAACTATAACCAATCTATATATGAATATAAAAACGAAAGATTATCACAATATATCGAGAAACTATTGAGTTATATAAATTAAATTTGGTAAGGATAGTTGAGGTAGTTTATATTTTGTAAACATCCGCTAAGAGGGGATTTTGGGACAGGGATGGACTAAGGTGATATAAAGATTCTCGTAAGTTCGTATGTCAGTCCTTTTTGCCACAAATTTGGCAGATTTTTCTTAAAGTATTTAATAAAATGCTAGAATGTTACTTAAAACCGTCTCATATATATAAATAATTATTAAAAACATATAATAAATACTAAAAAAGGCTTTAAATATTGTTCAAATTAATTATTTGCCTGTTATAAATAAATAATAAAAATTAAATATTAAATGAAAAAACACTTACATTTAAAAAAAATTGATTGGTATACACAAAAATAAATGAAAAAGCAATAAACCAGGCTTGTTTCATTCAACACTTCAAATGTAATGCAGTCGATATCGAGAGAGGAACTTAGTAATATGTATGTTGTATGATTCAGAGCAAAATGGTGATAATTATGTAAAAAAATGCAATAATTTATTTTATTTTTACTATACTAGTTGAATGTACTGGGTTTATTTAGTTTTAATAATGTTTTGAATAAAAATTTAACAGAGGTAGAGGAAGACTTTGGTTGCCTTAGAAAACACAGTATTGATGATACTGGAGGAAGATCACGTAAAAAGCATGAGGACCCCCCGGAGAGCGTGTATGAAGAGGTCGATGACAGTGGTCAAGGTGAATAATGTATGTATTTGGCGCTCCCTTCTCTCTGACTACTCCGCTAGGGATAAAACTTGAGCTAAACAAATATATCATAATAAAAAAATATAGAGTATTTAATAATAGTCCAGCAAATTAAGTCTTTTCAGGCTCTATAGGAATTTTGGTAAGTTCTATTAAATTACATCGAGGTACAGCGCGGCGTTAAGTTCCGCCACTTAACACGCAAGCCTCCGAATTCGGCGGAAAGTGGGGAACGGAGTGTCTTAACACTAGGTTCCCTCTGCCTACCCTGCTGTGTGCGGGATATAGCGTGAAGCTATTTATTTTTTTAAAAAAGTACAGTAAATATACACAGTAATAAGTATCAACGAACAGACGGACTTGCATCGTAATAAAACGATTGACCGCCCACTTGTAAACTAATTGATAATAATTAATGTTCTGATCCAGTTTCAAGTTCTTAATTAATTAATAGTTTTGTTTTATAGCATATATCTATATATATGCTTCGCGCTTTTCTCTCATAGTAGAGAAGGCGGAGAGATAGTGTCAAGACACTCCGCTTTTTGTTCGAATCTGAAGCACTATGTGCTAAGTCGCACAACTAAATGTTTCATTTTAAATCGTATCTTCATTAATGTGCAGGACTCAACGCCGCGATGTGTCTTATTAGAGGGGAGAAATAATAAAGATTTTAATATAATTATTTCTCCGAGTGAAAATAACATAAATATACACACGATATAAAGGAAAATAGAGGGCAAAGCGATATTACAATAGATTTCCTTTGATGAATTTTCTAAATAAAAAAATCGTTTAATTAGACATTTATTTTTTAAGACACTCATGATACACCGTTCTCTATTTTCAGCTCCAATTCGAGACATTGCGTGACTTAACGCCGCGCTTTATCTCTCTAAATAACAATAATATAAAAAAGACTTAACACAAACAAGACATTTAAGAAGGGTAAAAAATTTGAACGCAACGGGATTCGAACCCGCGCCTCCTGAACACTGTTCAATTTTTTATACGCTTCCTAAATATCTTTTTGGATTTTCCTAAGTGTGGAATAACACTTTAAGAATTTAAAAAAGTATTTAACAAAAACAGTTCATCTGCACTAAGATATCGTATACCGATACATTACTACACTAGTATATCGCTCTATCCCGGTTATATTTAACCAATAACCGCACTCCCAACCGCAAATGTACGTACTGAATCCCGTCTACTGTAACTTGTACTCGTATGTGCTAGTGGTATGGAAATTTGTAGCCTAAGTGTGATCATTTGCTTTTGGTCGCCATTTCAAATTGAGTTTAATTTTCTTGTTATTTCATGAAATGATATAGTATTAGGGGCCAGTCGTGGCGTAGTGGCACAAGCGTGTGACTGTAAACGACTGGTTGTAGGGTCGATTCCCACTTGAGGAGTGGAAAATTTAATATTTTAATTTTTTTCGCTCTGGTGTCGAGGCAAAGCGCGGCGTTAAGTTCCGCCACTTAACACGCATTAAATTCGAATTTAGCGGGAAGTGGGGAACGGAGTGTCATGACACTAGGTTCCCTCTGCCTACTCTGCTGTGTGCGGGATAAAGCGTGAAGCTAAAAAAAAGAAAAAAATATAGACTATTAATAGGGTTTCATTAGAATTTCAATGTAACGGGATGTAGTACGTATGGTTTAGTAGTTGGAGCGTTCAGACTATTTTCAAACAGAACGGGTTCTCCTCTCGCAGCGTTTTTTAATTTTTGTACGTTTTCTAAAAAGGTTTTTTTAACGTTTTTATTAGGTTCAAGTAATAAGAGACTCTTGAATACTGACTCTTTTTGTACAACGCGTAATAATTGAAAATTGACACATGTGTCCGCATTCATTGACAAAACAATATCTTCATAGCACGATATCTATTATATTTTGTAAAATCAGCAAAAAATAAATATTTCAAGGGAGTTTGCTATTTCTTTATCAATTTTTGATATTTTTTTTCATATTAATGCCAATAATTAAATAAGTAGTATATATAGTATTAATCACTGTATCTTATACTCTTGACATTTAAACCAAAATTTGCGTATTTTTGAATTTGAACCCAAAACCACTGTGTAATATTTCCCAATTACAAATAAACATTTGAACATAATTAACAGAACAACAATAATTAATAAGAAACAAATCCAAGCAAGTAGTAAATTAATTAATTATACTGCAGTCAAACAGAGTCTATTCACATGAGAATACATGTTTATAGACGACCACTTTGATCTTTCGTTTTGGATGTTGTTATGCTGTATGGAGCCATTGTTAATATTTAGAAGTACCAAATTGTGGTGCAGTAAGACTGTAATTATAGAAGCGGTGGTCGTGGGTTCGATTCCCACTTGGAAAAATGATAATATTTAATTATTTTCATTTCTACCTAAGATAAAGCATTAATGTGGCCCAGTGGCACAAGCGTGTGACTGTAAACGACTGAATGTGGGTTCGATTCCCAGTCGAGGAGTGGAAATTATATTTCCATTTTCTTCGCTCTGGTGTCGAGGTAAAGCGCGGCGTTAAGTCCCGCCACTTAACACGCAAGCCTCCGAATTCGGCGAGAATTCGTGTGCGGGATACAGCGTGAAGCTAAAAAAAAAATATATAGCATAAAGTACCTAAGATAGAGCGCATCATTTAGTTATGTCACTTTAACACACATCTTAATATTGGGCGAAAAATGGAGTAAGGAGTGTTTTGACACTAGGTCCACTCTTACTACCCTGCTGTAGTGAAGCTGAATATTAATGAACATAAATATATTGAAATCGAGAGATTATCATGTCACCTCATTAGTTACTTACCTAGAAAATAGTTTAATTTAAAACTTTTTGTACTCCTATCGAGTAGCGAGTCCTTACGAGGTAGACCAATGACTTGGTCAAAATAAACAGAAGCCGTTGACCGGATCGTTCATTTCATTAATTACTTCTAATGCTAGTAGGTATTTCTAGTATTTCTAATACTAATACATTAAGAATAGTGTTTACTTTCTGTGCTTTTCGTCGTATAAGCTTTAACTATGCTAAATTTAGTACTCGTCCGTAAAAAGATTATATATTTTTTCCTTTATAAATTAAAATATAAATAAGCGTGCCTATAACATTAAGGTATACAACCATCCATACACACTCAGTCAATTGAATTTAATGGCGTTCTAAGTGTGCATCGGAACCGCTAAAACGTCATACATACATACAATGCAATATAAGGTGCATGTTTGAGTATCATTTAGATATTAGTATTATAATATCCATATTGGTGCAGTGGGACAGTGTGCAACTCTAAACATGATGATTGTAGGATCGATTCCCACATGGAATTACTTCAATGAAATAAAAAAAACGTTAATAAGTTATAATAAAAATACATAATAAAATATAATTAAAATGTGACCTAAAAATAGAATCAGCAAAATAGGTATGACCAAAAAATATATGAAAACATATCCTTATTCTTATAAATTTAATACAACCTTGAAAGATGCCACCTATTTTAATAAGACATTAAAAATACCTACATAAAATAAAATTTCCTGTCCTGGTTAAAAACAAGCGGCGTTAAGACCCGCCACTCAACACGAAATACTTAGAAATTCAGCGGAAATGGAGAAAGGAGTTTCATAACACAATATTGTCTCTGCCTACCTTAGGCGGAATAAAAAAGTCTATCATTTATAAAATTAGTATTGTAATCCATAATGTTGCAGTTAGACAGCGTTTAACTCTAAACGTCATGATTATAAGATCGATCCTAATTCACTGCTCTGATCAGAACACGTCGTTAAACACCGCTATTCAACACAAAATGTCACTAAATTTAGCGATAAATGGAGAACGGAGTGCCATGACACTAGATTTTCTCTGCTCACCTACAGGATAACGTTAAGTTGAAAAAATATATCAAACTTGCCCGAATATTCAAAGTTGGTATGCAAACAGTAACGTCATACGTATTTCAATCAAGCAGTTAACCGACATCGATAAATTTTGTTGTAAAAATCAATAAAAACGACACACACAGCGAGCTGTATAAATGTAGAGGTTTTAGTGGAAAAACCTATCGCTTTTAATTTTTTTTACTTTTATCTTTATGGGAAAGGGAACCTAGTTTCAGAATATTCGTTGTAAAATTAAACTGAATATTAGAAAAAGTATCTGCTAGTTGGTTGTGATACCTTTAGTACTATAGTATACCTTTTTATAGCTTCAACCTTTTTACTGTATGTCAGGATAGTTGGAGAGAACGTAGTGTCAAGACACTCCGAATCCCACTTCCCGGCATAAATCGAGAAATCACTTGCTGACCTGCAGAATCCATCAATGCGCTTTGTTTTAAGTAACAGAGCGGAAGAATGTAATTTATATTAATATAATTGCTCCGAGCGGGAATTGAAACCAAAATGATCACGATTAGAGTCAGACGCTGTCACATTGCACCATGATGGCATACAAACATAAAATTTCTGTTACGATAATTGTAAAGATAGTTTAAACGCATAGACAACATTTCTTAAGTTGAGAACAGTGTGTCAGTGTACAATAGGTTCTCACAGACTACCTAAAAAATTTACTAAAAAAACTACTCTACCTAAAAAAACGATAAAGCCATAAAAATAACTACTGTCTCAGTCTAATAAAAGATATATAATAAAAAAAAGTCAAAAAAAGCGGAGAAATTGACCACAAAAAAACACTAAACTTTGACCAAAGACACAACTTCTCAATACAAACCATCTCTATACAAAAATCCCAGGCTATAAATCAATATAACGTTAGATTGGCGTTAACGTGCGCGTCCGCCACAGACTATCCGTTCTGAAGCCCCCACAGTGGGATATCGATGGCCGGACTTAATGTTTTGATTACTCTGTATTAAGTTGATTTACGTTGCACAGACGCTAAAGTACTATAATATAGGCATATGTAGATTTTACTATATGAAATGCCCTGTAGGAGGATTTTTTTTAATCTTCACGCTGTATCCCGCACACAGCAGGGTAGGCAGAGGGAGCCTAGAGTTAAGACACTCCGTTTCCACTTTCCGCCGAATTCGGAGGCATTGCGTGTTAAGTGGCGGAACTTAACGTCACGCTTTGCCTCGACACCAGAGCGTAGAAAATGGAAATATTAAATATTTCCACTCCTCGAGTTATAGTGGGGAATGGAGTGTCTTAATACTAGGTTCCCTCTGCTTACCTTGCTATGTGCGGGATACAGCGTGAAGCTAAAAAAACAAGAACAAAAAATATATATCAATTTCAAGCATCATAACAACATTATATACTAAAATTTCAATCAACAATTTTAACGTTTGAAAACAAATAATTCACTTTCCCTACAAAAGGGTTTCAATTTCAAATTAAAAGATGATTTATTTGACTTCTTGAAAATACTCGTCGAAGTTATTTTAATTAATATGAAATATCTCTGCGATGATACAACACGAACTATTGGAGATGGTTAGTTAAATAATTTTTACTAATTAGAAATAAGTGTGTTCTTTATATATGTAGTTGTTTTATTTAGCTTCACGCTGTATCCCGCACAGAGGAGGGTAGGCAGAGGGAACCTAGTGTCAACACACTCAGTTCCCCACTTTCCGTCGAATTCGGAGACGTTGCGTGTTAAGTGGGGGAACTTCACGTTACGCTTTACCTCTGATACCAGAGCGAAGAAAATGGAAATATTAAATACTTGCACATATCGAATGGGAATCGAACCCACAACTAGTCGCTTTACAGTCACACCTTATGCGACTGCGCCACAAATGGCTGCTAATTAAAATTGTAATCACAATATAAATCACCAGTTCGAATCCAGCTTCATTCCAAAATCCAAGCAAACATTACGTAAACTAAAATAGTTAACCAAAAAAACCAAACCGAGGCCAAATTTCCATAGCTGTCGAAAAACACGAGCATTTTCTAAGAATATTACATTATTCATGTATGTATATTCTTTTTTGTCCGGCGTTGTACGGTGGAAACGATGCTCTAATAAAAATATACCTATCATTCATACTAATGTAGGAGAATATTAATAGCTTTGGACGGAATTATTACTCATAAGGAGTTTTAAAAGTTAATAAATTTAATATATGGGTTAGAAGTTAAAGATAGACGTCGTTAAAGTGAGGTTGTGATTAAGCGAGACAGTCGTGGGTTCTAATTTGATCAACTATTTTTTTAATTACATTATTTGGTAATGCCTAAATGCTGGTTGGTATTTAAACCTAAACTATTTTTCCGGATTTTTTTTTATGGAAAGGACAAGATAAACGAGCGTACGGGTCACTTGATGTTAGGTGAACACCGCCCACTGCCCCGTGTAACACCAGAGGAGCTACAGGGACGTTGCAGGCCTTCGTGGTAGAGGTAATTGCGCCTTTTGAAGGTATTTCTTAACCTAAGTTTGTGAATAATATGCTAATAAAGTAGCTCCTTGCTTTTTCTCGAATAACAGAGTAAACGGAAAAAGTTTAATTTCAAGACACCCCCGTTCTTCACCTTCCGAAATCGACACATTGTACTGAGTACGGAAACTCAACACCATACTTCAGCTTTTGCACCAGATCGAAAAAATGAAAACATATGATCATTACCGAGTGGAAATCGAACCTACACACACCCACACCGTCGTGTGACCAATCTTGTATCAAAGTAAATGTTTCAGGATATTAACTAATCTTTACAAATAATTAAAATATAGACTTGTTGAAGGCCAGTCTTCGTTGTGACTGTAAACGCGACTAGTTGTCGATTCGATTCTCGCTTAAGGCGTGAAAATATTTAACATTTCTATGTTCCTAGTATCGAGGCAAAACGCGGCGTTAAGTTCTTCCACTTAACACGCAATGCCTCCAGAATTCGGCGGTGCTTGTGAAACGGAGTGTCTTAACACTAGTTTCCCTCTGTCTACCCTGTTGTGTGCGGGATACAGCGTGAAGCTAAAAAAATACAAGCTTAAATCCAAACTAGTTATCGCAACATATGCGGTTGACTAATAACATTTAACTAATACGTAGTAAATATTTATACACAAACCATATTTATTATCAGGCGTCCATTTCTTGTGTAACTGTTTGAAGTGAGATTAAAAATAAAGTTATTGGAACGTTCGCGTTGCTTCATACATTTAATTGGCCAATAAACCCATTAGCTGGCCACTTTATACGCGCTTTAGTTATTTTTGATCTTTATACCTTTTTAGTGGTATAAAAGGTAAATAGAAGCCACTTTATAGAGTTAAAACTATGTGTGACCGCGACTTTGCGTGGAAATTGATATGGAAGTTGTAATTCTAAAATAAAAGTAGGCTAAGTTAATTCTTATTTAGTGAAAGTCACGTCAAAATCGGTCCAGCCGTTCTATAGATTACTCGGAACGAATAGAAAAACATTTTAAAATATGTTATTTAGGTATATGTATCGTTTTTTTAATATTACAAGCAGATACTCTAATTATATTTTTTTGTATAAATAACGCCTTATATTACTTATAGAAATTTGTTTCAACTAGGATTCAAACTTACATACATTGCAATCAATACAAAACCTTTGAAATGAACCATAATGGCTAACTTTAGTAATAAGCTCATATTATATTCAGGTCAAAACTTTCATTAATTTAGAAGGTAAAATACATTTGATGATTACTTTTTTTTAGTTTCACGCTATATCCCGCACATAGCAGGGTAGGCAGAGGGAACCTAGTGTTAAGACACTCCGTTCCCCACTTTCCGCCGAATTCGGAGGCATTGCGTGTTAAGTGGCGGAACTTAACGCCGCGCTTTGATGATTACTTAATTTCACGTTTTCCTTCTATCCTCTGGTCAGAGAAAAACTAGTGTCAAGACACTCCGTTCTCTCCTTCTCCTCGATTTCAAAAACATCGAAAGTTGTAACATGATCGGTTCCATCGCAGTGCATCTTGTATTTAATCGGTCTCATGAAGCAATTTATGCCAAGGGCGACTGAGATATAAACGCTTATATTGCCTTGCTTATTTATGTATACTTTGACAGCTTCTATTAAGTGATGAAAAAAATGTATATTGTAAGTCAAAACAGAATATTTTCTTACTTTCCCTTGATTTATATTCATAATTTTATAACAATTCTTAACTATGCTTCAACCGGAGTGCTTTTTAAGGTAGCTTAACATTTTTTCCTGCATAACAGGGTAGTTAGGTTAAACCTAGTGTCAAGGCACTCCGTTTAGAGAATGGAGAACGGAACGGAACGTTGACATACGTATTAAAGGGCGGAACACAATATAGCCTAATTATAACTAGGATCCGCCTCTTTGCTCTGCATGGTGGGAAAAGCTGAGCGAAGTACATATTTAATGTTATTACATGTTAAAAAAGTTTGAAAAGCATATACTTAACACTAATATAACACTTAACGTTCCACAGCCTAAGTCTATTGGCACTTTTCTATCCAAATCCAAGTCTATGGGACCATTTAATTACCATTTATTCAAAAACTACATACAATTGTCACTAAAAACCTTCACAGCACACAAGACACTGTGCTTGATATCCCTGCCAAATTTCAGAGGTCTACAGGAAGAGTTTTAACTGTGGTTTACCACAACTTTTGACCAGTGAAAGAGACGAATCATTCCCCCGAGTGGGAATCAAACCCAAATCAATTGGGTTTACAGTCAAACGCTGTACCACTTACACCTCAATGGCTTGTAAAAATATATACAATAAAACCCTTTACTACGATTTCTTAGAGAGCCAACCAAAATGAGTGTTATGGGAAAAAATTTATTGACAGGATTTTTTAATGTACATTGGCCTTATACAGATAATTTGAACCTATGACTTCGAAGTCTTCTAATACTAAAATATTAACTTCTTTTTTTTAGCTTCACACTGTATCCCGCACACAGCAGGGTAGGCAGAGAGAACCTAGTGTTAAGACACTCCGTTCCCCACTTTTCACCGAATTCGGAGTCTTGCGTGTTAAGTGGCGGAACTTAACGCCGCGCTTTACCTCGACACCAGAGCGAAGAAAATGGAAATATAATTTCCACTCCTCGAGTGGAAATCGAACCCACAACCAGTCATTTACAGTCACACGCTTGTGCCACTGGGCCACGACTGGCCACATTTCTATTTAAATTTATCAATCAATTACGAAATTGCTATAATAATATTGACTATATATATAATATACCTAACCGTATCGCCGTGTCGTATCGTATCCGTATACAAGCTGAGGTCTGCTTGTTTAAAGATTAAAGTAAACATTTTTCTGACATACTTTATAACGGGTTCAATATTCGGTATGTAAATATTGTAGGGTTGTCACACAATGGATAAAATAATCATTGCTTTTGAAATTATTATTTTAGTAGTTAATACATATAGTATATGGTTATTAATTGTAAATGTGTCTTTTATATTGTTTGTTATATATTTAGTGGAAAGAATATAGTGGAGCTTTTCTCGGTTTTTAATTCAAGTAAGCATTACTTAAATTCTTTATATTGGGATTTATAAGTCAAATAAACCTTATATACTACAATATGTACCAATAAAATACAGTAAAAGAAATCTGTAACAAAAAAATATGAAATTTAGTGGCCAAAATCAATTGTAACTATAATAAATATAACCATTCAATCAATTGGGAATCGAACCCACAAACATTGCGTTTATAGTTAGACGTCACACTGTGCCACGACAGCCATTAATATTATTAAAAATATTTATTAATAATATTGTATATTATTTTTATACTAGCGTAGCAACCCTATAACAGAACCGGCAGTACTTCCACGGTCATAATGTGAGGGAAGAAGGTATTTATTTGAGACCGATCTTTCATTTTACTATATTTGTTTGGGAAAACTAAACTTTTTGTTTACTTTTTTCTATTTTTTTAACTTTAAAATTCAATGCAATTGGAGCTGATTGTCAATGCGATGGTTATAGGTTCGATTCCCATTTGAAGGAATGGTTATATTATTGCTAGTAAACGTCAACTAAGAATTAATTTTACATAAGGCCAGATTAAATAAATATAAGAATCTTTTAAATTTAAGAAAGATAGCTAATTTTGTTAGTGTCTTAATTTTTGTTACTACAAAACTTGAAATTTGGGCCGTTCGTGGCCCAGTGGCACAAGAGTGTGACTGTAAACGACTAGTTGTGGGTTCGATTCCAACTCGAGGAGTGGAAATTTAATATTTCCATTTTTTTCCCTCTGGTGTCGAGGTAAAGCGCGGCGTTAAGTTCCGCCACTTAACACGCAAAGCCTCCGAATTCGGCGGAAAGTGGGGAACAGAGTGTCTTAACACTAGGTTCCCTCTGCCTACCCTGCTGTGTGCGGGATACAGCGTGAAGCAAAAAAAAAAAAACATAAAGATAAAAACCATAACAACTAAATAAAAATAAACAGTTTTTCCAGTACAAATTTAAACATTTTTGTAGTTAAAGTAAGCGGAATAAATAAGCAACGCGTGTTAGTAATGTTCCGATCACGTTATGAGGCACCGGGGACCGTTGGAAGGGCCTTTCTTCACCCTCGCAGATATATATGGTTTAAGTTATAGGACAAAGCGGTATGAAGAGTGAAAATTTTCATATAAATTATTTATTTATTTATTTTTATTTATTTATTTATTGGGAAGCCAATGCTATATAGTATGATACTATTATATTATCACATTTATATAAACGTTATTACACAGTATATCTCAATTACAGGCTAACACATAAAGAATAATAAAAAAAAAATGTTGCTCATTTAAACAAAAAAGAAGGAAGAAAAATATACATATCTACTTATAAATAATTTTAAAATGAAATGATAACCACCAAAAACAAGTAACAATGAAAACATAAATAAATTATTATTAGCTGAAAGTTTTTTTTTTTAGCTTCACGCTGTATCCCGCACACAGCAGGGTAGGCAGAGGGAACCTAGTGTTAAGACACTCCGTTCCCCACTTTCCGTCAAATTTGGAGGCATTGCGTGTTAAGTGGCGGAACTTAAGACCGCGCTTTGCCTCGGCACCAGAGCGAAGAAAATGGAAATATTAAATATTTCAACCCCTCGAGTGGGAATCGAACCCACAACCAGTCGTTTACAGTACACGCTTGTGCCACTGGGCCACGACTGGCCACAAAAAATAAAAGTATTAAATAGCTTTATTTTAAAATACAAAAACTCTGATAACTCATCCCATACACCGCGTGCATCCATTTCGAAATAAAACGCGCAGAACATTAAACTTGAAAATTCGTGCACACCTGTCCGCTCGTATAGTGACCGGCCGAGTGTAAACCACGCCTGTGCTTATTATGTACATACATTTTTTTAAAACTAGCTGTTTTCGCGACTTCGTCCATGTAAAAGTGAAAAATATATAATCCTTACTCATCGAGTGGGAATTGTTCGATTCCCACTCGGAGAGAGGAAATATTTAGTGTTTCATTAGTCAGCGTAAAGCGCGGCGTTAAGTTCCGCCACTTAACACGCAATGCCTCCGAATTCGGCGGAAAGTAGGAAACGGAGTGTCTTAACACTAACTTCCCTCTGCCTAACCTGCTGCATGCGGAATACAGCGTGAAGCTAAAAAAATAAATATAATTCTTACTATTATAAATGCAAAAGTTATTCTGTCAGTTTGTATGTTACTCAATCACGTCTAATCTACTGAAGAGATTTAAATGAAATTTAGCACAGAGATAGTCTAGAGATTGAGAAAAGACATAGGCAACTTTTTAATCCGAAAAACAGACGGCAAGGGGTTGAAGTAAGGGATGAAAACATGGGATGAAAGTTTATATAGAAATGTTATTTTTTAATTTAAAATTTATTTTGTAGTCTCTTTATTAGATAAATAAATATTAGAGAATTATGGAGTCATTACAAAATATGAAACTGAAATTAACGAAATTGAGAAACTAAGCGCCACGCGCCGTAAGGAGTTGAAATAGAGGGGAATTTGTATATATTACTTCATTTTAAATTTTCAGATTAATCAAGATAAATACAGAATAAGGAATAAATATTGTGGCAATCGATATTACAATGTAGAAAATCTGATGTATACTTTGCAGTAGTCAGTGGTCACAGACCACGGACTACTGTAAGGAGAATTTCACACAGAATATACACCACTAAATTAATGTTATAATTCTCAATAGCTTCCGTGTTTTCCTTTTTGTCACTCTGTTTTTCCTAGCAGTATTTTTTATTATTATTTACCAGTGATCCAGTTGTTATAAATGTGACAATAACTACTCAATTATCTTAACGAACTTCAGTAAGTGGCTAATCTTAATTATGTTTATTAACTTTATCATAAAACATTTATTACTAGAAGGGGTTGCAATCTGATAAAACCGTACGTAGTTTAAATTTATAAATACGTACATACATATACAGTACTGGACATAAAAAAGTACGCACTGTTCAATGTCTCTTTTATATGCTATTCCTATTTGAAATATCATATATTAATGAAACCCTAAGTGATTATATCGAAAGGTCATTATTTTGCCTTCATGTTGCCATTGCTACAGGTTGCAAATACAAGAATCCCGTAAAATAACGATTTAAACGCTAAAATCTGCCTTTTATAGGCTGGACAAAAAAAAGTACGCACCCAAGCTTGTCATATTGTCAAGAGTGACTGTGATGCGATTTCTCCCAACGAAGTTTAGCAAGGCAAACAGAATGTAAACGTAAGAATTTCACATTATTTCAGCCAGTTATCTCTTCTCTAGGTGCGAGAAAAATCTTTTAAATCCGTAAGGCCGAAAATACTAATTCAAAATAGAAAACTGGTGATAAAAATCCAAAAAATAGATATTTCGAAAAGGCAGATTTGCCGGAAATGTGAAATAAGTGAAGGTGCCATGTGAAAACACCTGCGAGAAGGTTGAATAAATGGTGATAATCAATAATAACAACGAAAAAGGGAGGAATAGAAAAATCATTGCGATAGATGATCGGAGAACAATCGAAGGAGTGAATATAAATCCTCCATTAACCAGGCGTGCAATACACGAGAATACAGGCTTGAATGTATGTGATCGTATGATTCGGAAGAGACATCAACGAGCGGACTTAAACAACAGTTTCACACAACGTCACCTTCCGATTCGCAAAGTGCACAAAATCAAGAGCCTTAAATTCACCAAAAAAACGCGTTTATAAACCGATTTCCTTTTGGAAAAAAGTATTTAGAGTAATGATAGCTAATTTTATTTATTTGGTCATCAACGACAGTCGTGAGTTTGGTGCAAACCGACGGAACAGCTCTCCAAAAAAAAATTTCATAAGATAGTCAAATACGGATGAGGTAGTGAATTAGTTAGGGGGTGTATTGCCTGGTCTGGAGTCGTCAATTTCAAGTGTATACGTGCTCTATATATAGAGCATCATGACCGCCCATGTCTATATAGATATAACAATGAAATTTTGGAAGAATCGTCGCTGAAAGAAGTATGAAGAAGATGAATTCATCTTCCAACAAGAGAACGATCCAAAACATGTGGCTCGGAAAAATCATTTCTTTCCGATCTTCCAAAATAAATTGTTGGACTGGCCTGTGTAGTCACCGGTGTGCACTGTGCATAAATCTGATTAAAAATTTATGATCGATTTTAGACCAGAACGTCAATAAAAGTGGCGTGATGAATAAAAAGAAGTTGTTCAAATCTTTGACTGAAGACCTGGGCAAAAATCTATCGGCAATGTTAATTAATGTTGTTCAAACTACGCTCCAACGTTCAGAGATTGTTTTCGCAGCAAATGGTGGTCATACAAAATATTACAAACGGGATATGATCATTTATTTGGTTTTTTTCATAAGTGCGTACTTTTTTTTGTCCACTCCAATATTGGCACCCTGCGGGTGATATATTTTTTTTTGTGCCATATTTATTTTATTTCGATTATGATTCAGTAAGGATGAGCAACTAATCTCACAAACTATCGTTGAAAAGGTTGTGGAAGTACGTCATTTATTGTTTTCATAAGTGAAATGGCACTAATTCAAAAATTTCACATAGTGCGTACTTTTTTTTGTCCAGTACTGTATATCATTAAAATAATATAACACTCAGTAACTTCACTCTTTGTCTTTCTCTCTCCTTTTTTTACGCCTGTGATATTTGCATAAAAAAAACTAGAACCAATCCTATAATTATGGCCCTCAGTTGAATTTTTTCCATTTTTCTGGCCCCCTGTTAAAAAAGTTTGCCCACCATAGTCTCTTTCTTTTTTTACCCCCAAAATAGTCGGTAAAAATGTGACAATAACTACTCAGCTAACTAAGTAACTTAAGAGACCAATCTTAAGTTCACTAACTTCATAATAACACATTTATTACTAGAAGGAGGCGTAATCTGAAGAAATCATACGAAGTTTTCATAAAATAACGTATATATTACTAACATAATATATAATACTCAGCAACTTTACTCTATATATCTCTCTCTCTCTCTTTCTCTCTCCCTTTTTACACCAGTGATGGGCAAAGAACGTTTTTAATAAAAGAGAAAAACTAGAAAATAAATAAATAAATATTTGGGTGAGTGATAGTTCCAAAAAAATCTAAAACCTATCCTATAATTCTGGCCCTCAATTGAAAATTTCTTAATTTTCTGGCCCCGAGATAACAAAAGTTCCCCACCATCTTTCTCTCTTCTCTCTTTTATTTATTTAACCCCAAAAGTTAAAAATGTCACAATAACTACTCAGCTTACTAAGTAACGTAAAAGACCAATCTTAATTAAGTTCACTAACTTCATAATAACACATTTATTACTAGAAGGGGGCGCAATCTGAAGAAACCGTACAATTAATGCTAACAGTGCTTAGAGGGGAAAATGCTAAATTAATATCTAATTTTAAGGGTTGAGCAACCCCTTGCCCCATCTTCATTATCGTTCTCAGCGTCACATTTGTGATATTTTCAATGTTTATTCAAATATCTTTAAGCTGTTTAAATTAGTATTAGAAGGTAGCTAATAGCTCAGTGGTAGTATAATAAATTTTGGTACAAAATTCGGTAAAACTTATACCTAAAAATTTCTTAAGTAAGAATTGAACCCACGACCAGTCGTATTTAGAGTAGCACTTTATAAAATATTAAAATAAAAACTGTAAAAACAATATTACCTACAATTTTTTCTGTGTTGAAAAGTATGAATAATAGTCGTATTATAATTATATCTATGTATAATTATATCTATGTATAATTCATAAATTATACGTATAATGTTTATTTACAAATTAGAAAATTTCTGAAAATATTTATTTTTGGATATAATTAATTTTCCTTTTTTTTAGCTTCACGCTTTATACAGCAGGGTAGGCAGAGGGAACCTTGTGTTAACACACTCCGTTCCCCACTTTCCACCGAATTCAGAGGCATTGCGTGTTAAGTGGCGGAACTTAACGCCGCGCTCTGCCTCGACACCGAAGCGAAGAAGATTAAATATTTCCACTCCTCGAGTGGGAATCGAACCCACAACCAGTCGCTTTTCAGTCACACTTTGTGCTACTGTGCCACGACTGGCCCAATGTAATTATATTTTTATTACTAGATATTGTTAATTCAAATAAATTATTAAATTATTAACATTCAAAATATATATTTTCACTACTCCCATAGAGCGAAAGCATCCGCCTCGCTATTTCCATTTTAAATATTTGAACAAAAGCTCTAAAGTCGACGAGCTTTTTTCAACCAACTTTTATAGCAAGTCAAATAATATTCAAAATGACAAAATAATGTAAAATATGCGTAGGAGAAATGATGACATATATATTACTGCTTACAAATATAGAAGCTTGAATTCATTTCTTGTATATTTAGTAACAATATTTACTTAAACATAAAAATAAGTTGCAATAATCGTATGGTTTAGCGGTCAGTCTGCTTGGATAGTTTCCAACAGACGCGGGTTCGAATCCCGCATCGTTCAAATTTTTATATACTTTCTAAAAATGTTTTTCAATTTCTTTAGAGTTTGCATAAAACTTTGAATTGTTAATACATTTGTCACTATCGTTGCCGAGTCTTGATTGTTCAGGCGATGGTTATGATGGTTAATATATACGATTAGACGTAAAAAATAATTAAGCATAAGGAATTGTGGTTTATAAAACTAAAACAAGCGCTACGCTCTTTTTTTTTATTGAAGAAAGTGGGGCAAACGTGCAGAAGGACTACCTGATGGTAAGTAGTTACCTTCGCCCATGGACATCCACAACATTAGAAATGTTGTGGATGCATTGCCGACCTTAAGGTGGAAGAAAGGAGGATGGGGATGGTGGAAATAGGGAGAGCTGGCTTACATGCCATCGAACCGGACCACATCATCAGATGTTTGGCGGTTCGTCTTTGACACGATAGTGGTCGCGAGCCAGTCGGAGAATGAATCTCTTACCACCAAACTACTGGGTTACCCGCCTGTTACGGGACGCTGCCCAGCGACGGAGGGGAATTGTATTATAACCCGTCCCCCCACGGGGCAAGGGGCTGTCTTTAACTATAGATTATACTGTAATTCTACAATGTTAATATTATATATACCTACTTTTTATAAAATAAGTATAACTTTTTAATGTATCGTGTCGCAATGGGACTGCGTTTGTAAACCCAAATTGGTTATGGGTTCGATTCTCATTTGTAAAGTTGATGATATCGATATAATTTTCACTGAATGCATTCTAGTAACAAAACGCGCGGCGTTAAGCTCCGCCATTTAATACTTAATAACCAAATTTCGCGCAAAATGAAGAGGTTACAATATTTCTTTTTACCTTCACGCTGTATCCCGCACACAGCAGGGTAGGTAGAGGGAACCTAGCGTTAAAACACTCCGTTGCCCACTTTCCGCCCAATTCGGAAGCATTGCTTGTTAAGTGGCGGAAGTTTGCCTCGACACCAGATCGAAGAAAATAGAAATAATACATATTTCCACTCCTCGAGTGGGAATCGAACCCACAACCAGTCGCTTTACATGCACACTTATACCACAATATATTGACACTAAATTCTCTCTAACTATTAAACTATACGGAAAAAAGGCTGAATCTACAAAAAAAAATTGAAACGTAACTTTACCACTATATTAATAAACCATCAACATTTGCATTTCAAAAGAGCCGCATATAAAAATCAATATTTACGAGCATTTATATGAAGATGGGTGGTGTTTTTTTAAATAAAATAACTTTCGGCCATAAATATGGAATGAATGAATCGTGTTATTTTTTTATTAAGCGCATCGAAATATATATGCTTTTTAAATAAAAAATGTATTCATATAAAATGCTCTATGCATTTAATATTCTGGTGTACACGGATTATTGACTGAATGCAATGAAGTCTCGAGTTATTGAGTGTTAAATGGCGGAACTCAACGCCGCATGTCTTACCAGCAGAAAAAAATAAAAATAGTTAAAATATATTTATTCCTCCGAGTGGGAATCAAACCCATGACGATCGTGCTTACAGTGACAGTACCTCGCTGGTCTCTGAAGGAAATATTTCTGGTTTATTTTATTACCTGAAACAAGCAAAAAAATACAATTATTAATATGAAATATATAACTACCTATATACTTTAATCTAATAATCTAAGCTTAAACGTAGGCTACTTTATTTTTTTTAAATGTGCCCCCGAGGTTTGCAATATAACGAAATAGTACACGAGGCGAAGCCGCGAGCGGGCGCCTAGTTATGAAATATATTAACTTTTTCCACTCCTTTATAACATATGTAACTTTTAAGTGTTTTCCTTTTAAGTTTTAATATTTTTTTTTTATAGCTTCACGCTGTATCCCGCACACAGCAGGGTAGGCAGACTAGCGTTAAGACACTCCGTTCCTCACTTTCCGTTAAATTCGGAGGTATTACGTGTTAAGTGGCGGAACTTAACGCCGCGATTTGCCTCGACACTAGAGCGAAGAAAATGGAAATATTTAATATTTCCAATTTTCGAGTGGGAATCGAACCCACAACCAGTCGTTTACAGTCACACGCTTGTGCCACTGGGCCACGACTGGCCACAGTTTTAATATAAAAGTTTTTTTTTTCAAGTTATAACATTTTATAAATTATTGAAGTATTTAAAACGAAATAACTTCAAAATCTCTAGAACTGACTAAGTTTATAAATAACACTCTTTACTTAACTACAGTCGACGTGAAATAAATTGATGTTGAGAAAATAAACAAATGTTAACGCTTTGCAGTTTGAAAAATGAATACAACGAAGACTTTCTAAAGTATAGAATATATTTCTACTACAGTTATATGAATATATAGTCAATTTTTAGTAGTAATTTTAAAGTCATAGTGGTACAGTAGACTAGTGTCTATAGGCATATTCATATTCTGTGTTCGATTCTCGTTTAATGAAATGTTTATTTGTTTTTTAGCTTCACGCTGTATCCCGCACACAGCAGGGTAGGCAGAGGGAACCTAGTGTTAAGACACTCCGTTCCCCACTTTCCGCCGAATTAGGAGGCATTGCGTGTTAAGTGGCGGAACTTAACGCCGCGCTTTGCCTCGACGTTTATATTTATATTGTTTTAATTCTACAATTGAAGCCATCGTGGCGCAGTGGGACAGCGTCTGGCTTTAAACGGTTATGGGTTCGATTCCCATTCGAGGGTATTACATTATAGTTCATTTAAATTTTGTTTTCTTCGCTCTGGTACCTGAGACAAAACGCGACAGAGTTTCTTGACACCAGGTTCTCTCTGACCGCTTTGCAGGAAAAAGCGAAAAGCTGAAGAAAAACCCAGTTTATACAGTTTGGTTAGGCGAAGCGCGGCGTTATGTTACGCTATCTAACACGTAATATCAATGAATTGATGAAAAGTGTAGAATAAAGTGATTTAGCGTAAAAACACTTAAGAATGTTACACTTAAGACTGTTTTAAACCAAACATTTACTAAGAACTAAGACTACAAAGAATATAAATCATTATGAAGAATATGCAGCTAGCGACTTGATAATTAAGTTCCACGTATTTCTTAGGGGAGGTCGAAATATTTATAGCGTATTTATTACTCTTTTAAGTATTAACGAAAATAAACATTTCGGTGCAAGTGGTGTCTTCTAGTTCAGATTTGGAAGCGCACAGTAGGTGTGGGTTCAATGTCTAGTCGGGGCAGTATATTATATTATAATTTTATTGGGGATAGTAAAATTATGCTAAATTAATAAAATATTATTGGTGAAAGTAAACTTGGTGATAATAAAAGTTTTTTATAGTTACCTGTGAGTGTACAAAAAAAGTTATATACATTTAGTTATTTAAAAAGTGATATGCATTTTACGTAGTTACGTTACATTAAAATTATTATATTTAAATTATTTTCATGTCCCCGTTTTGGTTGGGCAAAGAGTGGCGTTAAGCCCCATAACCCAAAGTCGGTAGGAAACTGGAAAACGGATTATCTTTATATCAGGTACTTTACCTGCTATATACTAGGGATATGCGGGAAAAAACATTCATTCTTTCAAATTCGTCTTAAACGAAAATTGAACCTAAAATCACAATTTACGCTGAACACCACTAAACTACTATACCTTTTTAAATAATTCATGTCATAAGCAATATGATATAATATGAGGCCAATCGTGGCTTGGGGACACAAACTGGTTGTGGTTTCGATGCCCACCCGAGGAATAGAATAATTAAATATTACATTTTCTTCGCTCTGGTGTAGAAGCAAAGTGCGGCGTTGAGTTCCGCCACTTAAAACTTAGTGACTCTAGAATTGGTGGAAAATGGGGAAAGGAGTGTCTCAACACTAGGTTCCCTCTGCCTACCCTGCTGCGTGCGGAATATAGCGTGGCACTAAAAAAATAAGCAATATAGAAAGGAAAGCTTTTGTGCTTGACAAATAAATAAAGGAGCTTTTAAAAAATTGATAAACGACGTCACTCCTCGTGACGGGGCGTTTCTTATCACCGCGCCGTTCAAGACCCCCCGCGTACTGAATGACAGCTCGCCTAAGTTTAAAAAGCGCAAATGTAAAAGGTATGGAAATAAAATGTTGTGTATATATTTGTTTGAAATCTGATTTCTTAGGGGATGTTTTGTTAAAATTACTTTTTATCGTATTGATACAATATTACGTTAATATTTAGATATATTTTTTAACATAATTGAAGATTTTTTTTAGCTTCACGCTGTATCCCGCACACAGCAGGGTAGGCAGAGGGAACCTAGTGTTAAGACACTCTGATCTCCACTTCCCGCCGGATTCGGAGGCATTGCGTGTTAAGTGGCGGAACTTAACGCTGCGCTTTACCTCGACACCAGAGAAAATGGAAATATTAAATATTTCTGCTCCTCGAGTGGGAATCGAACACACAACCAGTCGTTTACAGTCACACGCTTGTGCCACTGGGCCACAACTGGCCACAATCGTGTCAATATTCAAGTAAAAATTGTATCGTTAACAAAAAAGAGGCACTAGGGGGAAATATAATAATACCTATTGCATTCATTCCAGTTTGCATGAACATTTTGACAGGTCGTGTCATATCGACGCGTGTATTAACAGACTAATGTTTAGAGTGAAAAAGCGTTTTTAGTATGTATCGATAACAATTTTTATTATACGAAACCAGGGATACCCAAACTATGGCCCGCTAAGCATCCATACTTATACTATAAATGCGAAAGTCTGTGTGTTTATCTGTCACTGTTTCACGGCTAATCTACCGGTCCGATTTGGATGAAATTGAGGATGAAAGTAGTTAATAACCATGGCTATTCATTTTTCAAAAATAACCCGCTAAAAGGTTGAAATAGGGGATGAAAGTTTATATGAAAAAACTAAACCGCTTGACCTACTTGTAATGAATTTTGGAATAAATACAGTTGATAATCGAAGGTCAAACATAGGTTACTTTATTTTTCAAACTCCACCCCCGAAGGCTGCAATATAACGTTGCGAGTGGGCCGCTAGTTTTATATATATTACAGATATTCTTTAGCTAGTTTTTATTTATTTGTACAAAAAAATGTGATTTTGGTCGTCAAAAAAAAATAAGAATTAGGTAAGCCCGATGAGTTAAGACACTCCATTCCCCACTTTCAGCTGCATTCAGAGTGATAGCGTGTTAAGTGACGGAACTTAACGCCGTGCTTTGCCTCGACACCAGAGCGAAGAAAATGGAACTATTAAACATTTCCACTCACCGAGTGGGAATCGAACCCACAAACAGCCACGGTTTTTCTCTCTGCGCCACGACTGGCCCCAATCTTTTATTTATGGTTTAAATAACTAAAAGGGGTATATCTAACATTATTAAACATTAAAATCGGCTAATAATTAAATAGAAAGAAGAGTGTTTTGACACTATTCTCTATCTGCTTTCCCCTATTATATATGTAGAAAATTGATATCAAATCAATATAATTTTTACAAATAATCTCTAATTTTGCTTTGGGGCACTATTTATTGTATCTTAACATTGCATATTTTTTTTTCATTTTTGCTTATTTTTGTCATTATTTTATATTTATAGAAAGTAAAATTTTAATATTTAACTGCTTTTAAGAATATAAGAGCTACTTCGTGCGCGGCGAGATCAAAGCTACCAAATAACGCGCGTACGCGCTTCGTGACGCTCCACTTGCCGTTTGACTGAGGTTTAAGTAATAAGTTCAATTTTAACTGACTTTAGAACAAGGTATTTGAAACAAAAAGTGCTTTAAGTTTGGTTTAAATGAGAGAAAAGAGCTTGTAAATAGTTTTCTTTTTGTTTTATGAGACATTGTGGTGCGGACAACGTCTGACTGTAAATGATACAGGTTGTGGGTTCGATTCACATTCAAATTTACACTGTTTTTATTTCTCCGCTCTGGTATTTTGCCAAAGCTCAGCGTCGTCAGCCACTCAACTAGCAATGTCTCTCTTGATGACGAGCAGAAGGTTAAAAATGGAGAGTATTGACACTAGGTTCTGAGTGACTATACCATGTGCGAAAAAGTTAAAAAGCAATGAAAAAAAAAATAACACAATTAATGAAACAAATATTACACACATTAGCATATTTTATATCAATTGACATACACCTTACTAAGATTTTCGCTTTTTCCCATGTAACAGGGTAAACAGAGAGAGCCCAGTGTTAAAATATTCTGTTCTTCACTAAGACACTACAGTGACAGTCACTAAGCCAATGCCTACTAGTTTAAAAAAAAACATCTTCACGTTTATTCCCGTATAGCACGATAATCAAAAAGAACCTAATATGAAATGAAGATATTGCGTGTGAAACTCAACTCAACGCTGCGGTTTGTGTTCTTACGAGAGCAGAGAAATAAAAATAACTTAAATATAAAAAAATACATTTAGGATAAAAAAATACATTTTCACGTCATGTCTTCTGTCTCTCATGTCTTTTTCAAATGCCCAGGGGTGTGAATAACACTTTAAAAATATTAAAAATAACTTAAATATAATTCCCTCAAATGGGGATCGAACTTACAACCAATTACCTCTACACTTAGCTATCCCACTGAACCACGATGGTCTTTACTCTAAGTAAAAACAAGGAAGTGATTTACCCAATGTCACTTACCATAAACCTCCCACTTTGGACCACACGAACATTTTGTTAGCGAGAGCAATCAATGACGCAATATAAAGCCGACGTTGACGTTTCGTGGTTTTCTAAAAGCTGTCACTGTCACGTTATATTGTGACATCATTTCATCACGATACTTTTTGTTTTGTTTTTATATAATTCTGATGGAATTTGCACGTTATAGAGAGAGATAGAGAGAACTTTGTTGTTCATGTTGGCATCATTGTATATCATAATTTCATATAAAACTCAGCCACGGTGGTTACTGGTTCGAATATTGCATATAATAAAGTCTCAGTTGAAATCTTGAAAACAAGCTGATTTATCTTTATATAGTTTAAAGCAAAGTCGCTTCCCGCGTCTGTCCGTATGTATATATGATTAGATCTTCAATACTACGCAACGGATTTTGATGCGGTTTCTTTTAATAGATACAATAACTTAAAAGGAAGGTTTGTATGTATAATACATACATAATATAGTAGAGAAACACTGATAATTTTAAGATATCTAATGTGATGTGACAACGAGTAATTTATGCGAACGATCCAATAGTCGACGTATGAACTAGAAAAAAAACTAGGGTTTCGAACCCGCACTTCTCGGAAACCGTCCAAACTTTCTGACCGCTGAACTTCTTCTATTGAGCTTGTTCTAGCTAAGTTCTTCATCCGGCTACATCGAAATCTTGTTTTTGTTGTTATCTTATCGTCATATCCTAAATTCAGAATAGCACTTTTGAAATATAAAATAGAAAAGTCACTAACTTAGTGACTTCAGTGTTCTATTCCAAATTTAGTGAACTACTTTCCGCCTCTACAAGGAAGCCGTATAGTATAATTAGACCTTCAACTAAAAATAGCTATTTTACTCCGAAACTAAGTACATTAACTACCTTAGGGGACTAAATAATGAATAATTAACTATATAACATGAGGTTTTAAAGTGCCCTTGGGAGGGACAAGAATAACTTGCTCCCTCTGTTCACTTTAATAATAGTATTTTAAGTTTGTTTGTTGAGACCTTGTGGTACTGTGGGTTGGGGTGTGACTGTAAACGATTGGTTGCTGGTTCGATTCTCATTTGGGAAATGATTTTAAAAGTTTGATTTTTTTTTTTTAGCTTCACGCTGTATCCCGCACACAGCAGGGTAGGCAGAGGGAACCTAGTATTAAGACACTCCGTTCTCCACTTTCCGCTGAATTCGGAGTCGTTGCGTGTTCAGTGGCGGAACTTAACTCCGCGTTTTACCTCGGATACCCGAGCGAAGAAATGGAAATATTAAATACATATATTCACACCTCGAGCGGGAATCGGACCCACAACCAGTCATTTACAGTCACACGTACGTCGTGCCTGTAACTGTACTGCGAATTATGTAATATATTTTTTAAATATAATCTTGTTTTAAAATAAACATTACGCATCCTATTAGGCAGGATGTAAACACATTTCTATACAGTTTTATTAGCAAGATAGTAAAAGGTAACTAATTATAGTATAGAAGTACTTCAAGTCGTCAAATGACGGTCCGCATCCGCATTTAAATGCGATACGTTATCGTTCAAATATATTGTAAGTTCATTGTCTTTTGTTTATTAATAACTTCTAGTATTGTTGATTAATGTTGTTGATCTTTAAGTGATAAAAAAAATCCTGCTATACCTACTAAAGTAGACTAGAGAATCCCTTTTTACAAAAATCATATAATGGAATGTAATTTGGCATACTTAACTTTTATATAAAAATATACATATATTATATATTATATAGGGGCCAGTCGGATATCTCGCACACAGCAGGATATTCAGAGGGAAACTAAGTGTTATGACACTCTGATTTCCATTTTCCTCCGATTTTTGGAGGTATTTCGTGTTAATTGACGGAACTTAACGCCGCGCTTTGCTTCGATACCAGAGCGAAAAAAATGGAAACAATAAACATTTCCACACCTCGAGTGGGAATCGAACCCACTACCAATCGCTTAACAGTACGCTTTAATTAAAAACAATAACTACGCCTAACAATGTATTCGACACAAACACCATAATAATTCACAATACCTATAACTACTCACTAAACGCTTACGTTAAACGAAAAATCCTTAACTAAGCATCGATCCCACAACCATCGAATTTACAGGCTCCACTGAACCACAATGGCCTTATTAACTTCAAATTAATTTAACAATCGCTACTGTCACATGAAACAGTAGTCAGATTACACATCGTACACCGGAGTTCGAATTCTAATACCTCTTTGTTCCGAATGTTTATATAATGCGATACTTTGATGCATTAATTATGGGCAACTCGATAGGGTTATTTTAAAGCTGTGTATAAAATACATTATATATTACAGGCCATTGTAGCATAGTTGTAAAGGGTATGTAAACACGAGGGTAGTGGATTTGATTACCACTTGGGAGATATTTTTATTTGTACGCTCGGGTAACTGAGACAACGCGCGGCGTTATGTTGCGGGCGGAATGTGAAGGACGGTGTCTCCTGATACTAGGTTCTATCTGAATATCTTATGTTACGGTATAAAGCGTAAGTCTAAGCGCTCGTCTAATTACATCATCTTCTAAATTAACTAACGGATTTTTTATAGAATAGTATAAGTTTTGAAACTCTTTTATTATATGCAATATATGTTAAGTTAGTCTTTATTAATTAATTAAGTAGCCAGTCGTGGCGCAGTGGCATGAATGTGTGACTGTATATCACTGGTTGTGGGTTCGATTCCCACTCGCGGAGTGGAAATATTCGATATTTCCATTTCCTTCGCTCGGGTATCAGAGGCAAAGCGCGGCGATAAGTTGCGTAAGAATTACACGTTTCTCTTGCGTACCAGGATACTTTAATCTTCTGTCTTTTCATTGTCCACCCGATATCGATATATTTCGTGTCAAGTGAAACGAAATTCAACGCCGCGTAGTCTATCTTAGGAACCAATAGAAAAAAAAAAATTGAAATATCATTCCTCCAAACAGGAATCGAATCCGCAACCAATCCCATTCACTGTCAAATGCTTACCCACTTCACGACGACTGCCACCACTAATCAAAGTCAAATAATTTTATTCTAAATAACCAATTACATGCTTCATTTTTTTATTTTTTTTTAACTTAATATAAACGATCCCCATAAAAGGATTCGAACCCACGACAAAAAAACTATACAAGACACAGATATACACCACTATCCGAGCCACATAAGCAAATAAACTAAATCCGTCTATTTCGAGACAAGGAAACATTGACTCAAGTCTCGTACAGTGGCTGACTCGATTTAGATAAAACAAGAGTATCTGCGAACTCGTTAATACGAAACGACGGACAAAATTGAAGCCTACTTCTATATATATAAAGTTGATTTTGTATATAGACTATAAAAGGATCAAGAACATCAGGGCCTGCTTAAAATTCCTTAGACGATCAGTGTTTTATTACATTGGTAATGCGTATTAATATCTCGTATGAAATTGTAATGAATAGATATATGTACATAGTTATAAAATGTTATATAAACACGCTTTTTCACGCTTCACGCTTTATCCCGCATAGAACGGGAAAGAACCTAGTGTCAAGACACTGTCTATTTTCATCTAAATTCAAGATACAGCGTTTTAAGTGGTGGAACTTAACGCTGCGCATTGTCTTAGGTACGTAAAAATGAAAATAATAATGGAAATATTTCATTTCCTCGAGTTGGGATCGAATCCATATTCGTCGAACTCATCATCGACGTTCATCACGGTGCAAGGCAACGCGTATTTTACGCGTCAACGAGACTGGGTGATGCTATAAAAAAGTTAATAGTAAAATAAGCGGCGTTAAGTTCCGCGACTTAACACGCAATGCCTCCGAATTCGGCGGAAAGTGAGGAACGGAGTGTCTCAACTCTAGGTTCCCTCTGCCTACCCTGCTGTGTTCGGGATACAGCGTGAAGCTATAAAAAAAAGTGAAATATAAGAAATATTTTCTCTACTCTCTTCATTTGTTGCAGAATATAGACATGGATGTACATATATATATATGTACATTTGGAAGTTTTGCAAATGCATTTGTCTTGTCCCATTACAACCGACCAGTGAATCTCGTCTGAACTTCGGCGACGCGCCGTTACGATTGGTAATAAAGTTTGTAATTTACTTTGAATTTTCGTATTTGGTGATATAAACGTATGGCTTAAAAGATTTTTGTTGTTTTATACTAAACATTTTGGTCCCAGGTTCAATTTTTTTTGCGTTGAACTTTATTATATCAAAGTCTCGGTAATGTTTATCTTTTTTTTTTTTATTAAATAGCAAGGTTGGAAAGACAAAAACATTCCGTTCTCCACTTTCCGTCCTCGCGTGGGAATCGAACCCACAATCATAGGTTATTCAGACGCTGTTCCAGGATTACCTTTAAAATAGGCATAATAATATTGTTTTATATATACATTTGACAGATTCGTCTACTTTATTATCTCATAATATCTAAGGGGTGGTTGACTGATATACAAATACACAATCAACAACACTAGATGTTTCGAAACGTACTTTGTACATTGTACATTTAAATAGATATGGAATTTAATCTAATTTATATGAAAATTTCTTTCGGCTATTATCGGTATTAAACTTTTTAATATGAATCACTGCCTCACTTCCTGTCTCGTTAAATACTGAAGATGTTTTAAAGTACATATAAATAAGGACCCAGTAGTTTTTAAACTACACTAAACTACACAGCGTGAAGCTAAAAAGTTTAGCAAGTTGGAAAAAAGCGTGATGCTCTAAAGGTTTATATTATATAGTACTTTACTCTTTAAAATAATTTTCTTATCATTTACCTTCCTAATGTTACCTTGAAAATGTGCTCATGTGTCCGAATTCGCTGAAAATGAATATCCAATAAAAATATAATATCAGCACAAAGCTTCCTTTAATCCTCGTCATAGTGATAAAAATATCAAGAGAATACCTAACAGTATCCAACAAGTTTTCTTTTGTTTTTAGCTTCACGCTGTATCCCGCACACAGCAGGGAAAGCGGGGACCAATACTGGGTGTATTAAGATACTCCGTTCCCCACTTTCCGCCGAATTCGGAGGCATTGCGTGTTAAGTGGCGGAACTTAACGCCGCGCTTTACCTCAACACCAGAGCGAAGAAAATGGAAATTTTAAATATTTCCACTCCTCGAGTGGGAATCGAACCCACAACCAGCCGTTTACAGTCACACGCTTGTGCCACTGGGCCGCGACTGGCCACAATAAGTCAAAATTATATTAACTTTCTGACAACCATTTACTTGAAAATGTATAAGCAGAACTAACTATACAGTTCAGTTATTCCAATACACATTTTGTTGGGAGATCACCTCCAAAGAGCATTATTCTTCAGCAAAGTCCGTCTGTCAGAACTTCCTAGACTATAAATTAGTCTATAAGTTTGCCTTGCAAAATTAATATTTGAAATGGTTATAAAGTTTGGGGTATTGCGATAACTTGTCTTTCTGTCTGTGTGTATCTGGCAGTATTAAACCTAAACCTTATTTTAGTTTTGCTTACTTAAACTATGTTATATCTCTTTATTAGATTACCTTAGGGGCCAGTTGTGGCGCAGTGGCGCAAACGTGTGACTGTAATCGACTGGTTGTGGGTTCGATTCCCACTCGAGGAGTGGAAATATTTAATATTTCCATTTTCTTCGCTCTGGTGTCGAGGCAAAGCGTGTTAAGTGGCGGAACTTAACGCTGCGCTTAGCCTGCGTCGAAATTCTTATACGCTTTATTACAACTTATTTTTGTTGCTAGCAATTTTTCAATTTTCCTAAATGTGGAATAACACTTTAAAAATGTTTAAAAGAAAAGAAGTCATATAAACATAAAAATAATAAATTACTCGTAAATAGCTTCACGCTATATCCCGAACACAGCAAGGTAGGCAGAGGGAACCTAGTGTTAAGGCACTCCGTTCCCCACTTCGTATAAACATAATAATAATAATATCATATAAACATAAAAATAATAATATATAACAGTACACTAACCAAAAGAAATAATTCTCAAAATATTTAAGACAGGTATTTTATAACGTCTACATTAAACAAACAGAAAGAACACCAAATAAATCGTGGGAACTGATAAATGGAGACATTTAACAACCCAAATCTTTAAGGCAATGAGGTGAACGCCAAATGTGGGCTATATAGCATTTCCGCTCGATCAACATCGATATCGCCGGTACTGGGAGAGGAGATAACAGTTCTATTGAATTGAAGTCTAAGGTTACTTACTATGGGAATAAATAGAATTAAATGGAAAGTAAATATAGGTATACTTTTTTTTTTGCTTCACGCTGTATCCCGCAAATAGCAGGGTAGGCAGAGGGAAGCTAGTGTTGAGATACTCCGTTCCCCACGCACCGCCGAATTCGGTGGCACTGCGTGTTAAGTGGCGGAACGCCGCGCTTTGCCTCGACACCAGAGAGAAGAAAATGGAAATATTATTTTCCACTCGTCGAGTGGGAATCGAACCCAAAACCTGTTCACAATATTTATATATTTTTTTATTTTTTTTCAAGATAGTTATAGGAAGCTGTGTTAAGACACTCCGTTCTCCAATTTCCACCTGAATAAGAGATATTGCGTGTTAAATGGCAGCAATTAATAGTAAGTTATATTTTTTTTTTTAGCTTCACGCTGTATCCCGCGCACAGCAGGGTAGGCAGAGGGAACCTAGTGTTAAGACACTCCGTTCCCCACTTAGTTATATATATGTTTATTAAACACTTTTCTAAATTGTAGTAAGTAGTATTATTATGATTTCATCAATAATTACACTTTTATTGGAAAAAATAAGCAAATATTACAAATTATGTAATGTTTTTTTAAATTTTGTTTTTTAAATTTTCGAAGATACATTTTAACCTAATTTTCTTAATTTTTATGAATATCTAATTGAATCTCAAAATATATAATATTTTTTCTACCAACGAAATTTAAAAAAGACTATTTCATTTACCTACCCTATTCCCAAAAAATTCAATACAATAGTACTACCTATACAACACTATAAAGTATTTCTGCTTCATCTACACCACTATCGGCCGGCGCAGGCGGCTGACGGTGTGAGATAACGCTGATTTTACACGTGAATACATCATTACATGTTGCCATGTTCTTAAGTAAATAAGGTTACTTTTATTTGGGGTAATGGAATTTACTTGGGGAGGTTATGTTTATCAGTAATCTACACGCAGCTTCACGCTATTTCCGGCATAGCCAAAGGAAACTAGTGATACCATACTAACGATCCCTATTTTCCACCCGAAATCAAGATATTGAGTGCTAAGTAGCGGAAGTGAACGGCAGTATTTTACACACAACGATATAAAAATAGTCGAAACTTGGAAAACACAGTGTCTTGGCACTAGACACTCTTTGTGACTACCCTCAACCCTGTTATGTGCCAAGCATACGTGAAGTAACAAAAGGTCTTTTATGTCGTAGATATTCATCAATCACTTATTTTTAACATACGTAATATCTTTTATATCTATTCTTTATATTTCTATTAGTAACAACATTCTACCATAGTAAGACAAAACGCGGCGTTGAGTTACACCAATCTATATGAAATATTGTAAAAAATTAATAGTAAAATTTACTGTTTTACGTTCAATGTTACCACCTACCAACAGTACACAAAACGGCGTTAAGTTCCGCAAATACTTACACAAAGTCCTTTACAAAGTTACCCATACAATTTCAAATTTTAAAAGCATCTAACCCAAAAAACATTCAACAATTAGTGACAATTTACGAAGGAATTTCGAAACACAATGGGGATGCTCAGCGTTGTTTAGAGAAAGTACATTTTTGTTTCTACTCCGGTCACAGCTTAAAAGGTATTTCAAGAACAATAGACTAACGTTTCACCGGCGTTGTGTTGTGGTCAGCTAGGTGTATACAAACATTACGCTTTTCTAACGTTAACTCGATTTAAAATTTAATATTGGATAGCTTAAATGTTTTGGCCAGTCGTAGTGCAGGGGTACAAAGTGTGGGAGTGTAAACTGGTTGTGGATTCGATTCCCAGTTGAGTGGAAATATTTATTATTTCTATTTTCTTCGCTCTGGTGTCGAGCCAAAGCGGCGTTAAGTTCCGCCAGTTAACACGCAATGTCTCCGAATTTGGCGGAAAGTGAAGAAAGGAGTGTCTTAACACTACTGTGCCGAAAAAGCGGAAATATTACGAAAATATTAAATATTTCCACTCCTTGAGCGGGAATCGATCGAACCCACAACCAGTCGTTTGAAGTCACACGTCTGTGCCACTGCGCCACGACTGACTCCATTATTATTTATTTTTTGCTTTTCTAAACTACTTTATATATTAATAAATTGTTTATTTTATCGAAGTCATCGTGCCGTAATGGGGTAGTGTCTCACGTTATTTGTTGCAGGTTCGATTCCCACATATAATGATAAATATTATTCCTGCCCTGTTAAGTCTAAGAATAGCGCTGCCCAAATATAGAGATCCGCCGCACTGTCTTAATTTCAGCCGGAAGCAGAGAGCTGAGTGTCTTGACACTATATTACCTACCTTGCTAAGCGTGATAAAGCGTGAAATAAGATATTTAGAAAACATTGAACGCATGGCTCAGTGGTGAGAGCGCCTGAACGGTGTTCAGGAGGCGCGGGTTCGAATCCCGCTGCGTTCAAATTTTTATACGTTTTCTAAATGTCTTTTTCAATTTTCCCGAGTGTGGAATAACACTTTAAAAATGTTAAAAGTAAAGAGTGAAATAATTTACTTGATCTTATAATAAATTTATTCTCTTGAACCGTTTTACTTTATCAGCATAAAACTCAGGTCTTCATGTAGGTCGCAATTTACATGACACTGCCTCTGACTGTTAAGACAATAACTGTATGGTTTTTGCTCTATATAATTAATAAATGTGTATATTAGCATTACAAAGTAAACTTTCATATTAGCTGAAGTATTTAAATTAATATACTAGAAAATTGTAGTTGAAAAGATATATTTAAAACAATTCATGAATACATGAAATATAGTTGTAAGTATTTTAACTGACTTTGTTCATAAGAAAAGATCTTATAAGCGAGAATCGATTATTATTATTTTTTTTAAATCATCCATACTTATATTATAAATGCGAAAGTCTGTGTGTTTGTCTGTCACGCTTTCACGGCTAATCTACCGGTCCGATTTGGATGAAATTGAGAATGAAAGTAGTAGTAAAAATGACTAGGTCTAACATAGGCTACTTAGTTTTTCAAAAATCACCTCTAAAGGGTTGAAATAGGGGATGAAAGTTTATATGAAAAAACTAAACCGCTTGACCGATTGTAATGAATTTTAGAATATGTATAGTTAATATTGTAAGGATAAACATAGGCTACTTTATTTTTTAAAAATTCACCACCGAGGGTTGCAATATACCGAAACAGTCAAGTAGTAGTATATATACTTTTGCGAACCAGTACTTTTACTCATTGCTTCCCTGCATTTCCTGAGGCAGTACGTGTTACCCTTTGGCTTACTTGTCAGTCAGTCACGAAGTAACGCAAGAATTTTCTATATTAAATTTGTCTATAGGTCAAAATTAAAATATGAGCAGAGAGCAGAGTGTCATAATTACCATGCGGGATAAAATGTGAAGTTAAAAATAAGATTTTCTTACTGATAAGAAAAAGTAAAGTTTGGCTGTTTGTAAAACGTGAGAACTACATACATTCAACTCTAGTTTCTATACAAGCGAAGTACTATTGAATACTAATTTCCAGACTTTATTTTATCAGTCATACATTTATAGAAATTTACTTAAAGTTGTTTTATACGTCTAAGTAGAGAATAATGGGTGATTAAATAATAAAATAGATAAACCCTATGTATTAAACCAGGGGTAGACAAGCCTTTGATCAGAGTTCGGCTCGCTTCCATGCGACCCGCCCATTACACACATCTACAGAAATAGTTGTAGTTGTGTAGTTAACACGGTTTTGCTTATGTTTGGTCATTCTTACTTAAATCACAAATGTTATATGCCTAAGTTAACAATTTAAATTGTTGTATTTTTTTGTTTATGAACCGATTAAATTAAAATACATAATTGTCAAAGGAAGTTTACCAAAACACAATAGATTGGCGTCACAAACACATAATATTGAAAAAGACATTTAGAAAACGTATACAAATTTGAACGCAGCGGGAACCCGCGCCTCCTGAATATCGTCCAGGTGCTCTCACCACTGAGCCATGCGTTATGCTACCAGCTGCATCGAAATTCTTATACGCTTTATTACCGCTTATTTTTGTTGTTAGCATCTCTGTAGAGAGATTTTTACAAATTTCTGCTACCCAAATTTATTCTACGAATAATCGCTTAGCAAGAGAGAATGCTATTTATTAAATATTGTTTAAAGTGTTATATAAGATAATATTGCAAATAATAGTGTTATCTATTACACTGATAAATTCCTCCAATAACAAAATTTTAAATGTTAGCAAAACGTGTGATTTTTGTTCACTAAACAATTTAAGAATTTGAATAGATAGGCCAGTAGTTAAAAAGGTTGATTACCCCTGCTTTTCCTATACTTTACACCATTATCACTGGTGTAAGACAAATGCCTTACGTTAATTGAGTGTTATAAACAATACTTTTAAACGTTTTTGTTATTTCTAAACGCAATTTAAACTAAATATGTCTAACTATGTAAGAAATAAGGTCAAAATTTCAACAAAAAATACCATTCTTAGTAAGATTTTTAAAAATAACTCGTATTTCTTCGGTAATTAGGTCGAATTTTGAGCAAATTTTCAAATAATGAACAAGCTCAGGTTATTTAAATAAATTCTTTGAATCATTAATTTAAGTGTTGCCGTTGACGTTAGTTGCAAGGTAGATTGTATTGTATGGTTGATTTCTATGGTATGTTCCAAAAACGCTATCAAAATCTGTTTAGGCTTCATTTGAAAAACAATTTAGGAAAACGTGTAAGTCAAATTCATGCTTTCATGTTTTTTTTCATCGTAGTAGATTGGTTAGACAGAACTGTTATCATGGCGCATTGGCACAAGGTCTGACTACAATGGTGATAGTTATGGGTTCAACTCCCACAGAGTTAAGTGATTATTTAGTAGAGAAAATTCAGCATTAAATTTTACCACTTAACGTTAAATGTCTTGACTTCCAGTGGAAAGTAGAGAACTCTCTCTGACTCTCTCTGAATACCTTGATTGCAACTATATTAATGTGATTGGAACACATAATCATCGCCACATTTTTTAGCGACACACTGTATCCCGCACTCAGCAGAGTAGAAAGAGGAAGCATAATGTTGACTCGGTTCCCCATTTTCCGAATTCTGAAGGCATTGCATAAGTAACGAAACTTAACGCCGCGCTTTACCTCGACACCAGAGCGAAGAAAATGAAATATTAAATATTTCCACTCCTCAAATGGGAATCGAAAGCACAACCAGTCGTATTTACAGTCACATTTTGTTCCCCTGCACCACGTCTGGTCTCCTAAACGTAACGTGTCATATAATAAATAAATAAATAGAAGATATCCAGGAACAAGGCGATTGAACTTGAGGCACTTACTTTGTTTAAAGCATTAAATCTAAGTGTAGCCGTTGACGGTTCATTAAAGGGAACCATTTGAGCCCACTGTTTACTTTATATAGCGATGCTGTGTTTTTTAACGTCTATTTTTGGTTAGCTGTTTTCGTGCAGCTGGACTGTATTTTGGTAAGGAAATGAATGAAATGATAGGTTTGGGTTCGATTTTATGAAGTTAAAGTTTATGTTTTAAGTATATTTTTTTTAGTTTTTGGCGAGACAGGCAGGTATAATCTAGTGTTAAGATTATTTTTTTTAATTTTTATCTATTGGAGAATTTTACTGATTCTAAAGATTCTGGTTTCAGCCTTTTCCCACGTAGTTGTATAAATAGACAAAGCCTACCTATCAAGTCACTGTTCTCTGCTCTCCACATAAAATCGAAACATTAAGTGTAGAACTCAACATCGCACTTTATCTGACAATGAAATAATTTAAATATGCTAGACCCAAACCCAAAGTGAGAATCGAACCCACATCCAATCACGTTTACACATGACATACAAGCAGCAGATAACCTCTAAAAATACTACATAAGTAGTAAAAAAATAATTTTTATTACACATTAATCTAAGTATTAAAGCTCATAAAACTTTATCAGTAGCTTTTTTAATAATAAAATCAAAAATATTTCAAACTTCAGTACCTTTTGATGTAAGTTTGGTTACCAGCATAGCATAGTTTAGTGGTCGGTATTAGATATCAAAGGCGATACTGTGGCGGATGAAAGCATACCTTGGGATATGTAAATAAAATTATTTATAGGGAAATGTCGTTAAAGTTTATATATTGTTATTCAGGTCCACGCTCTTTCCCGCATAGATAGAGGCTATATAGTGTCAAGACACTCTGTTCTTTATTTCCCGTCTGAATATATTGAATGTAAATGATATGCCTTAACCTGGCTTTGCCTTACAAGAGTATATAAATGAAAACTTTTTTTTATCACGCTGTATCCCGCACAAGCAGCGTACGCAGAGGGAACCTAGTGTTAAGACACTCCGTTCTCCACTTTCCGCTGAATTTGGAGGCATTGCGTGTTAAGTTGCGAAACTTAACGCCGCGATTTACCTCTACACCAGAGCGAAGAAAATGAAAATATTAAATATTCCCACTCCTCGAGTGGGAATCGAACCCACAACCAGTCAGTGTATAAAGAATTCATTCAGCATTTAGACATTTTAATTATTTATTTTGAATAGTGACAAAATAACAACGGTAGGAACCTTCAGTTGGCTTCCTCGTGCAGTTTTTTTGCACTTATGTACGTCAGTCTTCGTAGGACCAATCAATTATTTCAATATACTTACTATAGCAAGTAAACGAAGTTGAGGGCGACCACTTGTAATTTTTTTGCAGCCATTTTCCTGCCTTTTCGGCGAATTCCAACGCGTTTCGCAACCGAACCGACAACCATAGCGTTTAATAATCAGATTTTATCCCACTGGGCCACGATAGCCTCAAATATAATATTCTTTGCATATTTTAATATATCCCCGCCCAGGTGTGCGACGCTCTGGTTAATTAAAACGTTACATGATAAGATAACAAAATGTTTTTAATTACACGTATATAAATTTCATAGAGAAACACCGTTGAAGCTCAGTAGAAGTTATTGCCGTTTAAGTTTGTGGTAGTAAGTTCAAATTCTGCGTAGGGAAGTTATATATTTATGATTTTACTTAGATTTAGCGAAAGGACACTCTGTTAATTGTTCTTTTTGTCAAGTTGCGGGCTTAGAAATATATAATAGTAAATTCAAATTATATTTATTTTAATAGACTTTTTCAAGCGCTTTTGAATAATAAAATATTTTTTTTTCTTTATCATATTTGCATACATTTTTGTTAATCTACATTATAAATAATAAATGTAATGATAACTTGACTCTGTTCTCTACTTTCCGCCTACTTTACAAGCATTGAGTGTTCAATCCTTATTTACTACCTCTAGAAAACTACTATATAAGTAACTTATCTAAATGTATTTCAGATTTAGATTCGAACCCATAACTACCACTTTTAAATTCATCTCAACTATACTACAATAGGGTTATTAATTATTATTAATTCTTAAAATCCATTTTTTATATTATTTTCGATAAAAACATTCTTATTTACTAAAAAATGTTTAAAATTGCTGCGAGTTTCACGCTCCAATTCCTTATGAAGTACGTATGCACTTTTACCAGTATTAAGAAAGTTGCGAAGATGCTCAAAGCTAAAACACTAATTACTATTGTAACCTAGATACTGTTCAGCAATTGTTGAAAGCCATCGTGGCGCAGTGGGACAGTGTTTGACTGTAAAACGATTGGTAGTGGGTTCGATTTCCACTTCATTAATGATTATATTTAAGTTATTAAATTTCGCCGCACTGGCGAACAAGGCAAAGCGCAGCGTATAGTTCCATCACTCAACACACAGCCTCGATTTCTAGCGGAAAGTGGACAACAGAGTATCTTGACACTAGGTTCTTTCTGCCTATATGAAGTCAATTCCGAGAAGCTGACACAAACATGCTAAAACTGACAAATACAACATCGAATAGGTGATTGGGGCTTGTCGTGGCGGCGGCGTGGCGGCGGACTGGTTGTGGGTTCGAGTCCCACTCGAGGAGTGGAAATATTTAATATTTCCATTTCCTTCGCTCTGGTATCCGAGGCAAAGCGCAGCGTTAAGTTTCGCTACTTAACACGCAATGCCTCCAAATTCGGCGAAAAGTGGGGAACGGAGTGTCTTAACACTAGGTTCCCTCTGCTTACCCTTAGAGGACGCGTAATATATGGGTTGTCATAGCAACCTGTATGTCACTTTACACAAAGGTATAGATCAAACAAGTGGTAACAGCGATAATATTTATTTTATCAATTCAATGAATTTCTAATTTATTTTTGTACTTATTATCTATGTAAATTAACTTATACCGGTATATTCATTGTAAACGCCATAGATTCCATTCGTACTTGATAAAATTTATATTTAAATTATTTCATTTCCCTACTATGGTAAAGTAAAGCACTGCGTTGAACTCCGCCATTCAACACTCAATGGAAAATGGTAAACGGAGTCTCTCGAGACAATTTTTATCTGCGTACTATACTATGGGGGAAAGTACAATTTTTTGTTGTTGTTTTGTTTTTAGCTTCACGCTGTATTCTTTACGGGGTAGTCAGAGAGAACGGAGCGCCAAACGCTACGGTCACTGCATACTCCTTTCGCCTCGTCCACTGTCATCAACCTCTTTATACACGCCCTCCGTGGGGTCTTCATGCTTTTTACGTCACCTTTCTCCAGTATCGTCGATACTGTGTTTTCGAAAGTCAACCGAAGTCTCCCCCTCTCTCTCTTACCACTGGTAAGTACTAATTTAGCACATTATTATTAGTTACATATATATTTCTTATTAAAACTACATATAAACAAAGTATTTTCTAAAACAACATTGCAATGAACAAATCCTGAGATATCAAATTCATCAATTGTGATAACAATCTGCATCTGACAGATGTAAGACAGGTGGGGACTGGCGGTTGTGTGATTGACATATCACCTGCCTACTCGGTTTTGCAATTCAATACGAAAATCCTTGAAAAATAAGATTTTTAAGTGTTTTTACGTACAAGATTTTATATTTTTTTGTTAGAAAAGTCTAGATTCTAGATAGTCTTTTGAGAGTTTATCTGCAAAGCCATCAGTAACTGATTGATGTGAGTGTCGCTTGACCTAAATAATGCTTGTGGTAATGGTAGTACTTAATGTATGTATATATACGCGGTACATATACCAAATAGTATAAATGACATGTTGTGGGTTCGATTCCCACTCGAGGAGTGGAAATTATATTTCCATTTCTTTCGCTCTGGTGTCGAGGTAAAGCGCCGCGTTAAGTTTCGCCACTTAACACGCAAGCCTCCGAATTCGGCGGAGAGTGGGGAACGGAGTGTCTTAACAGTAGGTTCCCTCTGCCTACCCTGCTGTGTGCGGGATATAGCGTGAAGCTATTTAATTTTATTTTTTTTTATAAATGACATTTTTTACATTTTATTTGTCTGTTTGTTTGTTGCGGATAATTTATTAAACTGCTGGACCGATTTTGACGGGACTTTCAATGGCAAATAGCTGAAGTAGCAAGGAGTAACTTATGCTACTTTTATTTTAGAATTATACTTTTTTTACATTTCACATAGGCTGCGGGCACTGTTCTAATGGTTTCTGATCTACTCTCTTAAAAAGCATTGGCCTTCTACACTTTATCTAAATTTAAACTAATTTTTACTATAAAATATCATCAAGACGAAAATGCCAACTACCATACATAATATCAAGTACACTCCTAAATTCTGAGAACCCACAACCTTCAACTCAGTAACCTAACATCTGAACCCAAAGGGTGATAACATAAAATCTTACTTAATAACGTAGACAAATTTTCACTTGAAATGCTAAACGAGAACATCCAAAAGAGCTTGTTCATAAAAATACGTAATGTTACATTTTCCCTAACAGAATATTATATATAGCGTTTCTTATCTTGTAAATTGTTCGCGCACGATGTCAGCCTTTCATTTTTTGCTAAAATAAGTTATTATGAAGACCGTACTGTATTATTTTTTAGAATTGTGTATTAAGTAGTGATAAATCACTACGTTATTTATTGTATGTTTGTTTTAGTGACTTTGTATGGGATGTAGAGAATTTATATATAGGAGAAACATTTTAACAAAGTATTTTTAAAGTTATATTTGAACTCCGCAAGCCTCTGAATTCGGCGGAAAGTGGGGAACGGAGTATCTTAATACTAGGTTTCCTCTGCCTACCCTGCTGTGTGCGGGATACAGCGTGAAGCTGAAAATATATATATATATATATATATATATATATATATATATATATATATATATATATATATATATATATATATATATATATATATATATATATATATATATATATATATATATATATATATATATATATATATATATATATATATATATATATATTTGAACTCACTAACATCGCGCTCAGTCAAACACCTTCTAAGTTGAGATAACTATGCCACGACAGTTGAAAAACGGTATGAAATTTACATGCACGACGATTTGTTAGTATATATAATAAAATTTTACAAAGATAATAAAGTTAATTGAGTAATATAACAGTTTCACACTTTTATATAGTACTTACATAGCAAAGTTTTTCCCGTGGGGGGACGGGTTAAGAATACAATTCCCCCCCGCCGCTGGGTAGCGTCCCGTAAAAGGCGGGTAACCTAGTAGCTTAGTGGTAGGAGACTTGTTCTCCGACTGGCCTCTAGGAGACTTGCTCTCCCCAATCCCTCTTATAATCATTCCTCCAAGTGAAGATGAAATCCACAACCAATCGCAATTGCAATTGCCAACCGGTTGATAGAATAAGCTATGGATATTATATTATAATAAAAAAAATAATAATAAAGGCCCTCCAAAGCTGCACTTTTACCGATACAATCATAATAAAAAAAAAAAAAAATTGACAGTACAAAAGAAGTGACTTGACATAATATTGGTTTAGAGAAAAAAAATTAAATGAATTTTGTAGTAAAAAATTGATATGGCTAAGTAAATCATTGCTTTCTATGAATAAGGGTAATTTTACATTAGCGACTAAGGAAGTGAAATTGTTGTCTGAATTGTTTTTTTAACTATTTTTATTTAAAAATATTATTAGAAATCGTATTAAAGTTTTAACGTAGCGGGATTTGAACCCGTGCCTCTAGAAAACCATCCAAGCACTTGAAATTTCGCTAAGGTCAAATTTTGATATGTTTTCTATATGTTTTCCATATTCTAGATGTGTAAATAACTTAAGTTAAAAGTAATTTATTTTATCCCACTTTTTATTATATATTTTGACCTACTTCTTAACATCTCGTTTGCTTGAAAATTTATTTTTCCGCATCTCATAACAATACAAGTTTTTTAAACATTTTTAAAGTGATATTCCAAAAATAGGAAAATTGAAAAAATACATTTTAGGAAGCGAGCACTGCTCAGTGGCGAGAGCACGGGTGGACGGATCAGGAGGCGCGGGTTCGAATCCCGCTGCGTTCAAATTTATATACGTTTCCTAAAATGTCTTTTTCAATACAAATTTTTGTTGGGATGACCAGGAGATCGAAAAAATACTTTTTTAACTCTATTAAGTTTCATTTAATTTCCTCTCTTCGACTGTCTTAACTGTTTTACATATTTTTTACATCTATTACACATTTTAATTTTTTTTATCGTGTAGAATGGACACCACTATACTATAGGGTATAAACCATGTAGTAATACACATTACAAATATCCGCATGGATAGCCCAATCCAAGTTATTTAAAACTAAAACTATTAAAACCGAAGAGCTTAAACAAAAATAAAATAAGACAAAATCCACCACAGTATGTTCCCAACCTAACTGTATCAAAACCTTAACTGTATTCCCATAACAAGCCATTGAAAAACCAACCTTATTTTAAAGCATTAAAGTGCATTTCTACCAATTTCAAGCCACGGGAAGTAATATTTTTAATTTTGTTTCTCCACAAGGCGACGGATAGGATTTCATTTTGTATGTAATAAGATCGAAATATAATACTGTAAATGTTTGCTTTGAGTTAAGACGTCCAGGGTTTATTGCTTTTTCAATATGGGGGCTGAATTTACATAATAATAATATATATATGGGTGTGTAGAAATAAGTAATAAACGGGAATCGAACCCACAAAAGCAGCAGATTAGGCAGAGAGAACCTAGTGTTAAGACACTCCGTTCTCCTGTTTCTATGATAATCTAATCTTATTAATATTATAAACGTGAAAATTTTTTTTGGATGTTTATTACTCTTGAACTTAAAAACTACTGAATTGATTTTAATGAAACTTTAAGATAATATAGCTTATACATCAGAATAAAAGATAGGCTACAATTTATAAGGATATTTTGTAAATTGCACAAATTATCAAGTAAACAGACTCCTTTGATTTTACAATTATTACTCCTTCCGTGCTAGTAGTTCCTTCTAGTTTTGAAATAAAGAGTTTGAATAGGTGCACGATAAGTAATATTCGGGAATGGAAGTAGAGTCGTTAGGGATAATCTATTGGCAAGATACTCCAGTGCCCTTTCTCTAGTACAATATAATTTTGAAATAAAGAGTTTTATGAAAACTTCTAAATTATTTTAATTCGAAGCGAGGCTTTGAATGTCTGACAATACGCAGAGGAGAACAGAGTGTTATGTATGACCCTAGGTATTCTTATAACTACCTGTTATGACGAAAAAGCGTGACACTAAAAAAAGTCTAGAAACAAAATAATCTAATAACTAAAACAAAATACCCCTAATAAAAATTAGAACCCGCAATCATTTCAATAACATCAACACCTATAATTTTTTTTTGGGGCCAGTCGCGGCGCTGTGGCTCGAACGTGAACGTGACTGTAAACGACTGGTTGTGGATTCGATTCCCACTCGAGGAGTGGAAATATTTAATATTTCTATTTTCCTTCGCTCTGGTAACAGAGGCAAAGTGCAGCATTAAGTTCCGCCACTTAACACGCAATGCCTCCGAATTCGGCGGAAAGTGTGGAACGGAGTGTCTTAACACTAGGTTCCCTTAGCCTACCCCGCCGTGTGCAGCGTGGATACAGCGTGAAGCTAAAAAAACACAAAATTAAAATTTAAATCACAAAGTAAATTCAACTTCCGTTAACAAAGACTAGTAATTTTTTGCCGTAGAACTAACGAATGCCGAAAGAGGCGAAGCGATAATCTGTCTGAAACCAAACAAACCAAACACTCCACCTGTCCGCGATAAAGAGACTATAGGGATGGCTGTTTTTCATCGATATATATTTACATATATTTTTTTTATTTTATATACTATGGTGGGCTAAATAAGGGTTTTTGAACATTGTTGTGGGTTAAAGACGTCACTATCAAATGTTATTATTATTTTATATAGCTTTTTTATCATAGATTTTGTGAGAAAACGTTATTGCAAAACGAGTTTTTTTTTAAAAAAGCTGAAATTTTATGCTACGAGTTCTTTTCTATCGACTAAAAGGCTAAATTCACTCTGCCAGACTTGCATTAATTAAACTTTTCATACTTTTGTTAGTTATATGTTAATAGTCGGGGCTAAAAAGGATTTAAAGTTATGTTGTTTTTTAAAATGCTAATCTAATGTTTAAAAAATACGAATTATATACCAGATCAAGTACAAATCTTATTTCTCGACACGCGATTAAGTACTACTCAATTGGATTGATGAATTAAAAACCTTAGTACAGTTATCATAACCATCCTTATTAATTTAAAAAGCACATGTTTAATAATAAAATATTGCCTTAAGATAATAATCAGTTGCAAAATATTTCTCCAAAACATACTTAATCAAAAATTTTAGTTTAGTCTTTATAGTCTTCATAGTTCAGTCTTGAGCAAAATACCAGATAAATCTTTTAAAATATTAAAAACCTTAGTATAGTTATCGTGGCCAGTCGTGGCCCAGTGGCACAAGCGTGTGACTGTAAACGATGGTTGTGGGTTCGATTCCCACTCGAGGAGTGGAAATGTTTAATATTTCCATTTTCTTCGCTCTGTTGTCGAGGTAAAGCGTGGCGTTAAGTTCCGCCACTTAACACGCAACGCCTCCGAATTCGGCGGAAAGTGGGGAACGGAGTGTCTTAACACTTGGTTCCCTCTACCTACCCTGCTGTGTGCGGGATACAGCGTGAAGCTATTTTAGTATAGTTATCACAACCATCCTTATTAATTTAAAAAGCACATGTTTGCTCAATAATAAAATATTGCCTTAAGATAATAATCAGTTGCAAAATATTTCTCCAAAACATAATTAATCATAAAATTTAGTTTAGTCTAAATAATCTTTATAGTTTAGTCTAAAGCAAGATACCAGATAAATATTTCAAAATATAAAAAAAGATATCGATATCGATTTCCGTCACATCACTAAGCGTCAACGTAATATTTTGTGTATAAATCACAACGAAATGGCGAACCTGGCTCTTATGAATTTTGTGAATTCTCATTCCAAGTTATCTTTACCATCGTCTGGCGAAGTTAGTTGGGACAAGCCTTTGTTTTGCACAATCTATAGGTAAATTTGGAACCCAGTAGAACCGTTGACGCGTAAAATATGCGTCGTCATGGCAACATGGCTGTCACTTTATATTAAATTGTATGTGAAATGGATGAGTATAATATTGAATCTCTCTTTTATAGAAAGCAAGCCAGATATTTTCATTTCTAATTAATAATAAATTAACAATAAATTTAATTAATAATAAAAAAAAAATAATATTATAACTAAAACAAAAAAAAAAAATATTACAATTCCTTCACTAATTAATCGAAAGGAACTTCGTTCCATCCGGGTGTCCCTTGACACCTCTCTTGTATTTTTTTATTTTATTAATGTAATATATTTTTAATGTATTATTATGACTACTGATATTCTTCACTAATTTCTTCATTTTTTTAGCTTCAAGCTGTATCCCGCACACAGGAGGGTAGGCAGAGGGAACCTAGTGCTAAGACACTCCGTTCCCCACTTTCCGCCGAATTCGGCTTGCGTGTTGAGTGGCGGGGCTTAACGCCGCGCTTTACCTCGACACCAGAGTGAAGAAAATGGAAATATAATTTCCACTCCTCGAGTGGGAATCGAACCCACAACCAGTCGTTTACAGTCACACGCTTGTGCCACTGGGCCACGTTTGGCCACACTAAATTCTTCATATAAATTTTAAGTCACGGGTTCGAATCCCATTTAGTTCAAATTTTTACATTTTTAAATATGTTAAAAAATATTGCAAAAATCACTTCAAAAATGACAATAAATATAAGGAGTCTGTTTAATAATACTTATACAGTAAAATTTATAAGAAAAATAATAAGCAAATACATTTTTTTACAGAAAAAAACATATATTATAATTAATTAAACGAATATTTCACAAAATAAACACAGTGTACTGCGAATCCCAAAGCTCTGTAGGTGGACGGTATATCGATGAATTTTTAAACCCAAATGTAATTACATGACTGTTTCAAAGAGGATTTTTATTTATTAAAGTTTTGTACTGACATTTTTTTAGCTTCACGCTGCATCCCGCACACAGCAGGGTAGGCAGAAGGAACATAGTGTTAAGACACTCCGTTCCACACGTCTTTTAATTTTTTTTTTTATAGGAATTAAGTAAAATAGTCTTTAATTATTAAAGAAAGTGTATTCGTATGTTTATAAACATGATGATGGTGGGATCGATTGTCATTCGAGAGAATGACTATATTTAAATTATTTTTTTTCCCGTTCTGATAATACAAAACGCGGCGTTAAGTTCCGCTACTTAAAACACACAGTGTCTAATTGGGTGAAAAATGGAGAAGGGATTTTTCTGTGACTTAAAGGGTTGTTATATTAAAATATATTTAAAAATTGTTTTATTTATACATAAAATTGTAAATCAATTTGAATTTTATTTATATGCTTTGAATTTGAGTTATTCGTGTAACTAAATATTTAAACTTTCAATGCCTCATGTGTAATTACAAACAAGCTTATAAAGAAGCTTTTCATAGTTGAAAGGCACTCAAGTATGAAATACGATATCATTATGTATTTAAATAATTTAAGCTTTACTGATCTGATCAAACGTATAATATAAAAAGTTAGACAGAAATCAATGTTAAGACACTCCGTTCACCACTTTTCGATTAATATTGCGACATTGCGCGTTGCACGACTGAAGTAGGCAACGTAAAAATATTTTTTTTTTATCAACTTCACGTTATACGTGAAATTTAATTCAAATAGCAGTATAGTCAGAATGAGGAGTGTCAAGACATCCATTCAACGAAGCTTAACGCCGCGCTCAATGCCAGAAAACTTAACACTAAAGAAACTATAAATATCAGTTATTATTTATTCATTTCTTGTAACTCATATTAAAGCATACTTATATATAGTATTTCCTATAAGAAACAGAAAATAAAATATCAAATCACTGCTCTTAATAAATATTCTTGCAAAAAGACTAGAACTTCACCAAAAAATAAACGTTTAAAATATTTATAAATATGGAGGAACAAAAATAACCAATTCGCTCGCACCTCCTCTAAGATTCCTTGTCACTGATGTCACATTCGATTCTTAGTAAAGGCATTTGTTCGATCATAGATTATATATGCAGATGTGTCAAAATGTTTTAAATATTTAATATTAATTCTTAAGGAAAGCCATTTTGGTTGTGGGTTCGATTCACATGTGGAGATAATTATAAATAAATTTTCATTTTTCTGTCCTGGTAAGATATATATTTTATTTATCTTTATCCCGCACACAGCAGGGTAGACAGAGGGAATCTATTGTTTAGACACTCCATTCCTCATTTTCCGCCGAATTTTGGAGGCTTTGCGTGTTAAGCAAATGAACTTAACGCCGCGCTTCGCCTCCACACCAGAGCGAAGAGAATGGAAATATTTAATATTTCCATTCCTCGAGTGGAAATCGAACCCAGAACCAGTCACTCTTCATGCCTCTGCACCACTACTGGCCTCAAAGATAGATATAATGCAGCGTTTAATTACGCCATTTAACACAAAGAATTATATTTTTTTTGAATTTATGCCGAATGTGAAGAAACGAATAATATATGGTCTGATAAGTAAAAAATCAACATGTATCATGTGAAAAAACAACTTTACAATTAAAATTAACCGACTTATCACATGTTCAAAATATTTAGTGTTATTTTTTTTGCTTCATTAATTTTTTTGCACATGTCAATCAATTTTTCAATGAGGCGTGAAATTAAATAGATTGTTAAACTGAATGTGTACGCTCGTAAACAGTCTACTTATAAAGAATTTTAAAAAAAAATAGGTATCTATTATAAATCGTAAGGCCTGTTGATTTCATGAAATGTAATAAAAAATGCAATGACTATGTCACTTTTACTATAATTAAATAGAAAAACAAATCTTTGTAGTAGTGCAAGGCAAAGGCGAATGTTTAAAAACTTTTTCTTTTCTTTTCAAAGCAGGTAGGCAGAGGGAACCTTGTGTTATGACACTCCGTTCCCCACTTACTGCATAGTGGTGGAACTTAACGCCGCGCTTTATATATTTTGAGGCCAGTCACAAGAGGCACAAAGTGTGACTGTAAACGCGACTGGTTGTGAGTTCGATTCCCACGAATTCCTCGAATTGAAATATTTAATATTTCAATTCCTGCGCTCTGGTGTCAAGGCAAAGCGCGGCGTTGAGTTTTGCCACTTAACATTGGGTTCCCTCTGCCTAGCCGGGATTCAGGGTGAAGCTAAAAAAAATCTAGTCAACATACAGACAGCAAATCAAAAAAAGAAGACATTTTTTTTAATACAGTTATTTCCGTTCCAATGAATATTCTATGACAAGTGTATCTATTTAAACGTACAAAGCGAAATGTCAAGAACAAGCGCGTTATATAAAGCATATTAGATTTTATTCTAATTATGTTTGCAATTGTAACATTGAATGGCTTTTTGTGACCGTGCACTCAATAATATCCATACTAACAATATTATAAATGTGAAAGTCTGTTTGTCTGTTTGTTACGCTTTAAGGCTAAATGATAAGACCGATTCGGATGAAATTCTTAAAAAAAATGGTTGAAGATCCAGGGTCAAACATAGGCTACCTATTATCTTCAAAAACGAACTCTTAAGGGCTGAAATAGAGGATGAAAATTTGTATGAACTTAGTTTTAGAACTTAGTCTGAAAACTAAGCCCTTCTCAGTTTGGACTCTACTGTAGGTATATGAGGAAATTTACACACTTTTCCGTAAATAAAATCTAGTGTCAAAACACTCCGTTTTCCGCTTACCACCTACAACCCAAATATCCTATCACGGAACTTAACCCCACGCTATGTCTTCCTATACCATGAGAATCGAACCCATAACCAAAGCCACCACAGCTCAAACAAACACATAAATCTAAAATAGAAATTATCATTTACAATATAAACGGTCCATGTAGCCAGCATCCTCCTACGATAAGGTAAATAAATCTGTACATCTCATTGTCAGTCGGGGTGTGATCACCGTGAGAAACACTAAACTGTTTATTTTGTACCGTTAACACGATTCGTGTATTAGATCTTTGAATGGCTTTTGTTTATTTTGTCATTGCCTTAAATGGGAAGAGGTATTTGAGTATGTTGGTTAAGTTATTAGTGTGTAGATACCATTATTGATTTAGTGGGATAGCGTTTGATTGTAAACGTGGTTGTGGGTTCGATTCTCACTTAAAGTATCTATAATATAAGTATCGTATAGATAATTGACGCACTACAACACATTCTTTCTCTATTTCAGTGACGATAGATAGGGGCCAGTCGTGGTGCAGTAGCACGAACGTGTGACTGTAAACGACTGGTTGTGAGTTTGATTCCCACTCGAGGAGTGGAAATATTTAATATTTCCATTTCCTTCGCTCTGGTGTCGGGGCAGAGCGCGGCGTTAAGTTTCGCCACTTACCACGCAATGCCTCCTAATTCGGCGGAAAGTGGGGAACGGAGTGTCTTAATACTAGGTTCCCCCTGCCTACCCTGCTGAGTGCGGGATACAGCGTAAAGCTAATGAATAAATGAATGATAGATTCTTTCTGTGTAACCCAGTTCTCTTATTAGCTTTGCGAGAAAAGTGAACATCTGTCAAAGAAGAACACTTCTTCTAATAGAGAGTGGCGTACTAGAACTACATGTTTAAATATAAGGATGTGATTTTTTTGCAGTACATACTGCATAGTAAGATAGTCAGAGAGAACAAAGGCACCCCATTCCTTACCGTCTCCAAGGTGAATTGAAAGTAATTTAAATATAATCATTCCCCCGAACGGGGATTGAACCTGTAGCCATTGAATTTACAATCAGAGTCTCACTGCATTGTGGTATAATTAATAAATATACATAATTTATATGAACTTGTTTTATATCACTTATTATTTATTCATTAATTGCGATCATAAAATATTCTCTTTGCAATGTACAATTGTATATAAAATGAGAGACGATTGTATGTTTTTTTATTACGGAAATAGCAATGTTTATATTAATACATAATAGTAGTAGGTACATAAATGACTGTATATAAAGAACGCAGTGTCTTGACACTATAAAATGGGAAACTGTATGTTGTTATTTTTTAGCAAAGGCACCGAAAACCTAGTTTCATGACACTTCGTTATTTTCCCTTTGAATTTGGGATTTTATAAGTTAAGAGGCAGAATTAAACGCTGCATTTTGTTTTATTAAAAGATCAGAGCAGGGGAAATTTCTATGCTAATATTAACTATGGAAACAAAACATAATTTTAATTCTAATCATTGCATTTTTTAGTCAATTAACGTTTTAACGTATTTTTTAAAGAGTTGAACTGTTTTTCGCTCTTATAAAATACATATTCTTATGTATGTTTAGTTAGCCTATAAATAAGATATGCAATTTCTGCAATATTGTTATTATATGTTAAGAAACCCCACTAGTATAACATTACTGTATATAACTTTGACTTCCAAATTAAATTGTAAATTAAAATAAAATATCAGACATAAGTAAATTGACAACTTAAATGTCTACTATTTATATAATTCTCTAGTCCTAACTTCAAATACAATATAAAATAATACATAAAAACTAAGATAATGAAGTACTAAATAGCAAAAGGTAAATACCATAAGTCCGTAGTTAGCGAAATAAATAATAATATAAAAAAAAACAAGTAAGTCGTGGCGCAGTGGCACAAGCGTGTAACTGAATACGACTGGTTGTGGGTTCGATTCTCACTCGAGGAGTGGAAATATTTAATATTTCCATTTTCTTTGCTATGGTATCGAGGCAAAGCGCGGCGTTAAGTTCCGCCACTTAACACGCAAGCCTCCGAATTCGGCGGAAAGTGGGGAACGGAGTGTCTTAACACTAGGTTCCCTCTGCCTACCCTGCTGTGTGCGGGATATAGCGTGAAGCTATATATATATATATATATATATTTATAAATATTGATAAGGATATATAATTATGAATAAAGACTACTAAAGTGCAAAAGTCCGTTGTGACCGAAATAAATAATATTAAAAAAAAAACAAGTAAATAAAATACGTATATATTAAAGTTATCTTCACTAACATCCAAGGCAAAACAAAATGTTCCATCAACATAGAATTTGTAGGCTTTAGCTTCGCCGATAGATAAAGCGCAAGACGCTTATCCCGTTATCTCAGAACGGTAGATCCGGAGAATCTTTTAGCTTGCTAAATTCGATATCTATTACATGTTCTTCTAAAACTTTAAGGTCTTTTTGTGTACTTTTTCTCTTAAAAAAGTAAAAATTAGGTTCAGTTTAATGTAATTTGTAAGGTAGAGATAATGTAATGTTAGTTAACTACTAGGTCAATATATATAACTAAAGTGGTGGAAGTCAAGTCAACATCGCAATTTCTCAAAGCAAAGCGGAAATGAAAATAACGTAAATATAGTAATTCCAACAAATTGGGTTTGGATAATGAGTTGTGTTATGTCACTACGTTTTTTCGTCTATCTTAAGTTTTTTGTTCAATAAATTATAATTAATTAAAAAAAATCCTTATGTAAAAAATACAAATAACTAATTTAAAGCACTTACTGGGTCAAATATAGGGTACTTATTTTTTCAAAAATCAACTTCTAAGCGGTTGAAAGTTTATATGAAAAATCTACACCGCTTGACCGATTGTAATAAATTTTGGCATATATATCTATTTTGAAGTCAGTCACAAGAGGCACAAAGTGTGACTGTAAACGCGACTGGTTGTGAGTTCGATTCCCGGGGAATTCCTCGAAAACGCTCTGGTGTCAAGGCAAAGCGCGGCGTTGAGTTCCGCCACTTAACATTGGGTTCCCTCTGCTTAGCCGGGATTCAGGGTGAAGTTAAAAAAATCTAGTCAACATACAGACAGCAAATCAAAAAAAGAAGACATTTTTTTTTAATACAGTTATTTCCGTTCCAATGAATATTCTATGACAAGTGTATCTATTTAAACGTACAAAGCGAAATGTCAAGAACAAGCGTGTTATATAAAGTATATTAGATTTTATTCTAATTATGTTTGCAATTGTAACATTGAGTAGCTTTTTATGACCGTGCACTCAATAATATCCATATTAATAATATTATAAATGTGAAAGTCTGTCTTTCTGTCTGTTACGCTTTTACGGCTAAACAACCGCATCGATTTGGATTGAATTCGGAATAAAAATAGTTGAAGATCCAGGGACAAACATAGGCTACCTTAAAAACTAACTCTCAAAGAGCTGAAATAGATGATGAAAATTTGTATGAAAATACAAAGAAAGTTAAGCGAACGCAGACCGTCGAAAATACGAAGAAGCTATAATTATGTTCTTGTTGTTATGTTACAACTTATTTTTGTTGTTAGCATTTAATTGTAATAAAGCGTATAAGAATTTCCACGCAACGGAGTAAGTTCCAAGTAGAACGCATGGCAGTGATGAGAGCGCCTGAACGGTATTCAGGGGGCGCGGGTTCGAATCCCGGTGCGTTCAAATTTTTATACGTTTTCTTTAAATGTTTTTTTATAATGATGTTGTTCACGCGGGCAAAACTCGTTATATAATAATAAAGTACATGTTCTTGTATGTTTCACAATAGTAATATTAATACACTATGTACACGTGGTACGTACTTTTTGTTAATAAATTCTCCATTTGTTATATTTTTTCACTTTTAACTTAGTCTGAGAACTAAGCATTTCATGGTTTGGACTACTATTGTATATGAGGAAATTTACACACTTTTCCGTAAATAAAATCTAGTGTCAAAACACTCCGTTTTCCGCTTACCACGGAACTTAACCCCACGCTATGTCTTCCTATACCATGAGAATCGAACCCATAACCAAAGCCACCACAGCTCAAACAAACACATAAATCTAAAATAGAAATTATCATTTACAATATAAACGGTCCATGTAGCCAGCATCCTCCTACGATAAGGTAAATAAATCTGTACATCTCATTGTCAGTCGGGGTGTGATCACCGTGAGAAACACTAAACTGTTTATTTTGTACCGTTAACACGATTCGTGTATTAGATCTTTGAATGGCTTTTGTTTATTTTGTCATTGCCTTAAATGGGAAGAGGTATTTGAGTATGTTGGTTAAGTTATTAGTGTGTAGATGCCATTATTGATTAGTGGAATAGCGTTTGATTGTAAACGTGGTTGTGGGTTCGATTCCCACTTAAAGTCTTTTTTATTTCATCGTATAGATAATTGAAGCACTACAACATATTATGTCTCTAATTCTGTGACGATAGATAGGGGCCAGTCCCACTCGAGGAGTGGAAATATTTAATATTTCCATTTCCTTCGCTCTGGTGTCGAGGCAAAGCGCGGCGTTAAGTTCCGGCACTTACCACGCAATGCCTCGTAATTCGGCGGAAAGTGGGGAATGGAGTGTCTTAACACTAGGTTCCCTCTGCCTACCCTGCTGAGTGCGGGATACAGCGTAAAGCTAATGAATGAATGAATGATGATGAATGATAGATTCTTTCTGTGTAACCCAGTTCTCTTATTAGCTTTGCGAGAAAAGTGAAAATCTATCGAAGAAGAATACTTCTTATAATAGAGAGTAGGGTATTAGAACTACATGTTTAAATATAAGGATGTGTATTTTTTGCAGTACATACTGCATAGTAAGATAGTCAGAGAGAACAATGGCACTCCATTCCTTACCGTCTCCAAGGTAAATTGAAAGTAATTTAAATATAAGCATTCCTCCGAACGGGGACTGAACCTGTAGCCATTGCCTTTACAATCAGAGTCTCACTGCACTGTGGTATATTTAATAAATATACATAATTTATATGAACTTGTTTTAAATCGCTTATTATTTATTCATTAATTGCAATCATAAAATATTCTCTTTGCAATGTACAATTGTATATACAATAAGAGATTATTGCTTGTTTTTTATTACGGAAATAGCAATGTTTATATTAATACATAATAGTAGTAGGTACATAAATAACTGTATATAAAGAACGCAGTGTCTTGACACTATAAAATGGGAAACTGTATATTGTTATTTTTTAGTAAAGGCACCGAAAACCTAGTTTCATGACACTTCGTTATTTTCCCTTTGAATTTGGGATTTTATGTGTTAAGAGGCAGAATTAAACGCTGCATTTTGTTTCATAAAAGATCAGAGTAGGGGAAATTTGATATTTTAATATTAATTATGGAAACCAAACATAATTTTAATTCTAATCATTGCATTTTTTAGTCATTTAACGTTTTAACGTATTTTTTAAAGAGTTGAACTGTTTTTCGCTCTTATAAAATACATATTCTTATGTATGTTTAGTTAGCCTATAAATAAGATATGCAATTTCTGCAATATTGTTATTATATGTTAAGAAACCCCACTAGTATAACATTACTGTATATAACTTTGACTTCCAAATTAAATTGTAAATTAAAATAAAATATCACACATAAGTAAATTGACAACTTAAATGTCTATCCTAAAATACTGGACTCTTTAAGGAAGTTAAAGAACTATTTATATAATTCTCTAGTCCTAACTTCAAATACAATATAAAATAATACATAAAAACTAAGATAATGAAGTACCATAAGTCCGTAGTTAGCGAAATAAATAATAATATAAAAAAAAACAAGTAAGTCGTGGCGCAGTGGCACAAGCGTGTAACTGAAAACGACTGGTTGTGGATTCGATTCTCACTCGAGGAGTGGAAATATTTAATATTTCCATTTTCTTTGCTATGGTATCGAGGCAAAGCGCGGCGTTAAGTTCCGCCACTTAACCTTTAAGTACCGACGTGCATTTTTGTAACGTTAGTACCGATGTGAGGCCTGAGAGGCCGCATATAAAATATAGTGTTTTTTTAAGAAATGTGTGAGTTAAATGTTTGTCCTTGCATTATGATGAAAAATAAAGGGTTTAAAGAAAAAACAAGTATAGAAAGATAATCAACGCTATTTAATATTTGAAAAAAGCACTAAAATTATATTTGACATGAATTTTGGCAAAAAATATGGGTTGTTCTACATAAAAATTCAAAAAACAAAAAATACTCCTATCAAAATTTTAAAAAATAGTTTTTCTTACTAACGAATAATATAACTCTTAGAAAAAAAATATTGTAGGAACATAAACCTTCTGAAAAAAAAACTGTCCGTAGTCCAACCACTCATTAATTCTAAGCCCAGTCAGGGCACACTTGTTTCGCGCACTGCAAACATACGTGTTTTTAAACACGAATAGCATCTATAAGTAGATTTTCTTTTGATAGGTTGGCTTTTGTTAGGTTGGCATGAAAGACGAGTCTTTCGTGTCTTGACTTCCTCAGCTTCATCTTCACATGTTTTTGGCTTATCAGAACCGAATACCCTTGCCAAACTCATTCTTAGTTTACGGGGCAACCTTAGGTTAAAACCTTCGCTTTATATGATCCAATACCAACTGTCGAGCAAATTTTTTTACAAAAGCAAATAACCAAGCTTGGATAGTGGAACATCTTCATCTGATGATGATGACGGCGCTACCATGTGTTCAGGTTGAGTTTCGTCAGTATCAGAAATATTAGTGCTAGTATCTGTATCATGGGCACTGTGCTCCTAACAAAAATCTTTACCAACAGCATCAAACTCTGATCCACTGGAATCTTAATCCGCAAGCCAGCTCCCAATAACTCAACCACGATTTGGATTTAATGTATTTATATATATTCGAGATCTCTTTGCATTCTGTAAATCTATCGCACAACTATTTCCTTTACTGCCGAAAGTCTCTGGTGTAGCCGTAGTTCATAATATCTATGAAAATAACAGTTTACTATAACAAAAAAATAAACAAAAAACTTACGTAAGTACCGACGTGAGGCCTGAGAGGCCGCGTCGGAATTTCAAAGCGTAATTACTCACTAAATATGCTCGCGACGACAATACTTACTGTTTTAACGTCGACGTGGGCACTGACCACGCAGCTACATAAAAGCGGGGATCGGTGTTGTGCGAGGAAAAGGGTAAACTAACAAGTCTAATACCTGCCGGGGCCTCTGAGACCGCACGTCGGTACTTAAAGGTTAACACGCAATGCCTCCGAATTCGGCGGAAAGTAGGAAACGGAGTGTCTTAACACTAGGTTCCCTCTGCCTACCCTGCTGTGTGCGGGATACAGCGTGAAGCTGAATAAAAAAAACACAAGTAAATAAAATACGTATATATTAAAGTTATCTTCACTACATCGAAGGCAAAACAAAATGTTCCATCAACATAGAATTTGTAGGCTTTAGCTTCGCCGATAGATAAAGCGCAAGACGCTTATCCCGTTATCTCAGAACGGTAGATCCGGAGAATCTTTTAGCTTGCTAAATTCGATATCTATTACATGTTCTTCTAAAACTTTAAGGTCTTTTTGTGTACTTTTTCTCTTAAAAAAGTAAAAATTAGGTTCAGTTTAATGTAATTTGTAAGGTAGAGATAATGTAATGTTAGTTAACTACTAGGTCAATATAAAGTGGTGGAAGTCAAGTCAACATCGCAATTTCTCAAAGCAAAGCGGAAATGAAAATAACGTAAATATAGTAATTCCAACAAATTGGGTTTGGATAATGAGTTGTGTTATGTCACTACGTTTTTTCGTCTATCTTAAGTTTTTGTTCAATAAATTATAATTAATTTTAAAAAGTCCTTATGAAAAAACATCATAAACTTATTTAAAGCACCCTCTAAGACTATTACATTGGAAGAACTCATACTTATCAATCTACTAGACAATTTTTTATCAAACCTAACTCCGAACCATCGCAAGGAAACTGGCTTTCAAATAACGAAATAGCATCGAAATCGGTCCAGCCATTTGACATCCATCCATACACACAGATATCGACGTAAAACTTATAACATTTTTTTTTTGCATTGGCGGTTTAAAAAAAACAAAGACGCATTATGTTTTTTTTTTATAACCTCACGCTGTATCCCGCACACAGCAGGGTTGGCAGAGGAAACCTAGTGTTAAGACACTCCGTTCCCCATTTACCAGAGCGAAAAAATTAATTCTAATAGATTAGAGTGATTTACAACTCTGCTAAGACTACCTAAATTATTAAGTATACAACTAACATATAAACCGTAAATATATCTCCATCCTTCGAATCGAACCCAAAACCATCACGACATTACCCGGCACTCCCAACAGCGTCAGATGCAAAAAAGTTTCTTTTCATTTAAAACAAGTTTTAAAGTCATTTAGCCTCATTTTTTTATAATTATTTCCTTGTTGGTTCACTTTTTTGCATGGTATGACATATTGTTGAATGAAAATTTAATTGCATACGATGAATATGCGTTCTTTAACTGTCGCTTTTTAATTTTGTAAAAAAAACTTTTTCAATTTATTATCAAGTCACTGAACGATAGTTCAAGGTTCAAATACATTTATGAATCCTATGAGATTTACAATAGTCTTAAACATTTTTAGAATATAGAATAAAAAAAATACTTAACGACATTCGAACCTGTATATATCAACAGTCGACGTATAGTTTCGCGGTCAGAGTGCTAGTGTAACAAACAGACAGACAGACAAAATTATACAATAATATAGTTTTGTACATATATACTGTGTATATATATATGCATTTAATAATAAGTGGTTATTTTAATATTACAAACAGACACTTCAGTTTTATTTATTTATATAGATTAGCTAAATAATTGTATTATACTATAACAGTAACAGAAACGTTAGGATCAAGCTCACCTTGATGATACCAAGAAGTGTATGACATCATACAACTTAATAGACACTTGACATTACGAATATATGTAGATCTGATGCAAATAACAATCATTTATTAATAAAGTAATATAATTTATTATAAATTAATTGTATTTCTTTGATATTCATAGTTCACTCATAAAGATTTTATAGAACACTTTATTGTTAGTACGTTTGTTTGTTATGGATAACCTCAAAAACTATATGATCGATTTAAATCCTATTTTCGTATATGGAAAGAGAATAACTGATAGATAGACAGCAAGGTAGTCAGAGAGAACCTAGTGTCAAGACACTGCGCTCTCCTCCGTCTGCCAAAACGGAACATCGCGTGTTAAATAGCGTAACAACACTACGCTCTGTTTAACCAGATTGATATATAAAGATAATTTAAATATCATTTCTCCGGATGGGAATCGTATCCACAACCAACATTTACAAACAGACGCTGTTCTGACTTTGCCAAAATGGTGTCAAGCCAAAAGACTAGAAGGACAACATTGTTTGAGATAATAATTTTTACTTTTTTGCCGTATTGCAGGGTCATCAGAGAGAATCTACCTTCAGAACAGTCCATTCTTCGTGTTGAGTGGCGGAACTCAACGCCGCGCTTTGCCTAAGTTACCGCAGCAGATTCAACTCAAACCAAGAAGAGACAATAATAATATTTTGATATATAATCGTATATATTCCACTAAAATCATTACTACCTTCAGATTTAAGGCCACTTTATCTCTAAGATACGGGACCCTTCAACATTAACCGTGGTTTACACGTGGGGGAGATTGAAGATAGGTAACCCTTATTTATAGTGCTGTGATGTTTATTACTAAATTAGACAGACAGGTATGAAGCGATCTGAGGATTAGCCCTTTAATTTGTTTTTTTGTTAGTTTCACGCTGTATCCCGCACACAGCAGGATAGATAGAGGGGACATAGTGTTAAGGCACTCCGTTCCCCACTTTTCGCCGAATTCGGAGGCATTGCGTGTTAAGTGGCGGAAATTAACGCCGCGCTTTGCCTCGACACCAGAGCGAAGAAAATGGAAATATTACATATTTCCACTTCTCGATTAGCCTTTCTAATTTGTTATTTTTTCAGCTTTATTCGCATAACAGGGTAGCCAGAGAAAAACCTAGTGTCAAGACACTCCGTTCTGACTTTACTAATAAATAATTGTATCTATAAATTATTGATACAATTATTGTTTTGTGAATTGTTGTAGTGTCCTTCTCAGGTCTGAGGAATTAAGTTTAGTGAACCGGTGGTAAATAGTTTAACGTCCAAAAATTAGACTATGTAGCTTTTTTGACTAAAATTATATTGGCTTTGACTTTCAAAATATTGTGTGTGTCTTGCTTACAAGAGAAGAAAAAGGAAAATAATTTAAATGTGCCCACGAATGGGAATCAAACCTATAACTATCGTATATTCATTCAGACGCTATCACCGAGTAAACATTAATTCTTAGAAATATGGTACATTATATATTTCACAATGCCGTCATTTTTCGCCCCTATTTCGGTAATTTTGACAAATCGACACCCGAAGCGATTTGTTCTCATAACAAAAATGTCATAGTTCACAAACCAATGATTCATTTTAGTATATTTTTAAAGGACTTTTGAAAAAAGTAAGAGATATAAAAGAAAAGTGTAATTTTATATTCAAAATTAGAAAGTTAAGTTTATTAATGGTTTTTTAAAAACTGGACTGAACCGAACTAAATATGACAGTCTATATTTAATTACTACCCATACATAAAATGTTATATTAGCTTGGAGCATTATTTTTTTTTAGGTTCACGCTGTCTCCCGCTGACAGCAGGGTAGGCAGAGGGAACCTAGTGTTAAGACACTTCGTTCCCCACTTTCCGCCGAATTCGGAGGCATTGCGTGTTAAGTGGCGAAAATTAACGCCGCGCTTTGCCTCTACACCAGGCGAAGAAAATGGAAATATAATACCCACTCCTCGAGTGGGAATCGAACCCACACCCAGTCGTTTACAGTCACACGCTTGTACCACTGGGCCACGACTGGCCACTATTTAAAACTTAATCGAAATAGTTATATATTTTTTGATACTTAATAATTATAGACAAAAATATTCAATTTTTAATTTCTATTAACTTAAAACTATAAAATTTTAATAAAATTTAAAGTTTTAACACAAATTAATAACAAAACGTACCTGCAACAGGCGACAGCTTCCTCATGACACACCATCGCGACTTCCACTGTAATGAAAGAAAAAATCACATTAAATGGCGTTTTCTCACGGTGTAATAAAAGTCCATTGTGTTTATAAATAGATCTATATATAAATGATTGATGTAGGCCTCTGCTTAGATTGTAGTGCATATAAATAAGGTGATGTAAGTAATACAATGATACTTTTTATTTACTAGTTATTCCTTTTTTTACATTGTATTTTGTTATATATAACCAATGAATAAAAAAATGAAGTATTTGTAGTCTTTGCAAAATGCTACTTACACTGAGAAAATTGAAAAAAATTGTTAGAAAATGTATAAGTCTTTACGCAGCGGGATTCGAACCTGCGCCTCGTGGAAACTGTCCGATTCCGGTCGTCTTGAAAGCCATGCGTTGTACATTCGGCTGCGTCGAAATTCTTATACGCTTATTACAACTTATTTTCGTTGTTAGCAAAGTTTTCTTTACCTTCACGTTTTAATTGAAGATTAAATTATTTTCTTGATATTCAGAGAGTTTTGGCTGTTTTTTATTATATATAAAAAAACAGCAGCTTTTTTTGCGTACAAATGTAGGTATAGTTAGCTTGACTCAAGTGTCAAAACACTCCGTTTTGCACATCTCGCCGAAGAACAAGGACATCGCATTCTAAGTGGCAAAATCAACTCCGAATTTTGTTTTACAAGAGCGATAAAATGACAATAAAATAATTTGCACGAGTGAGACTCGAACTCACCACCAAACACATTTAAAGTCAGCCACTATCCCACAGCACTACAAAGGCCTTTTTTTTAGCTTCACGCTGTATGCAGCACACAGCAAGGTAGGCAGAGGGAACCTAATGTTAAGACACTCAGTTGCCCACTTTCCGCCGAATTCGGAGGCATTGCGTGTTAAGTGGCGGAACTTAACACCGCGATTTGCCTCGACACCAGAGCGAAGAAACTGGAAATATTAAATATTTCCACCCCTCGAGTGGGAATCGAACCCACAACCAGTCGTTTACAGTCACACGCTTGTGCCACTGCGCAACGACTGGCCCCTTTAATGCTTACTTAATATGTGTTTGACGTAAAAGAGAACCGTAAAACAGTATCGTTGCATAATGCATCAAATCATGTCACTTGTAAAAGCGTATTGTGCGAAATTTTAAACAAAATTTACATACATTGTGGTTTTTTAGTAATAAAATAAAACTTGAAGACTATTTCTTTCTTTAGTTGCGCATTTTTTTTTTCGTAAAGCGAAAACTTAATGTTAAGACACTCCGTTCTTTACTTACTGTTGCTCAAAATTATTCCATAAAAGCGATTTTAAAAAAATGAGGTTATAAGGCTCACAACAAATACCTATAACTTGTAATAAAGCGTATAAGAATTTCGACGCAGCGGTTAGTAGAACGCATGGCTCAGTGGTGAGAGCGCCTGAACGGTATTCAGGAGGCGCGGGTTCGAATCCCGCTACGTTCAAAATTTTTACATGTTTTCTAAAAGTCTTTTTCTATTTTCCTAAGTGTGGAATAACACTTTAAAAAATATTAAAAAAAAAAGTTACTTTCATTTCGCCGCTTGGATCTAAGATGAAATACGGCGTTGAATTCTGTCACTTAACATGCCAATGTAATGTCCCAATTTCGGGAGGCATATCGAAAAGGGAGTGTCTTGACACTAGGTTCTTCGTGACTACCCCGCTGTGCGGGAAAAAGCGTAAAGCTTGATTTTTTTTTTAAGTTTTTTAATTTTTTATTTGAAAATATCTTTATTTACATAAAACATAATAATAAAGCTTCAAATGCACACAAGTCCCACCATAAGTTTCATAGTGCCGATAAGGAATGAACAACTACGTTTAATATTTATAACATTCCAGCGTTTATTACCGCGTTCCTTTGCTCGCTCACAACTAGGATGTGAATGTTGATGCTTTTTGTTTTTTTTATTTAATATAATAATAAAATTTTTAATGTATTTCTTGTAGATAGCAGTAATCATTTAACTATTATACTAGATAAAACATATATTTTAAGTATCAAGTATGTTTGGACCACTGTGCTGCTTTGTGCCTCTCAAAGTGCAACTGGAAAGCGACTGGTTGTGGGTTCGATTCCCACTGGTGGAAGTATTTAATGTTTCCATTTTCTTCGCCTGGTGTTAAGGCAAAGCGCGGTGTTAACTTCCGCCACTTAGCACACCAAGCCTCCAGAATTCGGCGGAAAGTGGGGAACGGAGTGTCTTAACACCAGGGTCTCTCTGCCTACCCTGCTGTGTGCGGGAAACAGCGTGAAGCTATAAATAAAATAAACAAAGCGAGGTGGCAGAGAGGGATAGCGTCTGACTGTAAACATAATGGTTGTGATTTTTACTGAGTCTGACTAAACAAAATCTGGAATTTGGTTTAAAAAATGGAGAACAGAGTGTCAAGACACTAACATCTCTCTACCTATATGCAGGTTTACTTCTTGCTTTTCATTAACGCCCAATTTATAATAGTGGCCAGTCGTGGCCCAGTGGCACAAGCGTGTGACTGTAAACGACTGGTTGTGAGTTCGATTCCCACTCGAGGAGTGGAAATTATATTTCCATTTTCTTCGTGCCGGTGTCGAGGTAATGCGCGGCGTTAAGTTCCGCCACTTAACACGTAAGCCCCCGAATTTAGCAGAAAGTGGGGAATGGAGTGTTTTAACACTAGGTTCCCTCTGCCTACCTTACTGTGTGCAGGAAACAGCGTGAAGCTATAAATAAAATAAAAAAGCGAGGTGGCAGAGAGGGATAGCGTCTGACTGTAAACGTAATTTCTACTGAGTCTCACTAAACAAAATCTGGAATTTGGTTTAAAAAATGGAGAATTTAGGCGCGAAATTGGGGCACGGAGTGTCTTAACACTAGGTTCCCTCTGCCTACCCTGCTGTGTGCGGGATACATGAAGCTAAACCATAGCTTGTCGAGTTATTTCCTAATCGGTATATACACGATCACTAATATAATTTATTATCATTACTTTATTAACAAAGTTCACCTCGAACTTCATCACTATAGTAAAAATAAAGAAACAATATAGAAGTTAACTTCTACACTTACAACTATACTTCAAGAATATGTATGTACTACAAGTACCTACACTTGTCGTTAATATATTTACTTTCTCTTGTGACATTTTAATTGCCATTCGTGACTTGCATTGTTACTTGAATAAATACAATTTACTTCTATAAATAAGATTATTAGTTATTTATTTTGGTTTGACTTATTCAATTATTATGTGGTATTATAAATAGTAATAATAGTGGCCAATCGTGGCGCAGTGGCACAAACGTGTGACTGTAAACGACTGGTTGTGGGCTCGATTCCCATTTGAGGAGTGGAAATATTTAATATTTCCATTTTATTCGCTCTGTGCTGAGGCAAAGCACGGCGTTATGTTCCCCCACATAACATGCAATGCCTCCGAATTCGGCTGAAAGTGAAAGGACGGTGTCTTTATGAAATAAAAATTAATAAACAATATTAATAATGATTTCTTTTTTAATTTCGTAGATACATTACTGAATAAAATATTTAGATATGACTTTACTTTTTAAAGTTTAAATGTATTGTAGAATCTAAGTCTACATTATATCAAGATTTGAACCACAACTCTTCAATTATTTTTATTCCAAATTTCATCCAAAACGGTCCAGTAGATTAACCGTGAAAGCGTTACATACAGACAGACAAACAGCCTTGCATTTAAAATATAAAAGTATATATTAAAAAATAAATTCATAAAAACTGCAATTGTATTTTATAATAAAAATGTTACACGTGCATTAAATGCAACTCAGAGACGTCAATTAACGTTTGACTATCACAAAAACAAGAACAATATACCTTGTACTTTGTAAGGGTCAAAAATCAACTTCTTGCTAATATGTATGTAATTGTTTATAGTAAGTAAACAATGATAACTTATAGAGTGTAGTCATAACAAAGAGGTTAAAATGTATTATTATATTATTGAAGGCCATCGTGGCACAGTGGAAGTGTCTGACTGTAACAGTGATTATCAGTTCGATTCCCTGTTGGGGGAATGAATATTATATTTTTATTTCTCTGCTCAGGTATTTTAGATAATAAGCAGCGTTTACTTCCGTTTGTCAATCGCACTGGAAGGTTTTAGGGCGGAAAGTGAAAGACTTTTCTGTCTCAAAAAAAAAATCTTTAAAATTGTGTAATGGTGTCATAATAAAAGATAGGTTTAGGTCCTAAGTTCATTCAATATACTTTTTCTCTCATAGCCGTTTCCCGTTCTCCACTTTCTGTCCAAAATCGAGACATTGCATGTTAAGTTACGAAACTCAACGCTGCGCTTTGCCTAGGTACCAGAGCGAAGAAATGTAAATAATTTAAATATAATCAGAGATATGCTGAGTGGGATTGCAGGTCATAATACATAGGAGTAATAAATTCTAACAATATTCAATGACAGATAAATAGATTTAAATCTTCAGTCTAGACTATATTGCAATCTAGATATTAAACAATTATAAAATGCACAAGGTTTACAACTTTTATAGCTAGACAAGAATGTAAACAGGAAGAATTGTTTCCTTATAAATTTATAAAACAAACATTATAAAGAATAACGTAATGTTGTTATAAAGTATTGTATAATAAATTAGTGGCCATTCGTGGCCCAGTGGCACAAGCGTGTGACTGTAAACGACTGGTTGTGGGTTCGATTCCCACTCGAGGAGTGGAAATTATATTTCCATTTTCTTCCCCCCAGAATAGCGTTTACATTCAGACGCTATCCCACTACTCCATGATGATTTCTATATTTTTAATAATAAGTTTTTAACACCGTAGCAGCGTGGTCGTGATGTGTCTAAATTAAAGTTATAGTTAGCCAGTTCAATAACCAATTTGAAAATATGTTTACATATATTTAACCTAGTGTTAAGACACTCCGTTCCCCACTTTCCGCCGAATTAGGAGGCATTGCGTGTTAAGTGGCGGAACTTAACGCCGCGCTTTACCTCGACACCAGAGCGAAGAAAATGGAAATATTAAATATTTCCACTCCTCGAGTGGGAATCGAACCCACAACCAGTCGTTTACAATCACACGCTTGTGCCACTGGGCCACGACTGGCCACTAGATACATATATTTAAATAAAAATATTTTTACATTTATATTTACATTAAATAAAAATATTTACATTAAATAAAAAAGGCCGGGAACGCGCAGTGATATAGCGTCTAACTGTAATCCCGATGGTTGTGGGTTCTAATTTCACCCGGGGGTATGATTATATTAAAATTGTTATCATTTTCTCCACTCTAATGTCTAAGACAAAGCGTGGCGTTGAGTTCCGGCACTTGACACGCAATGTCTTAATTTCAGACATTAAGTGGAGAGCGGAATGTCTCGACATTTCAATAACTCTCTTTATTAAAACTGCTTAACAAAATAATTGAAAGTAAATATTTGTTATTACGTAAAAACAACTTAACGATGCTAATCGAGCGACCGATTTCGTCTAGCGTTTAGTGACACTGACCCGCAAGCCGAAGGTCACGGGTAGAATGCCTACTTAAGTAAAAAGTATTCATTTTCTAAGATTAATCGTTTATTATATAAATATGAATAATTATTTTGAGTTAAATAAGTATAATAGGGAAGGGTTTTGTAACAATTTTTAAAAAAATATGTGCGGGCGACGATATTTGGTAAGGTTAAAAGTTATATGGAGAAACAGTTTAGAAAGTCAATATTTTTATTTAATAATATATAAAAAATACATTAAATTATTAAATAAAAAAAAACATGTGTCTAAAATACATTTTTACATACATATATAAAGTCACACCAATGCAATGTGAGATATGTTATGCGGCAACGAATTATATTATTAACGATTTATAATTTTCTATTACAGGTGCAGCAGGTTAGTCAGAGAGAATATAGTGTCAAGATACTCCATTCTCTTAGAGAGAAAGTGCCTTTCTTCTTTTTCTTCTTTCTTTTTGAGTGGCGGAGCTTACCGCTGCGCTTTGTCTTACCACAAGCGAGTAATAAATCCATACTTATATTATAAATGCGAATGTCTGTGTGTTTGTCTGTCACGCTTTCACGGCTAATCTACTGGTCCGATTTGGATGAAATGTAAAATGAAAGTAGTAAAAGTGACTGGGTTTAACATAGGCTACTTGTTTTTTCAAAAATCAACCTCTATAGGGTTGAAATAGGGGATGAAAGTTTATATGAAAAATCTGAACCGCTTGACCAATTGTAATGAATTTTGGCGTAAATATAGTTGATAATATAAGCATAAACATAGGCTACTTTATTTTTTAAAAATGCGCCCCCGAGAATTGCAATATAGCGAAATAGTTCACGCGGCGAAGCCGCGGGCGGGCCGCTAGTATAACATAAATATCATCATTCCCCCGAATCGTAATATAAACACAATTATTTACATCAATTCATCTTGCAGAATCGAACCTGCACATAACAGAGAAATAACTTAACAAAAATCCGTTCGACAGTTTGAAATTTGAAAGAACTTTTGAGAACAGCAGAAATTCAGAAGCAATGTAAAAGCCCGCGGACATCTTTTACTGGAGACTTCCTTTTGTAGAAATAAACCAATTCTGACTACAAAGTAATAAAAGCTGCCAGCGAAGTTGAAATGTTTAGTTTTATATGCGATTTTAGTGGGTTCGATTCTTGATTAGGGGAATGCTTTAATTGAAAAATATTTAGGTTTTTTTGTTTTAATTGCACAAAGCGTAGTGTGACTAAATGTTTTCTTAACGAATTATCTCAACAATAACAAAATTGCGGAAAGTTTCGAACACATATGACATTTTAATATATTTATTATAAAAATAATAACAAATTGAAATATAATATACATTCTTAAAGTAAAGGTATATCACTTTGGCCTCTATCAAGATATCCTAGGGATCTAGATCAAATGAAAAACATAGTGATAATTTATTCCGTACCTAAGTTTCTATATATGTCAATACAAAATCTCTCTCGGCTTTACGGTTTATTCCGCAAAGTAGAGTAGTCAAAGAGAATCTGGTGTCCAGATATTCCGTTCTTCACTTTGCACCTGAATTCCATACATTGCATATTGATTGATGGAACTCAATGCTGTACTTTACCTTAAAGCAGAATGGTAATACTTAAATTATAACCATTACTCCGAAACGGAATCAAATCCACAACCAATAACGTTTACAATAAGACACTTTCCACTGCACCATTATGACCTATTTTCCATATCTTTTAGAAAACCACACAACAATAACTTGTCTCGTCAACATTTTAAACAGATTGAATATTTTACTTTATCTACGTTTCGCTTCATCTCACTTCAATTTGAGCGAATGGTGTCAATAGAGAACGAATGATAAACAAGTGTTTTGTTTTAAGATAAGATATGATTAAATATATTTTTTCATGTCACTTAATAAGTGTTAAGTGGTTATGGGGAGTTCACAGATATAAGTGACATATCACTACATAATATGAGTTGAGTTTAACTGCTATTTTTTTAAAATTTCAGGTTTAACAAATCTTAGTGCGAAGACACTCTATTCTCCGCTTTCCACGTGAATTCGGGGTATAGTTTAGTGATTATTAATGGAAAGTTAACGAAACGATTTGTCTCTCAAGAACCTTCAAATCTAAAATCTAGTTAGTTTTCCTTTATGTAAAATGATTTTTATTTTTTTTACAATAGGTTCATAATTCACTTTTAACATTGTAATAGTCTAAAATAGACATAATAATTTTCTAAACATTTTTAAAATGTTATTCGACACTCATAGTTCCACACGCATGGCTCAGTGGTGAGCGCGCCTGGACGGTATTCAGGAGGTGCGGGTTCAAATGCCGCTGCGTTCAAATTTTTATACGTTTTATACTTCTCTTTTTAGACATAATAACCACATCAGAATTATATGTCAAAGTCGACATTATATATACCGGTTGAGGGTTCGATTCCAACTCGGTAAAATTATTATGATATAATTACTTTCATATCTTCGCTGAGAAAGTGGAGAACGGAGTGTCTCGACACTAGGTTCTCTGCTATATGGGAAAAAGAATGAAATTAAAAAACACACTTATTTATTTGGAAATTTACGAATTAAAATTAGACGTAGCTATGCATATTTACTATTTAGATTGTTATTATGAATTTCACTTTATTAAATAACAAAAAACCTTCAACTTTAGTAACTGAAAATCTAGTGCGGAACGGAGTGTCTTAACACTAGGTTCCCTCTGCCTATCCTGCCGTGTGCGGGATACAGCGTAAAGCTAAAAAACTTGAAATCTACATTTAAAAATTAGAACGAATAAGATAAAGCGCGGCGTTAAGTTACGCCAGTCAATACACAACGTCCCGTTTACAGCTATAATTATAGCAGAATTTTCTATAAACAAACTCAAAAGAGCATCACAAAGCTCATTGGTCTCGTAAGAAAGCCATTTAAACTCAAGTGTCAAGTGAAGGTGTAAGGAATGTCGTTAAAAAATGTAAAAAAAAGCACTGGCATTCGTTAACTTTCGTCCGAAGAAGCGAGTTTTAATTAAAATATTGTCTCGATCCATTTGTATGATGCTTAAACAAGCCTGTTATTTTAAGTATAATTGACTATACTAGCGAACGATCGCGGCTTTGGCCGGTTAAATAAAAAAATGAAAAATATTTGGAACTATTTAATAAAATAGTTTCAAAGTTGGGGCAGTCGTGGCGCAGTGGTTCAAGCGTGTGACTGTAAACGACTGGTTGTGGGTTCGATTTCGACTTGAAATATTTGATATTTCTATTATAATCGCGGCGGCGTGCGGCGTTAAGTTTCATCATTTAACACGCAATGCCTCCAGAATTCGGCGGTGTGTGGGGAACGGAGTGTCTTAACACTAGGTTCCCTCTGCCTACCCTGCAGTGTGCGGGATACAGCGTGAAGCTAAAAAAAGATTAATAAAATAGTTCTTTTATAGTAATTTTGTTCATAAAATTAGGTTTTTTCTTTTTCATAAATTAAAAATTCAAATTCAAAATATTTTATTCAAATAGACTTAAGAAAGCACTTTTGAATCGTCAAATGTACATGAAGCTACCACCGACTCGGAAGGCAGTTCTGCTGAGAAGAGCCGGCCAGAAACTCAACAGTTGCTCTTTTCAAATATATAAATTACAATTTTATTATTTGATACAATGGTAGCTAACCGGCATTGGACTTATTCAGATTAATTCCACGCATTTTTATCCTAAGTTTATAAAGCATCGCGCTATATCCCGCATACAGCAGGGTAGGCAGAGGGAACCTAGTGTTAAGACACTCCGTTCCCTATTAAATTATTGTAGCTTTTTTAGTGAAATAAAATAAACAGTAAATATTAAATAACCTATTGAAATAAAATAAACAGTAAATATTAGGGATTACCAAAATACAATGGTCAGAGATGTACCTAAGTCGATTAAGCCGTTTAAGAGATTAGTGTGCACTAACAGATTAACATTAAAAAAAACATTGTTTAGGTTAGGTTTCTATTACATTGACAAATGCTCTCAAATATTTTATTTTCTTAAATATCCACCATATACGTCTGTATATGGTGGATATAGCGATCAGTTATTTTTTATGTAGATATGTATAGACTAACTGATTGTTACTTAAATTGACTTGATTAAATCGTTTCGCTTAGATTAACGGGAACAAACAAACAGATAGACAAAAATAGTAAAAAATGTTGTTTTGGTATATATACCGGTTTTTATGAACTTATGGCGTTTCCAGCGTAGGTATGCATTTAGTAAAACTCGGTTATTTTTAATATTACAAACAGATACTTTTACTTACACAATTTTAGTTTTTAAACATTTTTTAAAGCGTTATTCCACACTTAGGTATATTGAAATAGACATTTAAAGAAAACGTATAAAAAATTGAAGTTGAGTTCGAATTCCGCTGCGTTCAAATTTTTATACTTTTTCTAAATGCCTTTTTCACTTTAACATCACTTCATACAATTATAACACTCCACACAAACTTTTATTTCATTTCTAGTAATGTATAGTATTCTAGTAATAAAATTCTATACTATACTATACTACACTTCTAAACATGGCGGTACTGTCTTTGTACACTCGCACATACATATATTTAGTGTTGTCATCGTAAATAGCATTGTACGAAGAAAATCTAAATTTGCATATGGGCAATGGACATCGGGATGCTTTCGATGTTAGTCGCTGAACTAAACGTGACTCGTGACTAATGAGTCAGGTCTATTTACTAGATTTTGCTACTTCACTATCCGTTTATACTTCGTTGGATGGTTGTTCTAGGATATTTGTGTTAACATGTACTTGTATTTCCGGTTTGGTTGATAATATTTAATATTTTTAGTGTTTTAAAATTTTATTCATATACTAGCGACCCGCTCGCGGCTTCGCCACGTGAACTACCACTTTCATCTACTATTGCCTCTTTGGAATTGGTTTTTTTTATAAAGGGGGGGGTGGTCTAAATTTAACCTTGCGTCACTAATTATATTCTTTCAAAAATCATCAATGCATCTAGTACAATGTCTATACTATTTGATAACGTATAGTGATAACTGATCTAGTAAGAAAACGTACGAAATCTGCTATCATATATCTATATGATAGCAGATTTCGTACGTATATACCATCAGGTATATAGTATTATAAACTGGTCATAATATCCATACTTATATTATAAATGTGAATGTCTGTGTGTTTGTCTGTCACGCTTTCACGGCTAATCTACTGGTCCGATTTGGATGAAATTTAGAATGAAAGTAGTAAAAGTGACTGGGTCTAACATAGGCTACTTAATTCAAAATTAATTCAATAATCGACCTCTAAATGGTTGAAATAGGGGATGAAAGTTTATATGAAAAATCTAAACCGCTTGACCAATTGTAATGAATTTTGGCACAAATATAGTTGATAATCTAAGCTTAAACATAGGCTAATTTATTTTTTTAAAATATGCTCCCGAGCATTGCAATATAACGAAATAGTTCACGCGGCGAAGCCGTGGGCGGGCCGCTAGTATAACATAAATTATAGACTTTTTATTTTATTTTACAATTGTGTTACTTACTGGTATTAAAAAAAAACCTTTACTTGCAAATAATCAATATAACTTGACTTTGGTACTTTTTATTTTTCTGCGGGAACTATATTGAATACCAGGGGTAAACTAACGACCCGCTCGCGGCGTCGCTGGGTGAACTACTACTTTCATACCCTATTTTAGCACCTCTGGAATTATTTTTAAAAAAGAGAGGTAGCCTATATTTGACTTTGCCTTATCAACTATTTCCTGAGAAAATTATCGAAATCAGTCAAGGAGTTTAGATTTTTCATTCTTACTATATTCTAAACATACATAAGTTTCATCCACTGTTTCAACCTCCTAGGGTTTGATTTTTTTAAAAAGTAGCCTATATTTGACCCTACGACTTCTTCTTTTCGAATTTCATCTAAAGCGGGCTAGTAGATTACCCGTGAAAACAAAACCTATAGAAGAGATACAGATTTTTGCATTTTTATAATAATATTAATGAGCACGAATATATCTAGTACAATGTCAACTATATAATAACAGATGGTGACAGAAAACGTAGTGACATTTGTTGTCATATAGATAATATAAAGTTTTGTAGGCCGGTCAAATGTATTTTTAATAGCAAATTATCTTCAATAAATGTTGTGCTCAATTTATTTTATAATTATTTTAAGTAATATTAGTGATATTAAAACAAATTTAGTTTCACTCGTGAACTATCAACACAATTTAAATGTTTTTTTTATTTTATTTTTCTGCGGCAGTTGTATAGAATACCAGGATGAAAACTATCCCATATATTGCTCTAACCTTTAGGCTAACTCCATACAAAAATTCATTAATTTCTATCCAGTAGATATCAGTATACAAATAATTTACTTATATCGGTTTTTTATTTTTTCCAAAAAAACTACATGGAAAACCGGGATAAAAACTATCCTATATGTACCTTTGGACTATAATCTACCACCATTCCAAAATTCATTCATTTCTATCCAGTAGTTTTTGCGTGATTGACGAACAAATTAACAGACAGACAGACAGACAGACAGACAAAAATTCTACTGAGTGGTTTTTTGGCCTCTGTTATCGATATATTAACGCATCCCATTAAAATTTTTCAGAAATTTTTAATGTACAGAATTGACTTTTCTACTCTTTTATTATATATTCAGACATTTAGGTAATTGAAAAAGATGTTTTTAGAAAACGTATAGAAATTTGAACTTGCTGAGTTCAAATGCTCGAATCCGACCACATTCAACTTCTATACGTTTTATAAAAATGTATTTATAAAACAATTACAAAAGTCAATTGTTAATTTGTTGTATACTTTTTTTATTTAGCTTCAAACTGTATCCCGCACACAGCAGGGTAGGCAGAGGGAACCTAGTGTTAAGACACTCCGTTCCCCACTTTCCGCCGAATTCGGTGGCTTGCGTGTTAAGTGGCGGAACTTAACGCCGCGCTTTCTGATACCAGAGCGATGGGAAAGGAAATATTAAATATTTCCACTTCTTGAGTGGGCATCGAACCCACAACCAGTCGTTTACAGTCACACGCTTGTGCCCCTGGGCCACGACGGGCCACTTACTGGGCTGTTATATACTTAAAATAATATATATGCAAAGTAACAAAATAAATTAACAATATTAAAAAGTAGAAATGCTCATACAAACTCAAATTATTAACATAAAAAAAACATATGTTGAATTCCACTAGCGTAGGTACGTTAGCGGAATTCAACGCTGTACATTGTCAACTAAATCAGAGAAAGGTAGCATATAAAATGGTAATTTTAAATAACTAGGACTGGATCACAATCATGAATTTTAATAATTCACAATATCTTTGTAACTAAAAGCTTTTTAGCAACAATATAACGAGACAAAGTGCGGCGTTAGGTTCCGTCATTTAACAAGCAATGTCTTTTACCCGTGGGGGGACGGGTTAAGAATACAATTCCCCTCCGCCGCTGGGTAGCGTCCCGTAAAAGGCGGGTAACCCAGTAGCTTGGTGGTAGGAGATTCGTTCTCCGACTGGCTCGCGACCACTATCATGTCAAAGACGGACCGCCAAATATCTGAAGATGTGTTCCGGTTCGATGGCATGTAAGCCAGCTTTCCCTATCCCCAACATTCCCATCCTTCCTCTCTCCTTCTGTCCTACATCCCTAAGGCTGGCAACGCATCTACAACTCTAATGTTGAGGATGTCTATGGGCGAAGGTACGACTTAACACCAGGTGGGCCTTCTGCTCGTTTGCCTCCTTTATTCCATAATAAAAAAAAAAGCAAAAAAAACAAGCAATGTCTCGATTTCTTAGGGTTTGCTTTTGAATGGATTCTAAGAGGCACGGGTTCGAATCCCGCTGCGTTCACATTTTATACGATCTCTAAATGTCTTTTTCTTAAGGCTTCTTTCTGACTACCCCTCTATGCAGGAAAATGCGTGAAGCTGCAAAAAAAGTACTATAGTAATAAAGCAGACGTCCTAACCTAACTTCCTTATCACAATATAAGCGACACAAAGTACTATATTCCGGCAGGGCCCAATGCACTGCCCACTTAGGCTTAGTTCAAGCGGAAAATCTATTGCCTTTGTGTTCTGACTTTGATCCATATTGTGAATGTTTTTGAATGGTAGTTGTGGGTTCGATAGCCGCGTGAGGATTTTATATATAGTTTTTGTTTTTTTGTAACTCTCCGTTTTTGGAAACAGAATGTTTTGACACTTAATTAGGCCTATATAGAGATTTAAATTATCCTTCATATTTCCACTATAAAATAAATAATATTTAAGAAATCAATCGATGGGTAAAATACGTGGATCTATTGCTAAAAGATTATTTTTAATAATTATCGCTTTTTGCACTTCTTCAGTTTATACTGTAACTAAGTATACCAAATGTTATTTATCACTCCTGTATAAATATGCATATGTATAATTTCGTAACCACGGTTCCAAAATTTAATAAATAAGATCAAAAAGATGAATATCTTTTGAAGTTTACGAGAAATAAATAACATATTTTACGTATAAGCAATCAAAATCTAATAACATGTGGCCAGTCGTGGCCCAGTGGCACAAGCGTGTGACTGTAAAAGACTGGTTGTGGGTTCGATTCCCACTCGATGAGTGAAAATTTTTAATATTTCCATTTCCTTCGCTCTGGTGCCGAGATAAAGCGCGGCGTTAAATTCCGTCTCTTAACACGCAACGCCTCCGAATTCGGCGGTAAGTGGGGAACGGAGTGCCTACTAAGCTGAAGCTTTCATTTTTTTTAATTTATTTCATTACACTGCTCTGCTGTTAAATCAACGCGCGGCGTTTAACTCTGCCATGGGGGAATAGTGTCTTTTTCTCTTTGATTATTCTGCTATGCGAGGAAATACGTGTAGCTGTCTTTATTTACCTATTATTTTGTATGACACAATGTGTTGTTGAATTATGTCATTCACCACACAGTATTTCGAAATGGAACAGAATTTGGTGAACAGCGTATCGTAATTCTAGGTTACATTGGGATGCCCTCTAATGTAGAAAATATTAACAATGGTATAGGGTTCAAAAAACTGTATGTATTCTGAACTAAATTTCACCTAAATATGTTGAGTGGGGCAAGTTAACGCCGCACTATACCTTTCTCCTGAAATATGGTACTTATTTATATATATTTTTAAATAAGTTTTTACGATTCGTACTAGTAACCATCTCGGACATGCAATACTAAACTAAGGACAGCCAACCATGAAGACACTTGTCTATTGACCCAAAACAAAACTAAAACTTTTACAATTTCCGTTAAATAAATGGATTAGATTTTCTTTTTAACAGAAACGTGAAAAACAAAACAAGTAGATAATGAAAGATCAACGCTCGGCCGCAACGTGAGGAGTTACGAAAATAGCAATGCGATTGTAATATTGTGAATAAAGGAGCTTCATGTTGTTTCCCCCATAGAAATGTAGTCAGAGAGTACATAGTGTCAAGACATTCTGTTCTCCACTTTCTGCCCGAAATCGAGACAATGTATGGTCTACAATGGAGGAGCTCAACGCTGCGCTTTGTCACAGGTACCAGAGAGGAGTAATAAAATTAAGATATAAAAAGACATTAGAAATATTTAGAAAATATTACATTTAAATACCGTCTTGAAATTCGGCGGAAAGTGGGGAACGGAGTGTCTTAACACTAGGTTCCCTCTGCGTGAAGCTAAAAAAAATAAATAAATAAAAAATTGACTAAAAAGTTAAAAAACATATTTCTACAAAAAATATTCTTAGAGTATCTTATTTTTTAGCGTCACGCTGTATCCCGCACACAGCAGGGTAGGCAGACGGGACCTAGCGTTAAGGCACTCTGTCCCCCATTTTCCGCAGTATTCTAGAGGCATTGTCAAATGGGAATCGAACCCAGAACCAGTCGCGTCTACAGTTACACTTTATGCGCTTGCGCGTAGACTGGCCTCAAGTATCTTATCTTAATAAAAAATCAAATATATACAACAAATGATTTCCAAATAAGATACGATAGGCAAAAAGTAGATACGTGTTCAACTTGCCAAAGCATTCATAGTATTGGTTTTCTCCGAAATTCTGTGTTAACAATGTGTGTGGGCGACGACAAGCAATAAACTAAAAACCGCTATATGATGGTTATTCTATGTAATTGCTATATAGCTATTTAAATATTTTAAAGTACTATTCATACCTATAATAGAGGCCAGTCGTAAAGTGATTGGTTGTGGGTTCGATTCCCACTCTAGGAGTGAAGATATTTAATATTTCCATTTTCTTCATTCTGGTATCAGAGGCAAAGAAGTTAAGTTCTGCCACTTAACACGCAATGCCTATAAATTTGGCGGTAAGTTGGGAACGAAGTGTCTTAACACTATGTTCCCTCTGCCTTCCGCAGGGTATGCAGAGGGAACGTATGTGCGGGATACAGCGTAAAGCTATAAAAGAAATTAATTTATATTATTAGAAAATTAAAAAACTAGTTTTAGATATATTAAGCTTATAGAGTAAATAAAAATATTTAAACAGAGCGTGATTCGAACTCGCACTCCTTGGAAGCCGTCCAAATGCTAAGACTGCTACTTGTAACTATTCGGCGTTCGGCGGCGTTTCAATTTTTATTATTATATAGGACATGCCTCTACATAACAAAATTAACGAAGATATTCATTAGAATTTAAAAAAAATGTTTTTTTAATACTATGAAATAGACGGAGTACTCTCTGTCAGAGACAAATCGAGAAGAAATTTTAATTTTTATTCAGTCTGTATGCACACATCCTTGAAACTACTACCTTACTACTACTAATTAATGGATCTGAATGATTTTTTTTTATTTTATAGTTCTTAAGCCTAGCGGGACGGGGGCTTTTATACATATACATTTTCTAAAAACTTTCTGCATACATTAAGTATGTGAAAAACATTTTAAAAAATAAATTTTTAAGTCGTATTTTTTTAATTTTTAAGTAAAACAAATAATATTAAACAATTCGTAGCTCAAAGTCACACGCACCGTAGAGATTTGACCACGTTTCGCAACTTTTAATTAACGGGATGGCTGGATATCGTTACAAAGCCCCACATATCGATTATGTCCGCCTCTATTACGGTATTTTGTTTGCTGTAGTAAAGCGGATATGTTGATAGAATGCTGGTGAAATAGTTGAAAATTTTACTCTTTTCAGGTTTTTTTAAAGTTAATGTAATAAAAAAAAACTTTTTAGTTTTTTCTTGTGTAACAAGGTAGGCGGAGAGAAGTTAGTGACAAGACACTACGTTCTCCAGTTTCAGATTCCAATTGAGGAACAGAACTTAACGTCGGCCTTAGTCTTACTAAAGCAAAGATATTTGTACGAATGGAAATCGAACCCACAATAAATTGCGTTTTGTACCGTCGTATACTGTTCTGCGCTATGATAGCAAAAAAATATATTTAAATCATAGTAAATAACATTATTAGGAAGTTTATTTTGGAATTAATAACCAACGTATAAGCATTGCATTGCTTAACAGAAAGATTGAACGATGAAAATTGTATCAAATAAGAATATACGAAAATTGCTTTAGAAATCAAGACAAATAAAATGGCGGAACTTAACGCCGCGCATTATATAAAGATATGCTAAGCAAAAATCCGGAGGATCCGAACCCGGGCCTCCTGGATACCGTCCAGGTGCTCTGACCGCTAAGCCATGCGTTCATTTGCGTTAAACGCATGCGCGGGTTCGAATCCCGCTGCGTTCAAATTTTTATACGTTTTCTAAATGTCTTTTTCTATTTTTCGAAGTGTGGAATAACACTTTAAAAAATGATAAAAAAATATGCCAAGTACATTTCACTTATCACACACAAGCCACCAATATCAATAGTGACACGAAAATAAAAAAATTCTAATGAATACTATTTGCTACTATACCGTACCGAGAAACTAAATCAAAAACACCGCGAATATGTAGAAGCGTTTTCTTAGAAGTTAACGTTCACTAAATACATAGTTACAATCGTAACGTTAGTACCATTTGACACAATATAGGTAGATGTAGCCGAATTAAATGACCTGTTGGTGCTTTTAAAAAGTAGTTTTTTTATGTTTTCAGCATATCAGAGTATAGAAAGTCGGGGAAAAAATCTATTTTATTTTTTTAGGAAGCCAACATGGTATAGTGTTTTTATCTTTCGTATTAAATTATATTTAGATGACGTTATAACACATAATATGCCACTCTTAAAAATAAAGAACTGTTCCGAAACTTGTCTATATGCACATCTTCTTCTTTCTTTTAGCTTAACCCTGTATCCCGCACACAGCAGGGTAGGCAGAGGGAATCTAGTGTTAAGACACTCCGTTCACTCTTTCTGCCGAATTCAAAGGCATTGCGTGTTAAGTGGTGGATCTTAACGCCGCGCTTTACCTCGGATACCAGAGCGAAGAAAATGGAAATAATAAAAATTTCCATTCCTCGAGTAGGAATTGAACTCACAACCAGTCGGTTACAGTCACACGTTTGTGCCACTGCGCCACGCCTTGCACATGAATAAATAAAATTGTATTGTCTGTTTGTAAGATTAAAATATCTACTTGTTACAAAATGCATATGGATGTATTTATTTATTTAAACTCTTTATTACACCAAAAACAAAGAAGAAGATAGCATAGCAAATAATATAAATAGTAAGAATACAGTATGTGGTGTAAAGGCGGCCTTATCACTACAGGTGATCTCTACCAGGCAACCCACACCGTGAAAGGAATCGGAAAATAAAAAGAATTAGGTTGATGTACAAATGAGATACATAGTAAGTGAAAACTTACTTAAAATTTACTTATTATATTACATACCAATATACATATGTAGCAATATATATAATACATATACATATACATACATATAAAAAATATACTATATATTAATAATACATACATAAAAATAATAGTGATACTAATAAACTTACATGTATGTATACCAAAATGACATTTTTAACAGATTTTGTCTGTCTTTCTATTTATGCAACAAATAGCTAAAACACACATAGCTAACGTAATAAGGAGTAACTTATTCTATCTCTATTTTAGTAATATAACTTTTTTCATTAAATTCGACGCGGACATAGTAGAACCATGTTTAACAGCAAAGGAGAATGGTTATATTTACTTTGGTGACGCAATGTCTTGAATTCGGGAGGTGCGTGAAGAACGGAGTGTCTTAACACTAGGCTCTCTATGAGAAAGCGAGACACTGATAAATCCTAATCAAGTCATCAACGGCCAAAACATACCTTGTACTAAAATTTCAACAAAAACCAAAAAATTAGGTATAATGAGTAATTAATAAAAATGTAAACAATGTTTTAGGGCGCCATGTATAAAGGAAGGAAGTGTGTGAGTCATATCATGCCTATACAATGACTAGACCGGAATTGATTAAATTAGAAGCGTAATAATAGATAAGGCGATGCAAATATTAAATTTATACAATTTATATTAGAATAATCTATTTCGCTATGAATCAACTGATTGAATTATTGTACAAAAGATGTTTTTCTCCGCTCTCCGCTTATATTAAAATCCATATTTATATTATAAATGCGAAAGTCTACCTGTTTGTCTGTCACGCTTTTACGAGTAATCTACCGGTCCGATTTGGGTGAAATTAGTAAATAATCCAGGGTCAAATATAGGCTACTTATTTTTTCAAAAATAAACCTCTAAAAGGATGAAATAGGATGGATAGGATAGGAGAATGAAAGTTTATATGAAAAATCTTAACCGCTTGACCAATTGCATTGGATTTTGGAATACATATAGTTGATAATCCATGGTTAAAATTAGGTTACTTTATTTTTCAAAAAATCACCCCCGACGGTTGCAAGATAACGAAAGAAGCAGCCGCGAGCGGGTCGATTGTATTACTATATATTAGATTGTTTTATTTTGTTTCCTTTTCTATATCACACAGTTTCTTAACATCTATGTATTATAATAAAAAATGAAATATAATATAATATAACATCTATGTACAAAATAATTCATAAAATCTATGTAATATACAAAAGTCGACAATAATATAATTTAACATTTTTCATCCCCATCTGTCTAACTATATCACCATTGGTGGTGGGTTCGATTCCCACTCTTCAATTATTTCCATTTCCGACCTGATTTACAAGACAAAGCACGGCATGAAGGTCCGCCATTCAATATGCAATGCTCGAATTCAGGCAAAAAGTGGAGAACAAAGTGTCTTGACACTAACTCTATGACTACCTAAGAATCATAACATTCAAAAAACACTCAAAAAGAGCCGATTTTGATGTAATTTTACAAAAAAATAATATAAGTATAAAAAACGTTTTGTTGTTTAAATAATTATCACAATTCGCTCGCCATTCGTCACAGATAACAAAAAAAATGTATTAAACTGAGCCTATTTAATCGTGAAATTAAATATTTAATCAATGTATAAACAAAGTCAAGTAGTGGGTACGTGGAACTTACTAGTAGCTGAAATACGTCATTGTTGGGGTTACCATTATTTTGAACTAAGTAAAGAAATAATATATTTTTGTTTAAGAATCTCCTATAGTATTTTAGAAAGAGAGAGCCTAGTGTTTCTACATTCTGCTCTCCACTTTCAGGCTAATGTCTTGATTTGTGAAAACGTTCTATATTAATAGAGCAGAGAAATGATTATCTAGCTTCACGCTGTATCCCGCACACAGCAGGGTAGGCAGATGATTAATGATAATCATTTACATATTATCATTTTCTCGAGTTAGAATTGAACTCACATTGATGTACTTACTTACAAACATTATTTAGGTTTTTTATCATTATAGACTTTTCTTTTTTTTATGGGATGAAGGAAGCAAACGAGCTGAAGGCTTACCTGGTGTTAAGTGGTGACCTTCGCCCATAGACATCCACAACATTAAAGTTATGGATGCGTTGCCAGCCTTGGGAATGTAGGACAGAAGGAGTGAGGAAGGATGGAAATGGTAGGAATAGGGAGAGCTGGCTTACATGCCATCGAACCGGAACACATCATAAGATATTTGGCGGTTCGTCTTTGACACGATAGTGGTCGCGAGCCAGTCGGGGAACGAATCTCCTACCACCAAACTACGGGGTTACCCGCCTTTTACGGGACGCTACCCAGCGGCGGGGGGGAATTGTATTCTTAACCCGTCCACGGGAAATAATTTTTCATTTCATATTGTAAATTCCTTGAGACATCACATTTCCCAAATAACCAAGGATTAAAAATATATTTTTTTAATCGATTATTAAATAAATAACTAATCCTCGTATAATAATTTCAATAAAAACTACAGAAAAACAACGCAGATTTGATTTCAATGCTTCATTTTATTTTTTTATTAACTATTTATTCGTTTATTATTATCATTTTTCAGGACATTCCTAAAAAACACAAAAATATATAGTCTCTATAAAAGACTATCTTATCTGACACATTTCTGATTATCCATATCAACTGATAGGCAAATACCATACCAAGATAACCTAAAAAACTTCTATTCTATACTCTACTCCTATACTAATAAGGACTATTATTGCTTTAAAACATATAAAAATATAGTTATCAATGCTTCAAGGTGCATCTGTCAAAGGGGTGATAGAAGAACATGTACTCGTATGTGTTATTTTTCAATGGAAATTGGAATAATGTTTATTTCACAATATTTTAAAGTTTTCTTATATATTATTGTACCTTGTATTTTAGCAAAATGCGGGGTTGAGTTCCGCTATTCAACAACAAGCAGAAATCAGAGAAAGGAGTGTCTTGACTCCTCTGGCTGACTTGGTTTTCTGTGTCTATACATGTATAATAAGTCTTTTTTTAAGCTTCACGCTGTATCCCGCACACAACAGGGTATGCAGAGGGAACCTAGTGTTAAGACACTCCGTTCCCCACCAACGAATTCGGAGGCATTGCGTGTTAAGTGGCGGAATTTAACGCCGCGCGTATTTTGATTTTGTTTTGGGTATTTGAGGTTAAATGCATGGGTATTTTAAAATAAATGGTTTTATCTATACATAGGTAAAAAATTGAAACATTAGAAGCATTTGACGTCATTATTATATTAACAGATGTAAAAACTATTGGCGTCACACAGTATGCAACGTAAATAATGTTATTTAACGCTATGATTAACTTCCCTAGTTGGGGCCAGTCGTGGCGCAGTGGCACAAGCGTGTGACTGTAAACGACTGGTTATGGGTTCGATTCCTACTCGAGGGGTGGTAATATTTAAAATTTCCATTTTCTTCCCTCTGGTATCGTGGCAAAGCGCGGCGTTAAGTTCCGCCACTTAACACGCAATGCCTTCGAATTCGGCGGAAAGTGGGGAACGGAGTGTCTTAACACTAGGTTCCCTCCGCCAACCCAGATAAAAAGATTAACTTCTCTATCAATCCATTAACCAACTATGAAAAACTTGCAATGTTTTTCTTATCCACTTCTTGCCACCTGCTTTGCTTGAAAATTTACATATGTTTCTATTTCAAATGATTATATTATAATAATATTTTCATAGTGTGAGCCTACTGTCCTTGCCAGATTGATTAAGTAGGGGAAAAATTATAAGAAAATACTCTATTATTTGTAATCTTCAGCGTTGAGTTAGTTTTAACAAGCAATCACTCGACTTCAGGCGGAAAATGGAAGGCGGAGTGTCTTGACACTAGTCCTCAGTGACTACTCCGCTATACAGGATAAAATGTGCTTTATTTCTAATCTTAAGCTTGTGTTAATAAAATCGAAAACTTATTTATATATACTGATTTATATTTTGATCACCAAAGCATACCCAAGGAGGCAGAAATCAATCTTCCCACTAAAACACTCGTGTTCTCCACTTTCCACCCAATCTCAGATATTATGTGTGGAGTGCCGGAACACAACGCCACGCATTATCTTACTTAGAGCAGACAAATGAGATTATTTTAAATAACATCATTCCTACAAATGGGGATCAAACCTAGGAACATCACGTAATAGTCAGTCATTTACTATTTTTTTTAGCTTTCAGGTAGGCAGAGGGAACCTAGTGTTAAGACACTCCGTTCCCCACTTTCCGCCGAATTCGGAGGCATTGCGTGTTAAGTGGCGGAACTTAAAGCCGCTCTTTGCCTCTGATACGAGAGCGAAAGAAAATTAAATATTAAATATTTTCACTCCTCGAGTGGAAATCGAACCCACAACCAGTCGTTTACAGTCACACGTTCGTGCCACTGCGCCACGACCGGCCCCTTTATTATTTATATTATAAATGTTGATGTTCTTACGTAACCTATCATTTAAGATCCATGTATCTGTTACAACTTATTAGTACAAGTGAACAAACGTATGCAATCAATCACGTTTACTTGTATTATATTGAATACAATTGTAATGATGAAATCGAATAACTTATTCAAGGATATTCTATTCTACTCTAGTAGTTTATATAACCATGTATTTATTGTAGTACTTGATACATAGATTTATAAAAGAGGCGAGTTCTAGAATTATTGTATTATTTAAGGCAGTTGGAGGTTCAAGCTAAATTTTAGGTTCCATCAGTCAAAAAGTTACCTTGATTTATCTGCCCCTAAATTGAGAGCTAAGATTGACTTATGATGTTTCTTTCCGTGTACATAGCAATAAAAAAAATCACAAAATATACCTTTTTCCCGTCGCGAAACTTGACAGTCCCTTCAATAATGGACGTAGCTGGACTCGAATCCCCCATCTTCGTGATAGTTACGCGCCGCGACCACAGCGCCACGATACCTTCATTATGTCACTAGCACATTGTAATTTAACACTTGCACTTGTTATATTCACTTAACACTTTTGTTGAGAATTTACCTGGAAATAAAAAAAATATGTTGTAAAAACAAAAAATCTTTATTATGTTTTTCTTTATATATTTATTATGTTGTGGCCAGTCGTGGCCCAGTGGCACAAGCGTGTCACTGTAAACGACTGGTTGTGGGTTCGATTTCCACTCGAAGAGTGGAAATATTTAATATTTCCATTTTCTTCGCTCTGGTGTCGAGGCAAAGCGCGGCGTTAAGTTCCGCCACTTAACACGCAATGCCTCCGAATTCGGCGGAAAGTGGGAAACGGAGTGTCTTAACACTGGGTTCCCTCTGCCTACCCTGCTGTGTGCGGGATACAGCGTGAAGCTAAAAATAAAAAAAAAAGTTTTTTTTTGTTTTAATTGTTATTCGGATAAAAAATACTCAAATATTCAGATTCACGCTTTATCAAACTTAGTAGGGTACGCAAAGATCTACCGTCCGCCCGGACTACCGTCTGCCTGAATTTGAGACATTGTCAATACACTGTATATTGACACTAGGTTCTCTCTTCTAACCTTCTACGCTAGAAAAAGCGTAAAAATGCTAAAAAAAATATATCGTTTCACCGAGTGGGAATCGAACACCTAACCAATCACGTTATTATACAGTTAAATTGACATAAACATCGTTTTACTATATTTTTTTTTTTGTAGCTTCACTCTGTATCCCGCACACAGCAGGGTAGGCAGAGAGAACCTTGTGTCAAGACACTCCGTTCCCCACTTGCCGCCGAATTCGGAGGCATTGTGTGTTAAGTGGCGGAGCTTAACGCCGCACTTTACCTCGGCACCAGAGCGAAGAAAATGGAAATATTAAATATTTCCACTCCTCGAGTGGGAATCGAACCCACAACCAGTCGGTTACAGTCACACGCTTGTGCCACTGGGCCACGACTAGCCACTATGGTCCTATAATAGTCTAATATATTCAAACAGAAACATAGATTCAAAAACAATGGTAATTATGGCTAGAGTCACAACCGCATAAATTCTTCACGTAATTAATTCATGGGCACGACTTGTCATAAGGTTTTATTTCAACTAATGTTTTAAACTAGAATTAAATTGTAAGTTAAGGATTTATATATAGTAAATGAAAGTAATGTGTCTTTAGTAAGTAATGTGTACCTTGAAAAACATTTTTTGAACGTTCATCAAATGGCTTAGCGGTAATAGTGTATGGATGGTTAACAAGAGGCGCGGGTTCAAATTATTATATTATATATTATTATATAGCTTCACGCTGTATCCCGCACACAGCAGGGTAGGCAGAGGGAATCTAGTGTTAAGACACTCTGTTCCCCACTTTCCGCCGAATTCGGAGGCTTGCGTGTTAAATGGCGGAACTTAACGCCGCGCTTTACCTCGACACCAGAGCGAAGGAAATGGAAATATAATTTCCACTCCTCGAGTAGGAATCGAACCCACAACCAGTCGTTTACAGTCACACGCTTGTGCCACTGGGCCACGACTGGCCACAAATTCGGTTCAAATTCTACTTAATTAAAATTTTTATGTATCCTAAAATCCTGGTTTTCAATTTGTGAACTACCGCAACTGTTTCGTTATATTCCAACCTTCGTGGGTGGAAAATAAAGAAAAATAAAGTAGCCTATGTGTAACCATGGATTATCAACTATATTTATACCAAAATTTACTACAATCGCTTAAGCAGTTTGGATTTTTCCTATAAACTTTTATCCCCTATTATAACCCTTTAGATGTTGATTTTTGAAAAAATAAGTAGCATATCTTTGACTCCGTATTTTATACTACTTTCATTCAAAATTTCATCCAAATCGAACCAGTAGATTAGCTGTGAAAGCGTGACAGACAAACAGACATTTCGCATTTATAATATAAATATGGATTAACTTCAACAAAATTTAAGAATTCTCTTAGTTATTTAAAGGAAAATTTACTTTTCTTTCCACTTTTGATCGATATCGGGTAAGCGAACCAAGATTGCCGTCAGTAATAGCCAATTCCGTCTTTATGACGTTAAATCTGTATTCGACGATAATGTCTTTGTTTTGTACAAAATTGTGATATCAAAGAGCATTGTATATATATATATTTTAAAAGGTTTTTTTTATTTATAAGGATATTTGATTTATTCATTGAATTAATAGTTATATTTAGTTATAATGTGCGGGGTTAAGTTACGGCACTTAACACGAGATGTCAAAGTGGGAAGGTAAATGCAGAATGGCTGCTTTGCTAATAATTCGTGGGAAAAATGTGTTTTTTTTAAGTTCTTTAGAGTATTATAGTATTGTATTGTAGAAATTTAAAGAATCTTTATCTACTAATACTCTAAAGCATAAACACTTTAAAGGATAAAGCAAAAGCATTTTATATTAAGTGGCAAAAGCTAACGCTGCATCCATCAAATTAGACCATAGAAATGGAAAATATTGTTAAAATCAAAGCAGCTTCACCCTTTTTTAGCATAGCAGGGTAATCAGAGAAAAGAGTGTCAAGACACTCCACAGATCCGCTTTCTACTCAAAACGTTGTATGTTGAGTGGTAGAATTCGTCTTCGTAAAACACGCTGGTTTTACTTTTAAACATTTTTAAAGTGTTATTCCACACTTAGGAAAATTGAAAAAGACATTTAAAGAAAACGTATAAAAATTTGACAGTGGTTTTATCTTCCTAAAGGGAAGACATGCAAATAATTTAAATCGAACCCACAATCATTGTGTTTATAATCAGACACTATCACAGGAGCCTAACTGTAATTGGTGTAAATATAATAATATCTCCAACTCCGATATGGCGCCAGTCGTGGCGCACAAGCACAAAGTGTGCCGACTAGTTCGATTCCCATTTGAGGAGTGGAAATTATTTATTATTTCCATTTTCTTCGCTCTGGTATCAGAGGTAAAGTGCGGCGATATATTCCGCCACTTAACACGCAATGCTTCAGAATTCGCCGGAAAGTAGGGAACTGAGTGCCTTATCACTAGGTTCCCTGTGCCTACCCCTACTGTGTGCGGAATGAAGCGTCAAGTAAGAAAAAAAAGAAAATTGGATATAAACCCACACCAATCCAGGTAGGTATATAGTCAGTTAAAAACTCTCCCACTGCGTTATTGCAATTACTTTTTTACAAAAAAAGCATTTAGTACACCGATACTATCGATTTCAAATGAATCGTATACACGTGCCGATTTGTTCCGGTATTAAATATGTAATAGATTAAGTGTAAACCTATTGTATAAGTAAATCTACTTTTATATGCGGATATTGCTTTCTTTTTTTTTAGCTTTTTTAACTTAACGCCGCACTTTGCCTCGACACCAGAGCGAACAAAATGGAAATATAATTTCCACTCCTCGAGTGGGAATCAAACCCACAACCAGTCGTTTACAGTCACACGCTTGTGCCACTGGGCCACAACTGGCTACAATATACAAAGCCACAATATACAAAGTTATAATATTTCCAAATGGGAATCGAACCCACACTCAACATGTAGACAATGAATTCTACCATAAAATACGTCAGGCTTTCATTTCAAACGAATTATAAATTCTAAAACCTTCTAAAGTTTACTTTCGTGTTTGAGTTTTCGTATCAAATATTCATATTTTAGGGCTTACAGCCACTCAACGGTGTGCTTTAATTATTTATTTTTATTTTTTTATTTATAACTATGGAACAATAGTTATATATTTGAGGTCGTCATAGCTTAGTAAAACATCGTCTTACTGTTAGCGCCATTGGTAGTGGGCGCGAAGAATGTCGTTGCGTTTCACAACTCAATAAAAAGTCTCGATTTCATATGGAAAGCCGACAACGTAGTGTCTTGACACTAAGTTCTCTCTGACTACTATACGTAAAAATTGTGACAAAAGGGGTAAAAGAAAAATATTTCAAATGCACCTCGCATTGCGCCACACACAACGATCTCCAGACGTCAACTTTTATCAACCGATAATTCTGTCAATCGTCAACGCGCTTAACGCACAACACTATATGAAAATCACTCAATGCAGTGCTGAAAGACATTTATAATAGAATGATTAGATTAATAATTATTTATTATTTGTCTATATCCATACTTATATTATAAATGCGAATGTCTGTGTGTTTGTCTGTCACGCTTTCACGGCTAATCTACTGGTCCGCTTTGGATAAAATTTAGAGTGAAAGTAGTAAAAATGACTGGGACTAACATAGGCTACTTACTTTTTCAAAAATCAACCTCTAAAGGGTTGAAATAGGGGTTGAAAGTTTATATGAAATAATTCCATCGCTTGACCGTTTGTAATGAATTTTGGGCATATGTATAGTTGATAATCCAAGATTAAGCATAGGCTACGTTATTTTCAAAAATCCACCACCGAGGGTTGCAATTTTTCGAAAGAGCCACGTAGATCACGCGGCGAAGCCGCGAGCGGGCCGCTGGTATATTCATAAAACAATATATATTTTTGTAAGAATAGGTAAAAGAAAAAATGTTGACTGACTCCTTTTTAAGAAAATAATGAAATTTTATAGTCAGTTAGTTTCCTTAGCCATTGACTCGTATAACTTGCGGTGTGTGATATATATTCAGCTTCACGCTGTTCTCTGCATAGCTGGGTAGGCAGAGAAAACATAGTGTTAAGACACTTCGTTCTCAAATTTTTGGTAAGAATTCTAGACATTGAAGAGATTCTAGAGAATTCTAGAGATTGCGAGACATAACGCAGCGCTTTTTCTTATTCACCAGAGCGAAAAAATGAAAATAATTAAATTATGATCATTAAAAAATACATTTAAAGAAAACGTATAAAAAATTGCCTCCGGATTCGGCAGAAAGTGGGGAACGGAGTGTCTTAACACTAGGTTCTCTCTGCCTACCCTGCTGTGTGCGGGATACAGCGTGAAGCTAAAAAAAAGAAAAGAAAACGTATAAAAAATTGAACGCAGCGGGATTCGAACCCGCGCCTCCTGCTCCGAATTCCGCTGCGTTCAATTTTTTATACGTTTCCTTTAAATATCTTTTTCAATTTTCCTAAGTGTGGAATAACACTTTCCTAAGTGTGGAATCGAACCCACAACCAATCGCAATATAGGCACTGTCCCTCTTAACTACGACTGTCTCAAAGAAAATATATATAATTTACAGTGTATATTTTACAAAGTTTAAACATTTTCTCTTTATTCAACCCTATCTATATTCGAATTAACGAACGAATGTAATACCAAAATGAACACTTTGTTACTAAAGCAGTCAAATGAGAAACGCAAGCTTTTAGAATCAAATCATATGTTAGTATTCAATTTAATAGACATACCCCGTTTTAATTCGTTTATTGTCCATATTCATTATATTAATGGATGTAAACTTTAAATGTGTATAAAAATTTAGGGGAGAAGTTGAAATTTTGAATTTATGAAAGTTTAGCTTTAAAAAATAATATCATTTGAAATATTGATATTTATTATATAAACATATTGTGGCCAGTCGTGGACCAGTGGCACAAGCGTGTGACTGTAAACGACTGGTTGTGGGTTCGATTCCCACTCGAGGAGTGGAAATTATATTGCCATTATCTTCGTTCTGGTATCGAGGTAAAGCGCGGCGTTAAGTTTCGCAACTTAACACGCAAGCCTACGAATTCGGCGGAAAGTGGGGAACGGAGTGTCTTAACACTAGGTTCCCTCTGCCTATCCTGCTGTATGCGGGATACAGCAAGAAGGTAAAAAATATATATATAAAAATTGGTACATCATGTCGTAGTGGAACAGCTTCTGACTGTAGACGCGGTGGTAGCGGGTTCGAATCCCGCTAGGGGAAACGAATATATTCAAAATATTAGTTATATGTAGTTTCTACTCTCTGTTAACAGAAGTTCGAAGGAAATGATTTGAAGTTTAAAAATATGATGTATAAATATAATATATAAGCTAATATATAATTAGCAATATTATATATTTTAATATTAAGATAAAATTCTTAGTAAATACATAAAAGATTTCTGTTTTTAAATTAGGTAGAAAGAACTAAAGTCTAATTACTACACAGCCTAATCTAGACTTAGTTTAGTTTTATTACAATTATATATATGTACATATATTTACCACAAAACAAAAAAAAATCGCAAATCGCTTGCAATTGGTCAGTGATGGCCCACCATTAAATTACATTAAATATAAGTCTTGCTTTTAAAATTGTCACAATACAAATTAATACTAACAAATGCCATGGGCACCTGTGAGCCCATGAACAGAGTTTCCCTATTAAAAAAAAAAATCTAGACTTAGTTAACCTAATTACTAGAATATTCTTTCAAATTAATGAAAATTCATGAAAAATTAAAGCATTCTCATACATAATTCTAGGTCAAATCATCAAAAAGTAACAATCTTAATTAAAAAAAAAACACACCGACGTCGCGCCGTGCGTAAGTTATTCACAATAAGTTTTCCAATCACCTCCTTCAAAGTTATTCAATTTAATCTTTCTTTAAACTTCCCGGAGTTCTTGTTCTTTAAGCTTGAATTTTTAATAAGAAACTATAAATGGAGGGTATTGGCGCAGTGGCAGTCTAACTGTTCTGTGATGGTTCTGGGATTGATTCTCATTTGGGGTAATGATGATATTTAAATTATTTTCTTTTCTGTTCTTTAGTGAACAAAACAAAGCACCGGCGTTGAGTAGAATTCAATACGCAATATCTATGATTCGGGTGGTGAAAAGTGGAGAACGGAGTGTCTGACAATAAGCTATATAGAAATAGGCGTCAAAATGAAGAAATAAAAAGAAAATATATAAAAGCAAACAAAAAATAAAAAGAAAAATATATCTCTCTTAATTCTTATTTTTCTCTTCACTTAATATCTAACAATTTAATCTTTCTTTAAACTTCCCGGAGTTTTTGTTCTTTAAGCTTGAATTTTTAATAAGAAACTATAAATGGAGGGTATTGGCGCAGTGGCAGTCTAACTGTTCTGTGATGGTTCTGGGATTGATTACCACTTGGGGTAACGATTATATTTAAATTATTTTTATTTCTGTTCTTTAGTGAACAAAACAAAGCACCGGCGTTGAGTGCAATTCAATACGCAATATATATATGATTCGGGTGGCGAAAAGTGGAGAACGGAGTGTCTGACAATAAGCTATAGCTACCCTGGAAATTGGTGTGAAAACGAAGAAACAAAAATTATATATTTACAGCAAAAAGAAAACAGAAAAATATATATCGCTTGTTTCTTACTTTACTCACCAATAAATGGACACTGTGTGTTAAGTGACTGAGTTTAACGCCACAATTTTGTTTAATTATAAAAAATATACCATAGCGAAATTCGAATCTACAACTACCTACATATACCTTCTTTACCTTAAACTTAGGAAGGTTGCTAAGCACCTTTTATTTTGAAAGTAATACTCCATTCTGAGGGTAGTTTTATCGGTTAGTACAATTTTTCAAATGACCAACGCAAAGCCCATGTGCCCCATATGTTATCGCTATTGAATATTTGGCACTAACGGCCCCCACGAGCGCGATATCGTATGAACTAAAGCCATAGGATTTGTAAATATTACCGTATCGATTTAAGGACTCGTATACGTTTATATAGGATGTTTGTTGTTAAGTAATGAAGAATATTTTTTTAAGCTTAACCGTTTTTTTGCATAGCAGGGTATTCAGAGAAAATCTAGTGTTAAGGCACACCATTCTTCACTTTTCTTCCGAAATCGAGAAAAGTGTGTTAATTAACGGAATTAAACAAGCGCCAGGGGCCAGTCGCGGCGCAGTGGCACGGACGTGTGACTGTAAACGACTGGTTGTGGATTCGATTCCCACTCGAGGAGTGGAAATATTTAATATTTCCATTTTCTTCGCTCTGGTATCGAGGCAAAGCGCGGCGTTAAGTTCCACCACTTAACACGCAATGCCTCTGAATTCGACGAAAAGTAGGGAACGAAGTGTCTTAACACTAGGTTCTCTCAGCCTACCAACTGGGTTGTGACATAGTGACAAAACACTTCCTATTTTTCATATTTTTCGAAGCATTGCGTAACTAAAGACTGCAATTTGTCTAAGCAGTCCAGAATAAGTTTTGAAGTCAGAAATGCTACTTATAACTAATTGTTTTGTTTATTTACTTTACATAACAGATTCTGATTCTCTATTTATAAGAATGAGGAAGTTTCTTGAATATATCATTAACTTCATAATATATATGTGATTATAGAGAGCTTATAATATCTAATAATCAGTTCATGGTAGACACGCAAACAGAAAATATATACAAATGTTATTTATCTTGATAAAATCGATATTTGTAATAATATAGTAAAGGGTATAATAATACAGGAGAGGTTACGTGGCTCAGTGAGACAGCCTTTGCCTTTAAACGCCATTTGTTGTGGATTCAATTCCCAGTTTGGGGGAATGGTATATTTATTTTATTTCAATTTCCGCCTCGGTGGTAAGACCAAGCGTGGCGTTTATTTACGCCACTTATATTTTTTTTTCATTTTGTTTTAAGTTAATGTAAGTACTACTTTGCTCCGTCATCCAAGAAAAGATATCTTTTAACGGAGAGTGGAAGCCAGAGTTAAAATATCACAACTGTTACGGCGACTATAATAAAAACATTAGTCCAATCTGACATGAAGGATGTACGGGTAATTATACATACACACGGTATGTTACATACATAATTAAATATCCATTTCCTTTCAAACGTTAGTGCAATCATTTCTTACTTTGACTGGCGTTATCTAATAAGTTTTTGTAGTTAATTACCGGAAAATCAACGACTAGCGTGGAACTTGTCTGTAATATGTATGTATATATGTGGGAAATTAAAGGTTTTTCCAAAAGGATATGGGTGTTTTTGTAGAAGAATTGATTTTTTACTTTTTTTCTATCCATACTTATATTATAAATGCGAAAGTATGTGTGTTTGTCTGTCACGCTTTCGCGGCTCACCTATCGGTCCGATTTGGATGAAATTTATAACAAAAGTAGTAAAAGAGACTGAGTCTAACATAGCCTACTTATTTTTTCAAAATTCAACCTCTAAAGGGTTGAGATAGGAGATGAAAGTTTATATAAAAAATCTACCCTAAAAATCTATGCCCTAAAAAAATATGCCCTATTCAAAGTTTTAATTATTACAGCTTTGAAATTCATTCTTAATTTTTATTCTTAGGCTAAATTATTTCTACGTACTTTATTCTCCAGCTTTACCCACATAGAGAGATATTAGGGTCAAGACAGAGTGTCTTCTTCTTCCCCGCGCACTGCCCGAAAGCAAAAGACAGCATGTTAAACGGCGGAACTAAACACCGCACTTTATCTTTCTATCTACATACTATAAAAAAAAGAAATTGTTCCTTAAATAAATGTTGTCTCGTAATATATTTGTTATGATACTTACGGAAATACTTTTACTATTGAGTTCTTATTTCACGCACTACTGATATCTTAAATACTAGCGTGTTTCGCTTTCAGACGATTATGTTTTTTTGTACTTATGCGTGTTTGATATCAATTTTCACGCATTTCTACCATTACATGGTTTTTTTTGAGCTGGATTTACAAAAAAATTTAATTTATGTTTTTCCCGTGTATACGTGTTTTTCCCGTGGGGGGACGGGTTTAGAATACAATTCCCCCCGCCCCTGGGTAGCGTCCCGTAAAAGGCGGGTAACCCAGTAGTTTGGTGGTAGGAGATTCGTTCTCCGACTGGCTCGCGACCACTATCATGTCAAAGACGAACCGCCAAATATCTTATGATGTGTTCCGGTTCGATGGCATGTAAGCCAGCTCTCCCTATTCCCACCATTCCCATCCTTCCTCCCTCCTTCTGTCCTATATTCCCAAGGCTGGCAACGCATCCATAACTTTAATGTTGTGGATGTCTATGGGCGAAGGCAACCACTTAACACCAGGTGGGCCTTCAGCTCGTTTGCCTCCTTCATTTCATATATATAAAAAAAAAATGTAGCGGGATTCGAACTGGCTTCTCTTGGAAGCCTTTTGATCCATGGTTAAGTAATCATTGGACGGTTTCGAAGAGGCGCAATTTTTTATACCTATAGGTATATAGGATTTATAAAAATGTTTGGACCAGTCGTGGCGCAGCGGCACAAAGGTGTGACTGTAAACAAGTAATTGTGGGTTCGATTCCCACTCGAGGAGTGGAAATATTTAATATTTCCATTTTCTTCGTTCTGTTATCGAGGCAAAGCGCGGCGTTAAGTTCCACTTAACACGCAATGCCTTCGAATTCGGCGGAAAGTGGGGAACGGTGTGTCTAAACACTAGGTTCCCTCTGCCTACCCTGCTGTATGCGGAATACAGCGTAGAGCTAAAAAAAATGTTTTTTTTTTTAAATTTTATAATGACCATAGTTCCAAGAGTAGATAGAACCTACAACCTTCGCGTTTACATTCAGACGTCCCATTATAGTATATAATATACTACTATTTTCTCGTACTTTACTTACATATTTCGTTCATGCTTTAATTTTTCACATTATTCTCTCTAAATCAAAACATCCTATATATAAGCACTAACGACAGTCTTTAGGATAGAAACCATATTTGCGTTAACAACATTACGTTATAATAACTAATACCAATAAGCTACCCCATTTCGATTAGCCAAGGGGACATAGGGGCGATGAAATTAATTTACTAAGTGTTATGAAAATATTAATTATAATAAGTGACAGAGAGGGTAGATGAGACTGGTAATAAATTCTTTATTAATAAATTTTGAGAGCATCTGGCGTTAAGTTTGGTATGTGAATGGTCGTAGGTTCTTATCCTACTGGAGGCAATGTTTATGTGGAGAAGTGAAGGCAGATCAGGGGTACACAACCTGTAGCCGGCTTAATAATTTTTATGCGGTCTGTCAAGTCTTTATTTATATTATAGATATTCTCTTGCTCTTATTAAATACTATTAAAAAGCGTAATTTTGGCCCTTTAAAAAAATTTTTGGTATGCGCGGTGCTAAAAAGTTTTATCACCTTTGCGTTAGATAAGTAGTTGGCCATAATTTTAACTTATAGATTATCTAAAATAGGCAAGGTGTATAACAAATTAATTTATCACTACATATCAAAATATATATTAAAACAATAAACTTAACGTGTGTAGTGGGGAACGGAGTGTCTTAACACTAGGTTCCCTCTGCCTACCCTGCTGTGTGCGGGATACAGCGTAAAGCTAAAAAAAAACAAAAATTACAATACAATATCTAATCTAGAGTACAATATTTGCTATACTTCAAACACATAAAATCAGTATTGAAAAAATCATGAACCATCGTGGCACAACGTGTCAGTGACCGACCGTATACGCTATAATTTTCGATTCCCATAATTATGAATAATTATATAAAAATTATTCACCGCTCTAATAACAAGATGCTCCTTGATTTAACACATGATACCTCAAATTCGAACAGAAAGTAGACAACGGAATCTCTTAACACTAAATTCTAACCTTCTATACAAAAAAAGCATGACGCTGACAAGAAAAATCATAACCCAACCAAAATTAACATTTCCACTTTAAAATACTATTCCACACTAAATAATAATAACAAATTAAAATTAAATTAAATAGCTTCACGCTATATCAAGCACACACTAGAGTAGGCAGAGGGAACCTAGTGTTAAGACACTCCGTTCCCCACTTTCCGCCGAATTCGGAGGCATTGCGTGTTAAGTGGCGGAACTTAACGCCGCGCTTTACCTCGACACCAGAGCGAAGAAAATGGAAATAATAAATATGTCCACTCCTCGAGTGGGAATCGAACCCACAACCAGTCGTTTACAGTCACACGCTTGTGCCACTGGGCCATGACTGGCCACTAATAATAACAAATCTATATATAATCAATTGCATAGCAAAAACGCATCTCTAAGGCACTCGAGCGAGCGTGATGCACAGCTGCAGGCCATCTGCTTCTAAGAAATACGAAATCGTTTCACATAGTGACTATGTATTGTTATATTTGCAACCATTTATCTACCTTCGTAACGTGCTTCTTTGTCACCTTTTGTTAGAAAGAATTGGGAATTTTAATAGATTTTATTGTTATTGAGTTTAAATTTTAAAATAGGTGTTAGTAGGTTCGAATACCGTTAGTGAAATATATTTTTAAAATCAGGATAGTTAAAGAATTGTTTGAATTTCATTTGAATATAACATTTGAATATTAGTGTTGATGATTTGGAATGAAGGACGGAGTGATATGTCACTAAGTTTTCTTATTATTTTTATTTAAATGACATTTTTAATTGTGTCGTGTAAAATAATTAGTAATAATTTATTTATTTTATAAATTTAAAACATTTATTCACAAATTTTAAAATATTAATTGACTCGATAAGAACATATATATGTATATCTTAATTGGCTAGATCGAAAGAATATTAAGAAGCGAAAATCTTGCTATGTTTACATTTTTATACTATTCAAAATATTTATATATGACCAGATGAATAGAAGCTATCTGGATACCTCTGTTGATATAAATGTTATACGGATATTTACATATCAAACTTTATCATTTAGACCGCAATGTCACGAATCTAGACCGAAAGTGTCTTGTTGACACTAGATTCTAACCTAACTATAGATTGTAAAAAGTGCAGTATTACTGTATGATGTATATAAATAGAGAGCAGAGAGATAAGTCACTGAAGGAAAACAACAAGCAGTTTAAATTTGAAATAAATGGACTCTCTTAGGGTATATTTCTTAAGCCTTAGTTTTAAGAACTGAGATTGTAAAAAAAAATGTATTGTATATGAAAAATCAAGAATAATGTTAAAAAAGGAACAAATCTTAAGAGTAATAAAATAGAAATTTTCGCTTCACGCTGTATCCCGCACACAGCAGGGTAAGCAGAGGGAGCCTAGCGTTAAGACACTTCGTGCCCACGTGCCGCCAAATTCGGAGGCATTACGTGTTAAGTGGTGGAACTTAACGCCGCGCTTTACCTCTGATACCAGAGCGAAGGAAACAGAATTATAAAAAAAAATAAAAAAAGTCACCAGTCTCTTTTTTCTCCTCTCTCTTTAGCACAACGCAGGTATCTAACCAAAAATACTTTGCAAATACTGCAAATATATGACGATTATAATAATTTAAATAGAGCAATACTAACACGGAAATGACTAATAACTTGTACTAAAAATGAACTTTGAATTGAAATAAATGTTTAAAACATGATATAATGAATTAAATTCAATTTATGTTAATTAATTTAAGATAAAAACGGTATTTTTATATTTACTATACACGTATAAATTATTATTAGTATAGAAAAAATGCTGTTTTGATTGATTTGGGCTTTTAAAATTGTATATCCGTCGTTGGGCAGTGGAACAGTCGTCTGACTTTAAACGCGATTGGTTGCGAATTCGATTCCTGTGAAATTATTTAAATTATTATGTTCTTGTGGCCAGTCGCGGCCCAGTGGCACAAGCGTGTGAGTGTAAACGACTGGTTGTGGGTTCGATTCCCACTCGAGGAGTGGAAATATTTAATATTTCCATTTTCTTCGCACTGGTGTCGAGGTAAAGCGCGGCGTTAAGTTCCACCACTTAACACACAATGCCTCCGAATTCGGCGGAAAGTGGAGAACGGAGTTTCTTAACACTAGGTTCCCTCTGCCTACCCTGCTGTGTGCGGGATATAGCGTGAAGCTATTTAATTTATTTTAATTTATTTTGGTTTCTTTTCTCTAATACTTAAGACAAAGCAAAATTCAGGCGGAAAGTTCAGAACTTCTATCTGACTACATTGATATGCGGGAAAAAGCGTAAATATAAGAAAAAAAATTAAAAGTACAGTAATTTTATATCTGCCATGTATTTTTTTAGTATTGATAAAAACATAATTTGTCGCGGCTCTTATTGATTTAGGAATATAATTTGAATATTTTTTATACATATATATGTTTACATTTTATACCATATATTTTTGTTTACAAATCATTTTACAGTAGTTTACAGATTTCTCTACAGTAAATCTCTTGTTCAAACAGGTTCGAACAAGTCAAAACCATACTAACTAAGGGCCACAATACCTGTGGTCAATCAACACCTGCTCCACTCTATACAGCCTCACAAAGGCAAATGACCAACCAGTAAGCCATATATTTTTTCATACATTTTTTTATTCGTATTTTAAGTTCTTGAACGTATTCTCTATGAGCAAAAAATTGTTAAGAACTTTTAACATTTTTAAAGTGTTATTCCACACTTAAATGAATATTGAAAAGACATTTTAGAAAACGTATAAAAATTTGAACGCAGCGGGATTCGCACCCGCGCCTCCTGAATACCGTTCAGGCTCAGTGGTGAGAGTGCATGAACAGTATTCAGGAGGCGCGGGATCGAATCCCGCTGCCCTCATATTATTTTGTAGTTGATAATAAAGGACGTTATATATGATTTTTACTAGCTGAGCCTACAATTTTATCTGTTAAAAATTTAACAAAAAATTTATAATTCCAAAATATAAGCAGCCTAAGTTATTAATTATTACATCAGCTACCTGTAAAAGTCCCGTTAGAATTGGTCCAACCGTTCCGAAGGTTAGCCGGAACAAATATACAGACAAATAAAAATAGTAAAAAAAATTATTTTTGATATACATATATGCATTTAGTAAGAAGCAGTTTTTTATTTGTTTATATATATGTTAGGCCATCGTGGCGTAGTGAGACTGAAAACATGACTGGTTGTAGGTTCGTTTCCAGCTTCAAATTATTTTCGTTCCCCTGTTCTAGTCAAACAAATGGGAAAGGTGTTACAAATACAAAATCATCTTGCCCCTTTTTCTCGCATAACAAGGTGGTCAGAGAGAATATAGTGTAAAAACACTTTACTCTTGTCCTCCACTTACTAAAGTCAATAAATCTAAATTATTAAATTAAAAAATTACTTAGTACAGCCGTCTTTGTAAAGGCAAATGACCACTAAGCTATACATTTTTTTTTACTCTTTAAAGTCCTTGAAACGCGTTTGGAATATTGTTAGCATATTAACGTTTGTACTAAAATGTTATGCAATATTATTAATTCCGCGGAAAAAGGTTTTTTTTTACTTCGAAAGTATTTGAAAAGGTAGAAGCTAGTAAATAAGTAAGCAAAGTGAGTAAATAATTAAAGATACGAACGATATTTATTTTATAGAAAATTTAGAAGTTGTCTATGAATCATAAGGTCCCATGAAAAGCTGAATTTCAATGCATTTTGAAATTAAGAACTTACAATTTAACGATTTTTACGAAAACTTAACACATAATTTTCACCTTTTTCCCCGCTTTTGAAAACTATAAAAAGTAGTGATTTTTTTCCCGCATAGCGGCGTAGGCAACAGAACCTAGTGTTAAGACACTCCGTCTTCCACTTAGTAGTGACTCATTACTTCATTATTAACACCAATCCAATAATAACAAAAGATGCACAAAGCTACATTCTAGAATACAACTAACATAAACAAAGTAACAAAGTATTTTGTTAAATTAAACGTAAAGTAACAAAAAATGAAATGCGCCAGGTGCAAGCCCTACCGCATTCAATACCAGGTGCGTCGATACGATTTGATGCATACAGTATACTAGTTTTTGCATTGAAGCCTTATTAAAAATGTGTTTTGACCTTCAATCTTATAGAGATGCATTTTATAGAGTGAAATATATAATAGGGATCTAGTTTAAAGTTTAAGTTGTTAGTTTGGTTTGATTTAATGGTACGAATTATATTTCCGTTTTCTTCGCTCTGGTGTCGAGGTAAAGCGCGGCGTTAAGTTCCGCCACTTAACACGCAATGCCTCCGAATTCGGCGGAAAGTGGGGAACGGAGTGTCTTAACAGCGTGAAGCTAAAAAAACAAATTAAAACTAGGGCAATGGAACAGCGTTTAATTGTAAATATGGTGGTTCTGGGTTCTATTCTCAGTGAAAGCAAGGAATCCTAGGATTCCATTAAACTACTAGTAGTTTGAATCTGGTAAGACCTGCGTTAGGCGGCGCAGTTCCGACACTCGACATAAACTACCTATCTTAATAACAGCTTTTCTTAATAAGCGACAAAAAAGTTAAATTTGTACTAATTTTTCTCCTTTTTCGATTTCATTATTAACAAAGTATTTACGTTTATAACATAGAAACGTTCTTTTCTTATGTTGGATAGTTTGAATAATAAAAAATGGAGGGCAGAGTGACGTATTTTTTCTCTAAAATCTCTCCGTCGACTCATACGATAATCCATTAACATAAAAATAGCTTGATTTTTTTTTAAAAGTCTGTGTAAGATTTGAACCCATTACAATTAAAAATTTAAAATAAGAATTATAAATAACTAGAAATCTTTTTACATTTGCGTCTTTCTTTCGTTGTTATTAAGAAAATTTTTATCCTTTAAACTACAAGGAAAAATGACGGCTAAGGTAAGTTACGAGGAAACGATGTTCTTAGTGGAATTGTTAAAATTAATGATACCTGGGTTTTTTTGCACCTTACCTGCTTACTTGCTAGTAACTAAATGAGTAGTTTTTTTTTAATATGTTAACAGTTTTACTGCAGAGAAGACTTTAAGAGAGTCTAAAAATCGAAGAAATCTAGACTATTATTTTTAGGTAAAGCTAGATTCTCTTAAGTTCGGATTTGATGGATGTGCAGATAGATGCCTTTTCTATAGGTAATTCAAAGAGTATATATAATGTAGAATATATGTCGAAAAATATGTTATGTTGTGTTATAGCTTCCCGCACACAGCAGTGTAGGCAGAGGGAACCTAGTGTTAAGACACTCCGTTCCCCAAATACAAAATAAAATGTGCCTACTAATTCAAACTTAGTAATAGAACGCGATCACATCAGGGAGATAACAGGTTTAATTTCAACAAAGTAAATTTATAAATATTATTTTTTGGAATGGTTAAAATTAATGATACCTGGATTTTTTGTTTAGTTGCTTATTTGCTAAGTAAATGAATAATTTTTTTTAATATGGCCACGGTTTTTCCCGAATTGCAGACTTTAAGAGAGTCTAGTGTCTAGACTCTCTGTTTTCCACTTTCTGGAATTGACACTATTATTTTTAGCTAAAAGCAAAGTTAATGTAAGGTGAGATTTTATGTATGAGCAGATGCTCTATACATAACTAAAAATATTTTAGATTATGCATGTGTAAAAAAATAAAATATACCTATATAAAATTGATAATAGGGAGTAAACATGAGGTAGATAGCAGGTTCAATTCCAACAAAGTATTATAAATATATAAACATATTTTTTTCTGCACAAATTGAAACATTCTGCAAAAATTTGCAAAAAAAGACTGTTAAAGTATATTAAATGCATAATTCATCACCTAAGTAGTGTGGAAAAGATTAATTTTGTACCCCAAAACCCATACAAAAACCACATCCGCCATATGTCGATTGCCGGTCAAATGATCGGTTAGTAGAAGAAAATGTTTCTATTGAAATTTAGACTTTGTTCCTTTATAAGAAGGACTATATTTAAATGATATTTTTTTAAATTGTGGGTTAAGTAATTGTGTGTCACATTCTACGCTTAATAAAGCCGTAAGAAACAAGCTACATTTAATTAAAAAAATCCTGCGCAAAAAAAATTACTAAGTAGTTTAAAAAAAAAGAGTTACTTAATATTATCCCAAAAATGCATTATAATTTTGGAAAAGAGCTGATGAGGCAGACTCTTGAAGCTGCTAAAATGATTTTTGCTATACTTAGTTAAAAACTACCATGAGGTAACTGTGTTTCGAAGAAAAAAAACTGTATTATAATCGGCCCATCCATTTCAGAGCTATGATACCACATACAGTTTATCAACGTCAAATATATAATATCCTATTTTAGCGTCACATGTGGTTTAATCCTAAGTAAATTACCGTATTTCTTGTTTTAGGCAAACCAATTGCGAAAAAGGACACTGTACGTTGAGTGGCAGAGTTCAACGCCGCACTTATGCAAAGCAGATCAAGGGCACGATGAGTCAAATGGGACTCGAACTCACAACTATAGCGCTCAATCACGCACCTAACTAAGTCACGATGGCATAATATATTTTTTTCAGAATCCCGCACACGGCAGGGTAGGTAGAGGGAGAGATACCTAGTGTTAAAACACTCTGTTCACCACTTTTCGCCGAATTCAGAGCATTGCGTGTTAAATGGCGGAACTTAACGCCGCGCTTGGCCTCGACACCAGAGCGAAAAAAATGAAAATAATAAATATTTCCTCTTCGAGTGGGAATCGAACACAGAACCAGTCGCTTTACAGTCACACTTTATGCCACTGCGCCTCGACTGGCCCCATATTTTTAAAATAAAAATCATCCCACAAGGATCATGTAACTAAATGTCGTAATAATTTGATCGCATAATTAAACTAATGAAGCGATCACTTAGAAAGCTTTTTGTGCTTTTGAAGTTTAAACTTGGATAAGCATAACATATGCTGTATTTCTTTTTCAGCATAGCTGGATAGTCAGAGAGAACTAAAGAGAAGACACTCCGTTCTCCACTTTCCGTCAAAAATTAAGATATTAAATAATTATGTCTGGAGCTTAAAGCCACGTCTAGTCTCACCAGATTAGAGAAATATAGAAAAGTACATTTTTATTGTTACTTACCCTTTTGGATAGTATTAAGTGAAAATTCTTGCCTTTTGGACCTTGTTCTTCTATCTGTCGGTTGTATATATTCTGGCGAAATCTATTGAACCGATAGAGTATGAAACTTGATATAGCTTAACTTCTCATGGAGAAGAAATACAGAAAGCCCATGTTTTTGATAATAATTCATTAGAAATACATTAAATTAATAAAACTAATATTGTTCCTAAGGTCCTTTTACGCGTCAACCTGGCTATTAAGAACTTAAAATTTATTTCTTATAGGGTAAAAGACACAGGGGAGACCTCAGTTGACCTTAGAGAGTACAGTGTCGACGATAATGGAGAAAGGTCACGTATAAAGCATAAGACCCCCCGGAGTGAGGAGGGCGTGCATGAAGAAGTTGATGAAAGACTAGGCAAGGGGTCATAGTATTTAGTGCCGCGTTCTCTTGGACTACCTTGCTTGAGATAGACTTAAAATTATTCCTAATCCATACTAATATCATAAATGCGAAAGACTGTCTGTCTGTTACGCTTTCACGGTTAATCTACGAGTCCGATTTTGATGAAATTCGGTATGAAAATAGTTGAAAATCTGGATTTTGACCCTGGGTTCAAATGAATTTTAGGCCATAGATTTTTGGAAGCCATGGATCTTTAAGATTTTTTTTAAAAAGCTAAAATAGGACTTTGGAAGTTTGCAAGATGTGAACAGGATTGAAAGTTTGCATGAAAAATCTAAAAAGCGTGACCGATTATAATATTTTCTTTCATAAATATTAGTTAATAACTCAGGGTTAGAGATAGACTACTTATTTTTTAAAAAATCTACCTTAAAGGTTGCTATATAACGAAACATCTATACTTGTAGTTCACGCGGGCAAAGCCGCGAGCGGGTCACTCGTAGGATAATAAAAAGTCTCTGACGTATACTTTAACACAGTCACGTATATTTTACCATGTAACCATGAATGTGCAATTTATTATCCTTAAGCATACTTTGAAGGTCAATTCAAAAACATTTTGGTAATATTTAGCTCTTTTTTTAAACAAAATATCTAGTATGGTTTAACTTAGTAATTATTAACGAATATCACATAAAAAATCATTAAAAAACAAATACTCTCTTTTTCTCGATCACTAAGTCATACATTCCATTATTAGGTGCGGGTTCGAATCCCGTTGCGTTCAAATTTTTATAAGTCCTCTGAGCATATTTTATATGTCCAAGGTATGTAAATAATATTAAAAACATGACTTAATATATAAATTTTATTTAGGAGAATAGATGTTCCTGAAAAATTTTCTACATACAAATTCATATTTTCTTATAGCTGTTATTAAAATAATATACCAAAATTAAAATAAAAAATTTTAAAAACCCACACAAAAAAGCTTTAGAAATTGCATTTCTCCTTTAAAATTAAGTCTCGCTATTTGGCAAGCCAGCCAACTCGTGACATTAAATGCGATCACTATGTAACATTTTAGCGCCCCTCGTCTAAAGATTTATATCTTACCCTATTATAAACCCATGTATATATGTATGTATTAGAGGAAATTTACTTAATTATAGGTGTTTTTTTAAGCTTCACACTGTATCCCGCACACAGCGGGGTAGGCAGAGAGAACCTAGTCTTAAGACACTTTGCGAATTCTAGAGGCATTGCACGATAAGTGGCGGAACTTACCGCCGCGCTTTGCCATGATACCAGAGAATGGAAATAATAAATATTTCCACTCATCGAGTGGAAATCGAACCCACAATCAGTCGCGCTTACAGTCACACTTTGTGCCCACACGTCACGACTGGCATCGTATATATGGGCACCTACATAGGTGATATGTCGTATTTTTATTTTTTCGCAATTTAATACATAAAAAAATGATAATTTTGGATAAATAATAAATACTATGAAGAAATTTTCTTATTAATTTTTTTTCTTTTGAGGCCGTCTAACTGTAAACACGGTTGGTTGTGGGTTCGATTTCCACTTAACAAAATTAACATTTATTAACATATAGGTACACGAATATTTAAATTATTTTCATTTCGCTCTCGTAGCTAAGACAAAGCTAGACCTTGAATTTCACTACTTAACACGCAATGTCTTGATTACAGGAAAATGGAGAACGGAGTGTCTTGACACTAGGACTGGAAGGACATTTCTGGAAAAGTGTAAAGTTGTTTTTTTAGTTATAGCACTAAAAGCCTTTAAAAATTATAAAGTTATAGTTATAAATAGGTTATATTTATTTGTTTTTTTTTTTAAATGGTTGGGTATAATTTTTGGCTCAACAAGGTAAGCAGAAAGAACTAAGTTCTCTCTTCTCCCGGAGTGTTAAGGTGCAAGACACTCCGTTTTCCACACACGACTTGAGTAAATTAAAAAATTAAATAAAACGAATTAATTAATTAATTTACAAAGTACAGGACGTTAATTATATTAAAGATAGCTATCTTCGAGTGCATTCTCGAAACGCAGTAATTATGGAGGAGATTTGGCAACGTACACGGCCTTATGTTTAAAACTTTTCTACTTAAACTCAAAATTGGCATAAAGGTTATTTTAGGCGGTATTTAGTGGGGCAGCGTCTCGTTGCTAAAGCGACGCTTGCGGGTTCTATTCCCATTCGGGGAAATGATTGTACATAATATCTAATTTTCATTTCTTCGCTTCACTCGTGTACATAAGACAAAGCGCGGCATTGAGTTCCGCCATTCAATATACAATGTCTCGATTTCGGGCGGAAAGTGGAGAACGGAGAGAACAGAGTGGTTCCATAACCAAGCACAGAATACACCCCGCTGTGGGAAAAGGAACAGCTAAAAAAATATGTTATTTTAAAAAGATGGAAATTAGTTATCCATTAAATTAGTACCTACTACCTATATTTTTAAGTTTAACTATTTATATATAAATATAAAATTATGCGATCGCGCGTCTGTACATTGAAAATATATGAGAAAAAATATTATTGGGGGCCTTTATCAATATCAACCCAAATAAAAAAAAATACTGTATATCTGTTCTCAGAAAAGTCAATCCAGTCGTTAAAACTTCAATTTGCACAGGCAAATCCGCGAGCGGGTCACAAGTTACTGAAGTTATATTAAATTAAAGTCAAAGTCAAATAATTTTATTCAAAATAAGAAGTCACATGCTTCATTTTTTGAACGTCAAACTATTTATTTTAGTAAGAAATTTAACAAATATTTATCATATTGCAGTTGAGATTAAACAGGAACCACGTATATATCGGTAAGTTAATGCCGCAGTTTGTATTATCACATAGTTTGCAATAAAGTTACTTAATTTAAAAGTTTAAAATATAGTTTAGCCCAGTTTTTTAATTATCGCGCTTCGAACGTGCAACTTGAGCAGTTATCACTTATCCAATGTCATACATTTAAAAACATTGTAAAACGTTCCGTATTGTTTTTGTATTAGCGAGGTTACGTTTCTTTCAGATGAACGACATTTTACATATAATAATACTATTCACACACTGAACCAATTATTTTTTAACGTATAAAAATTTTAACGGGATTCGAATTCGTTACTCTTGGAAGCCGTCTTGGAAGTCTTCTTAAAATGTCCTTTTTGAACGTCAAATTCATTAAATGTCAAACGATATTAGGCTGTTTCTTTGAAAAATTTACATTAGATATTGACATATAAGTAAGGCCACGTGACTTCCTGACAAACGTCAACCACGTCAAACAATACTGAACTGTTAGTTTCCAGTCCCGTTCAACTCTTTTATTATGGCGCTTCGAACATGGCAAGCAATAAAAACAAAATATTTATCAACAACTGTTTTTTACTTCACGATGGACTGAACTTAACGGACTGACGGACTGTTTTTTTTACTATGTCACGAGTGACGTTTCACCAAATGTCAAAATCACCAAACGTCAAACTGAACTAATATTTTTTTTAACTAACCTTAATTAACAAAAGCTTAAACCCATTATGCCAAATGCCAATACATTGTTTAATCTTCGACTCCCAAGCAAATTCCTGGCTAACAATAAGATAGATGTATTTAATCTTCAAGGCGAGACCGTTCTCTTAAAGGATAACCGGTGAATGTGGTTTTAGTATGCATAGGATATGCGTAAGGAGAACGTAGCACAATGTTTACAGTACAATGGATATGGGAAACAATATTTTGGAGATTTAAAATAGAATTTTGTATTGAAATTTTAGGTAAATGTATATTGTTTTTTAAATCCATCCTTATATTATAAATGTGAAAGTATGTGTATTTGTCTGTCATGCTTTCACGGCTAACCTACCGGTCCAATTTGGATGAAATTTAGAATGAAAGTAGTAATAGTTACAGGGTCTTACATGGGCTACTTATTTTTTAAAAAATCAGCCGCTAAAAGGTTTAAATAGGGGATAAAAGTTTATATGAAAATTCTAAACCGCTTGACCGATTGTAACGAATTTTGGCATAAATATAGTTGATAATCCAAGGTTAAGCATAGGCTACTTTATTTTTCAAAAATCCACCACTGAGGGTTGCAATACCGAAACAGATACGTAGATCACGCGGCGAAGCCGCGAGCGATCCGCTAGTATTTAGTATGGTAGTATTTATATGTGGTGAAAACGGAGCATAGAGTAGTTTGCCACTAAGTTCTTTATGTGTATTTTATAAACGCATAAAAACTTTAAGTTAAAATTTGACATGGGCATATATACCGTAGCATGGACACGCAAGTACTTACACAGCACTTACAAGGAGAGATTTCCCCAAAATTTCTTCGAGAACGGAAAAAATGAGATTTTACTTTTCATAGTTTTAAAGTACAGTTAAAAACATAAATAATGGAGCAAAGTAAATGATGTGTTCACAAGTAAAGTTATAAACCATAACTTGTATTACTTAAATACTATGTAATAGTTCTAATGACACAACAAAAGTCTGTCTAACAGTATATGATATTCGTGGATTCAAATTTTCATTCTCAATTAAAAGCAGAGAGAAGAGTGACCTATCAATACACTGTTTATAAATCTAATAAGTAATAAGGTATTTTGCAGCTTCACACTTATTCTTTATTAGTTGGCTTGTCAGAGGGAAGCTAGTGTTAAGACACTCTGTCCTCCATTACGTCATAAGTTCTAAATAGCTTCACGCTATATCCCGCACACAGCAGGGTAGGCAGAGGGAACCTAGTGTTAAGACACTCCGTTCCCCACTTTCCGCCGAATTCGGAGGCTTGCGTGTTAAGTGGCGGAACATAACGCCGCGCTTTTACCTCGACACTAGAGCGAAGAAAATGGAAATATAATTTCCACTCCTCGAGTGGGAATCGAACCCACAACCAGTCGTTCACAGTCACACGCTTGTGCCACTGGGCCACGACTGGCCACCATGGTCATAAGTTCTATTACCAAATAAACTCTAAAACCAGCAATGTCTACTTCTATGCAGCAATACTCTGGCATTTAGTTACATTATTGACCTATTGTACTTTCCATTGAGGTATAGGCTGTAAACTTGCAGATCGTTGCCAAATCACTTGGAATGCTTCGACAACCTGTTAATTATAGACCGGTACATAAATCTAGCTTTCTACCTGTATACAATTGTTACTTTGATCTATTTTATGTTGGAATTGAACCTGTTTTAACTTTAATGGAGAGAAGAGAGCCACTGAGCTATATAGTATTATAAAATTTATAAATGATATTCATACTTGTTGTGTAATAAAACCTGTTTTTTTTTTCTTTGTTTCACGCTTTTCTCAAAGGACGGGGAAATCATAGAATATCCAGTATCAAAAAATTCCTCTTTACATTTTTAGACACAACCTTAATATGAAAAAATATATAATATTTTCTTCGAGTGGAAATCGAACCTACAAGTATTATTGTTTTGAGTCAGCCACAATAGTTTCTGAATAACATCATTACACCATAGCATAAACGTACTTAAACTTTACAAAAAAAAATCTCATTTTTTTCTTTCGTTAAATAATAAAAGTATATTAAACGATTATATACATTTAGTTTCTTAATATTTTAAAATGAGGAAGAACAAACTTCCAATGATTATTTTTTCCACACTGCTGAGGAGGTAGAGAGAACAGTATCAAGACACTCTACCCACTTTTAACCTTAAAAGGAGATATTACATTTTAAATTCCATACTGTTTTTCTTGCCAAAGTAAAGTAAAGAAGTAAAATAATTTAAATATATTCAGTTCTCTCAGTGGAACCCATAAACAATGGCGTTTATATGCGTGGCAAGACGCTGACTTATAAAAATGGTATTACGTCATAGTAATTCATTAGTGGGGAACGGAGTGTCTTAACACTAAGTTCCTTCTGCCTACCCTGCTGTGTGCGGGATACAGCGAGAAGCTAAAAAAAAAACAAAAAAAAATATTACTCATATCTTTTTATGTTTTTTTTTGAAACGATTATATCAGTTTAGTTTCATAATACATATTTAAGAATAGGAAGAATAAATTCCAAAATATTATTATTTTTATATTTAATTTTTTTTTTCAAAAAAAACAACACAAGGAAACATTTAAAGTTCATCATTTTATTTACGACCATCCAACTTGCATACATTAAGTTTATAATTCATATGAATCGAGTAAAAACTAGAAAAACTTGTTTTTGATATGTCATTTTTCTATATAAATTGAAAATTCCAATTTCAACTCTAACAAGTTGTAAATAAGGTGTATTTTTCTATGAGAAGATAGTAGCGAAGTCGCCTCGCTTAGTAAATTTGATAAAGTAGCTAAGTGCAAAACAAAATTATAGCATACGTGCTACTAAAATTATGTCTAGATTAAAATATAGTCTAGACTGGCTGGTACCTAATGGTACACTATTATGAATATGTAGCAAATTACCATTCATATTTTACCTTCCCACGTTTTATGCATTTTTGTTTGGTTATTAAGTCCAGGATCCAGGTCCAAATGACCAGGCGAGTCGTGGCACAGTGGACAAACGTGTGACTACTGGTTGTGGGTTCGACTGGTTGTGGGTTCGATTCCCACTCGAGGAGTGGAAATATTTAATATTTCCATTTTCTTCGCTCTGGTGTCGAGACAAAGCGCGGCGTTAAGTTCCGCCACTTAACACGCAATGCCTCCAGAATTCAGCGGAAAGTGGGGAACGGAGTGTCTTAACACTAGGTTGCCTCTGCCTATCCTGCTGTGTGCGGGATACGTAATGCGTAGAACGGAGTGTCTTGACACTAATATCTGTCTTACTTTCTTTTATGAGGAATATTACTAAGTATTGAACCTAAAACATCCTTCATATAAGTCGAACTAAGCCACGAGAATTAAAAATAATAAATGAACAACATCAATGTTACATGTTTTATGGCTACAGCAAAAAACGGTAAACGAGGATGAAATTAATTAGAATTGAGCATAATTGGTTCAGAGAGCGTTAATAGATAAAAAAGCCACGTATGGATCTAAAATAACTCGTATATATACCTATACCTACTCGTATATAGCGGCCCGCTCGCAGCTTCGCCACGTGAACTACACAGCTCCTTCGGCATTGGGGGTGGATTTTTGAAAAATAAAGTAGCCTATATTTAACCTTGGATTTTCAACTTCATTTATGTCAAAATTCATTACAATCGGCCAAGCGATGTAGATTTTTCATATAAACTTTCATCCCCTATTTCAATTCTTTAAATGTTGATTTTTGAGAAAATAACTAGCCTATGTTTGACCCAGTATTTTTTTACTACATTTATTCTAAATTTTATCCAAATCGGACCGGTAGATCAGTTGTGTAAGCATAACAGACAAACAGACAGACATTCGCATTTATAATATAAGTATGGAAATATGAGCGCACATGTTTTGACATATTATTTCATCATAGTACTATCGTTTAGAAGCTCTATTCTCCATTTTCCGCCCAAGTCAAAAGACAATTCGCGTTAAGTGACGGAACTTAACACCGCGCTTTGTTGTCGCAAAGCGGTGTAACGAAAATAATTTAAACATAATCTTTTCCCTGAGAAACAAACAGATTTTTCTAAAGCTACATTTTCTAAAGTAGAATATGGAATATAAAATTTGGCATAGTCTAAATATATATGTAGAAGATGTGCTGGAAATGAATATTTTCAATATTATTATGTTAGATATTTAAAATAAATTCATACCCTACTAAGTGATTAATTTAAACAGGCATCTAAAAATAAAAAGCAAGAAAATATCGATATTAAAATTCTAAATAAATCGCTTCAGGATTATCATTTCAGTCCTCAGGGCTAGAGACAAAAGCCGCGGGCTAAAGTTGTCAAAAACCTATTAAAAATGAAAGTTTATAGTAACATATAAAATTTTCTAACATGTTTCACTTCATACATAAAGTGGTTACATTATATGAAATATTCGAGGTTATTACAGATGCGGTTTAAGCCAGGGGTTCGTAGTCTGCGGCCCGCTAAATTATTTACTACGGCCCGGTGAGTATTAATTAATAATTGTATTATACATATTTTCTCGCTATTTTTTAAATATTATTAAGAAGTTTGATTTTGACCCGCAAATAATTTTTAAAACCTGGGGAGGCCAGTTGCAAAAAAAGGTTGATCTTCCCTGGATTAAAGCATGGTAAGAGTTTCGCAATAAAAATATATTATGTAGTAGTGATACGTGAGGCAAGCTGGTTGTAACTAAAATTTCTCTTTCAAATGAAAAAAAAATAGTATTAATGTTTTTGTCTTTTTCTTTCTTTTGCAGAGTTTACTTACGCGGGATACTAAGAACGGAACTTAACGTCGCGCTTTGTCTGACATACTAGACTACTAAATATAATCATTTAGTGGGATAACATCTAACTGTAAGCGTGATTGGTTGTGGGTTCAATTCCTACTAGAGGGGAATGATATTATTTAAAATCATTCCTCCATTTTGGTAAGACAAAGCGCGGCGTTGAGTTGCGCCACTCACGTCTCAAGAAAAATAAAAAACGGAGTGTCTTGACACTAGTCACTCTCCGAATCCCGCACACAGCAGTGTAGTCAGAGGAAACCTAGTGTTAAGACACTCCGTTCCCCATTTTCCGCCGAATTTGGAGCGCCGCATTTTGCCTCCTACACCAATAAATCCAAGGAAATGGAAATATTAAATATTTCCACTCTTCGAGTGGGAATCAAACCCCACAGCCAGTCTTTTACAGTTACACATTCGTGCCACTGCGCCACGACTGGATCCAATTTCTATACAAAGTTACATATATTTTAATAAAAAAAGGGCATACATAATTGAAAACAAGAACATATGAATGCGTACCGCAATAATGTCACATATTTATTACGAAGTAAAACCGCATATCTTTGCGTACACGTTATCTAGATTACACACTTGTTTCTTCACTTTTAAACTAACTGTTTTTAAAGGTTTTTTAACTGTTTTTTTATTATAAAGAACGGAGTGCCTTAACACTAGGTTCTCGCTGACCACTATGTGGGACGAAGCGAAATTAAAAAGCGAAAACTTAGTGATAAGACACTCTGTCCGAACTTAACATTTTGGTAATGCCTATTGAGTGGCGAAATCAATGGCGAAATTGGTTTATTAAAAACATATGAATAAATATAAACCTTCCTATATAATCAGTGAATAATTTCATTTGCGTCAAGAATTTATTATTTTTTTTAATAGTCAATTTTAACGTCATGCAATATTTCCGTATAGCAAAGTTGTCAGAGAGTCTTAATGTCAAGAATCTAGGTTCACCAGTTTTCACCCAATATCGAGACAGTGTGTTAATTCACGTAACTCAACGCCGCGTTTAGTTTTAAAAGCCGGAAATTAAAACATAATCCATACTTATATTATAAATGCGAATGTCTGTCTGTTTGTCTGTCACCCTTTCACGGATGATCTACCGGTCCGATTTGGATGAAATTTAGAATGAAAGTAGTAAAAACTACTGGGTCTAACATACGCTACTTATTTTTTCAAAAATCAACTCTTAAAGAGTTGGTATGAAAGTTTATATGAAAAATCTACACCGCTTGACCGTTTATAATAATTTTGGTATAAATATAGTCGATAATATAAGGTTAAACATAGGCTACTTTATTTTTCAATAACCTACCTCCGAGCATTGCAATATATGCAGCTATGTAGCGCACGTGGCGAAGCATAATTTATTCACGAACCCATAACTATTGCGTTTACGCTGTCCCACTGCGCCATAATGGCCTCAACTCATAACGTATACAATCAGATTTCCATTCGCACCAAGAATTTATATAAATTATATAACGGTTAACTTTTTTTCATACAAAAATTCGTTAAGCCGTTATCTTTAACGTTCAACTAACTCAACCATATAGAATGTTTAATGCTAAATTTTTACATTAAGCATTTTCAAGGCAAAATTTATTCATAATTACCAGTTAAATTAACCAAATTGCTAACGAAATGAGTTTTTTAAAATAACAGGTTTAGTTTTTTTAGCTTCACGCTTTATCCCGCACACAGCAGGGTAGGCAGAGGGAACCTAGTGTTAAGACACTCCGTTCCCCACTTTCCGCCGAATTCGGTGGCATTACGTGTTAAGTAGCGGAACTTAACGCCGCGCTTTGCCTGAAATTTAAATTTTAAATATTTCCACTTATTATAGGAATAGTAAGAAAGTTAAAGTACAAATAAAACTAGTATAATTTATATTTTTTTAGTATTACTTATTTCCCGCGTAGCAGGGTAGTTAGAGAGAACCTAGTGTCTTGATACTCCGTTCTCCACTTTCCACCTACTTTACAAAATGATGTTTTTCTTGTAAAAAATGTTTCTATACGCATACATTATTCGAAATTGTTACTAGTATCTATTAAATGAAAATGAAATTTAAATATAATTTCTCCAGTGGTAAGGGAGACAGGGTGAGACCTCGGTTGACCTTTGAAAACACAGTATCTGACACTGGAGGAAGGTCACGTAAAAAGCATGAGGACCCCGGAGAGCGTGTGTATGCAAAGGTTGATGACAGTGGACGAGGCAGTGGACAAGTATGCAGGGACCGTAGCGTTTGGCGCTCTGTTCTCTGTGACTACCCTCGCAAGGGATACGGTGTGAAGCTAAAAAATTCTCCGCTCTGGTACTTAAAACAAAATGTGACCAATGTCCCGAAAGTAGAAAACGAAATATCTTAACTACCCTGTCCTAAAAAATGTGAAGCTATACTAGTTACATTATATTACCTACTTACCTTTCGAAACTCTCTACAAGAATAAAAAACCAAACAAAATCCATTGCGTGACATCAAAAAAAACCAAATCCAATGTTATTAACAGACCAGTCATGTAGGTAATATATCAAATTTACTTAGAAAACACATTTTCATGTATTCCGTACATAAATTGTGATATCACGTGAAAGTTGATTAGGCAATAATTAATTGAATCTCAAGCCGAGCGAGTCTTTGATAAAGCTACAACATATCGTTAATTACAACCACAATTATACTTACATGATGGCACGCGACGTTATTAATAATTATTTAGAAGATAAGCTTTGCCCGTGGCTTGGTCTGCGTGGAATGTAATGAAAAAGTTGGTTGGTATGGCAGGTATTAGCGAGAACGTCATAATAAGAATGAAGAAGGGCGTGCTCAGGTGGTTTGGGCACGTCGAGAGGATGAGTGATAGAAGAATGGTAAGAAAGATTTATGAAGCAAAGGTGAGTGGTAAGAGAGGCAGGGGGAGGGAAAAAAAGTAAGGCTAAGTGACTCATTATTACATGAGCTATCTGCCAGTGAAAGTTTCGTCAAAATTGGTCCAGTCGTTTCAGAGATTAGACGAAACAAACAGACGGTTAAACAAAATTAAAAAAAAATGTTTTGATGCACATATTGGACATATATGTAAATATACGTTTAGTAAAAAGCTGATATTTTAATATTACAAACAGACATTTCAATTTTACTTATTTATCTACATAAATATTATGAAGTACAAGAAAACAAGGGTTTTGCTTGTAATAAAATATTTTTTAAAACGAAAAAAGGCTTAAAATAGGAATCGAATCCACGACCGATCGTTATTCGATTCATGATGGCCTATACCGAGTTACAAATAACAAATACTCTATAAGCGCCTTTCCTTTCGCCAAACCGCCGTAAGCGTAAGATGTTCGTTAAAGTACCTAATTATATTTTACATAAAGAAACAAATAATAAAGTACATGAAGATCCCAAAAGTAAACGAATGGTAAACAAAAGAATTCTGTAAAAGACAGGTAATATTGAACGTTTGAAACAGACTTTAGGATGTTAATAATTAGTTGTTATAAATATACATGAATTCAATTTATTTTAATATCAAAGAGAAATTCAAATTATTTTTGTTGCAAGAATTATTCCTTAATATATAAAATTCTGCGTGCTTTTCCCAGCATAGCAAGTTAGGTAGAGAAGTGGAGCGGAGTGTCCAGTGACAAGACACTCCGTTCTCTTATCCATAATAATATAGAAATAACATGAATTAGTCAAAAAATAACACTAACAGGCTTAAAATAAATTATTTTTCTCATTATTCAGGTCATATTGGCAAGGACAACAAAGCGATGTTGTAAAGATAATATGAAGTTGTGATGAATTATGCCTTTACAAATTATCATACGGAATAGCAGCTAACGCAGTTGTTTCGCAAAGCTTCTCTCACTACCTTAGTCAGGGAGAACCTAGTGTCGAGACACTCTGTCCTCCAGTTATCCCCGGAAGTTGACATATAGCTAAAAAAACCGGAACTTAACGCCACGCTTTGTCTTATTCACTAGAGCGTAGAAAATAAAATAATTAAAATATAATTCCTACGAGTGAGAATTTAACCTATAACAATCGCGCTTACAGTCAGACGCTATACCTATTTGTCACGATGGTCAAGCCTTTTACGGCTCTATTTTCTAATACAATATTTAATATACCGTTTTTTTTTAATCTTCACGCTGTATCCCGCATACAGCAGAATAGGCAGAGTGAACCTAGTGTTAAGACACTCCGTTCCCCACTATCAATCAAATTCGAAGGCATTGCGTGTTAAGTGGAGGAACCTAATGCCGCGCTTTGCCTCGACACCAGAGCGAAGAAAATGGAAATATTAAATATTTCCACTCCTCGATTTGGAAACGAACCGACAACCAGTCGTTTACAGGTACACCTTGTGCCTCTGTACGACGACTGGCCTAAATATCTATTTTTACGTATATATGACAAGTCCAACGCAATCACTATTTCAAGAATATAAAGAAATAACTTTTAAAAAACGATATTTTACAAAAAAGCACCTATTTTGTTCCATTACGCAAACCTCTATTGTGAATTAAAATCTTTTTACACGTTTAATTTACAGGTAAAGAAACGTTCACACCTTCAAGGTTTCTAATTTAATGAGATTAAAGATTAATACCGGCTATTATTATAATACATTCTAAGTTGCATTCACTTTATAAAAATGCATATTAATGTTACCGTTTATTTAGCGAAGGTCATAGGTTCGAGTTCCGGAATGAAGTGTGGTCCTTTTAAAGTTAGTCGTAGAAAAAAAAATAACACAAGTAGAGAGAATCTAGTGTTAAGAGACTTCGTTCTTTTTTTGTGGGGCACAAAGCGTAGAGACGAAATAATAATGTAATATTACAATGTATATAACTATTAATTAATTTTTATTTATCCTGATCGTCTTGAGAAGGGCTTACTACGTTCATTATAAGAATAAAGTCCTGTTATCAGATCCAAACACATGAGCCAGTGTTAGTTAAATTAAAAAAAAATATTGTTAAATTTTGACGTAGTCAAAGAATAATTACAAAATCATTGAATACATATAATACATAACTACTACTTATAAACCCACGATCCAATCCATACTTATATTATAAATGGGAATGTCTGTGTGTTTGTCTGTCATGCTTTCACGGCTAATCTACTGGTCCGATTTGGATGAAATTTAGAACAAAAGTAGTAACAACTACTGTGTCTAACATAGGCTACTAAATTTTTTCAAAAATCTACACCGCTTGACCGATTGTAATGAAATTTGGCGTAAATATAGTTGATAATCTAAGCTTAAATGTAGGCTACTTTATTTTTTAAAAACCAACCCCTGAGGGTCGCAATATAACGAAGCAGTGACGTAGTTCACACGGCGAAGCCGTGAGCGGGCCGCTAGTTGAATACATATGATACATAACTACTACTTATAAACCCACGATCCAATATTACATATGTGTGTGCGAAAAGTTGATAAGAGTGATGTACCACTATCTCTAAAAAAGACAAATATAAAGAGAAAGAAAAAGTAAGATATTGGTTATACTAAAAAAGTGCCGTTTACGTTAAGTATTTTATATGCACGTTAATAAAAATCGAAATCGTATGCAGTGTAATAAAATAATAAATGTTATTACGATATTTACAATAAAATTTCATAAAATTTTATTTTATTGTATTTGTAGTAATAATTACGTAACTCAAAGAATAATATTGGGTTCTTTTTACCTCTCTGTCTCTAAGCTAGAACCAACAGGCAGACAGGACAACAAAAATTGTAAAAAAATATATTACGTAGTTTTAAAACACTATAAACCACAAAAGTGATCTCAAGCAGAAGTCAAATCTACAACCTTCAGCAAAGAAGTCAGTACAAACAACCACTGTACTACAACACACTTTTAGTCTAAAAAACCAAATGAAGAAACATCTTTAAAATAATATACGACAAGTCCTCAAAAGCGAAAATGAAATACGAGACGCGTGTGATGAGCTCAAGTTTATATATTTTATTTTCATTTAATTTAATATTACTTTATTTTTATAGTATTTTTAATTTTTAAATATAATATACATTAAATTGATGTGCTTATTATATAAAGATTTATGGGGCCAGTCGTGGCGCTGTGGCACAAGCGTGCGACTGTAAACGAATGGTTGTGGGTTCGATTCCCACTCGAGGAGTGGAAATATTTAGTGTTTCCATTTTCCTTCGCTCTGGTATTACGGGTAAAGCGCAGCGTTAAGTTCCGCCACTTAACACGCACGCCGGAAACTGGGAAACGGAATGTCTTAACACTAGGATCCCTCTGTCTACCCTGCTGTATGCGGGATACAGCGTGAAGCTTAAAAAACAAAAAAATAAATAAAAAGGACTAAATACAATCTCGCTCCTCTCCTACCAGACTATTAAATAAATTTAAATAATTTATTATATTTAATAAAATTAAATTTAAAAAAGACATACCACTAGTACTCCAAGGCTAGCTTAGATACCTTGAAACGCAACGAAATCCATTTTTTTTAACTAAATTCAAAATAAAGTTAAATAAAAGCCAGCTAAAAGAATAATTAGTGGAATCCACCTCGAATCGAGGCTTTGTTCGTATAATTTCATAATTACCGTACAATAAACTCGTTCGCGCTGTTTTTTGCATCCTCCCAGACCGGTTTCTAACGCAAAGTTTTAGTTTGTGAATACCTATTTTAAGAATTTTTAAAAGCTTATGGTTAAATATTCGTGCGGTATTGTGGTATAGTTGAGTTATGTTTGTTATAATAAGATGGTAACGGGTTCCTTACCCAGTTGAAGCAAATTTAGATATGTATGTATAAAATAAAAAAAGATTATAGTTGTGGCCAGTCGTGGCCCAGTGGCACAAACGTGTGACTGTAAACGACTGGTTGTGGGTTCGATTCCCACTCGAGGAGTGGAAATATTTAATATTTCCATTTTCTTCGCTCTGGTGTCGAGGTAAAGCGCGGCGTTAAGTTCCGCCACTTAACACGCAATGCCTCCGAATACGGCGGAAAGTGGGGAACGGAGTGTCTTAACACTAGGTTCCCTCTGCCTACCCTGCTTTGTGCGGGATACAGCGTGAAGCTATAAAAAAAAAAAAAAAAAAAAAAAAAAAATATTATAGTTTAAAATACAGTCTGGAAGAGGTCACCTGTGCTTATAAGACGTATACACAAAAATTGTATTCCTTTTTTTGTGTATTTTTTATTATAATTGTATTTATATCGATGTAATAAAGTGTTAAATAAATAAATAATATTTATGCCACATTTATGAGAGTCTGGCAAAATATACAGTTTATATTGCATTAACTGTTATATATATTACGCAATTATGAAACGAATGTAAAGATTCTTTTTAATTTCAGTCTTTCACTTACTGACGTAGCATAGAGAAACTAGCATAGAGAAGTTTTGTTCTTTACTTTACTATTATATTTGGCGACTGTGTGATGTTTCTACGTAACGTATTCAAGTTAATAAACCCAGAATAAAAAAATATTTAAAAAAAATTGATAACTTTTCTCCTGAGAAAGAACAAAGTCTACAATTATGGCGCATACGTGTTTTGACACTAACTTCTATACTATACTAAAAAAACCTTAACCTTTTTTTAACAAACTTTAGTTATAAGCTCTTTAATTCTAAAAGCGTAAAAACACATTACAGGTAAAAACTTCAAGGTAATGAATACATTGCCTCCAATTTTTTTACCTGTTTTCGGTCAGTTTGGTGAAACTGAGCGAAACATTATGATATTTTGACTCAAATGAATTATATCACCGTGACCGCAAACCATGGATTGGGTAACGGCGGTTTAAAGTACAGTTAATTTTTCATTTAAATGTAATGCGACGTGTAATTATTATATTCAATATGTTTTAAAGCTGGTCATTATGGTTCTATGGGACCGAGTCTAATGGTAAAAGTGATGTGTTGATTGGAAATATTTAATATTTCCATTTTCGCTCTGGTGTCGAGGCAAAGCGCGGCGTTAAGATCCGCCATTTAACAAGGAATACTTCCAGAATTCGGCGAAAAGTAGGCGGAAAGTGGGAAATGGAGTGTCTTAACGCAAGGTTCCTTCTGCCTACTCTGCTATGTGTGGGTTCGATACTGACTTGCGGGAATGTTTATTTATTTATTGCATTGCTTCGCTTTGAAAAGATATAGCGCGGCGTTAAGTTCGGCTCAACATACAATATCTCGAATTCAGGTGGAAAGCGGAGAACGGAGTGTCCTTTACGTTCTCTCTACCTAACTCGCTATTATTCCTCATAAAGCGTGAAGCTAGTAAAAATAATAATACGTTTCTTTTTATCGCCTTTTTAACATATTTTTTCTAAGAATGGGTGTTGATTGGGTAAGAATTTCTAAGTAAAACTGATTGATATAAAAATGTATTTATATGTTAATTGTTCGTAGAAATAATGAATTTATGAATCGACATTACTAAGTTTTAGCTTCCTGGTACAGATGAAAAATTCATTGGGTTTTAATTTAATAATGTCAATCTTATTTATTGACAGCTATTAGCGAGAACGTCATAGTAAGAATGAAGAAGGGCGTGCTCAGGTGGTTTGGGCACGTCGAGAGGATGAGTGATGGAAGAATGGTAAGAAAGATTTATGAAGCAAAGGTGGTAAGAGAGGCAGGGGGCGACCTCGGTTGACCTTTGAAAACACAGTATCGATGATCCTGGAGGAAGGTCACGTAAAAAGCATGAAGTAGCGTTTGGTGCACCGTTCTCTCTGACTACCTCGCGAGGGATACAGCGTGAGCTAAAAAAAATCTTATTTAATTTATTTAAGGGTATATTAATACACTTTTTTCTACGTTTAACAGTGTAGTCAGAGGAAACATAGAAAGAAGACACTCCGTTCTCAACTGATTTCAAGACATTGCGTGTTGCGTTGCGTAACTAAACGGTACAATTTGTCCTGTCACCAAAGAAAATAAAAACTGAATACCTAATATAAATTTAATCATTTACACCAGTAAGAATCGAACCTACAACCAATCGTATTTGCTATCTGAAGACGAATAATTATTTTCTACATAATATAATATAAGAAAAAAGACCATAAACATTATACAAACCAATAAAACCACGTCTAAAATAACTCTCAAAAGAAGTTTTTTTATGCAAGTCTTTTATTAATCTTAACCCTTTATTAGTATCTGACGTAAGACGAGAACAGGTTTTGAAGTAATATGGCGAAGCAATTGCTGCAAAAACAAAATGCTTTTTTTAGCTTCACTCTATATCACGCACTCAGCAGGGTAGGCAGAGGGAACCTAGTGTTAAAATACTCCGTTCTCCACTTTCTGCCAAATTCTGGAGGCATTGAGTGTTCAGTGGTGGAACTTAACTATGCGCTTTGTCTCGACACTGAATCAAAGAAAATGGGAATATGAAATATTTCCACTCCCCCACTGTAAATCGAACCCACAACCAGTCGCTTTACAGTCACATTTTGTACCTCTGATCACGACTGGCCCCTTACGCGAAATGCTTATGGTGAAATATTATACTATGGATAGATAAAAATTTAAAAATAGGTTTATTATTATAGTAAAGTCACGTTTTTGTTGATTACGCGTGAAGAAATTTTGTTTCTGTTTAAGTGTTTAGTTTTGATACTGAGTTCTCAATACTTTAAATAGATTATGCATTTTTTTATATTAAAATCAATACTATAACGATTTGTGCTAACAAGAATTGAAATTTAAATTTCTTAAATGGTAGCCAAAGGATCATTTAAACAAGTTAATTGATAAAGACATTTAAAGGCGCTCTCACCACTGAGCTGAACGCATGGCTCAGTGGTGAGAGCGCCTGAACGGTATTCAGGAGGAGCGGGTTCGAATCCCGCTGCGTTCAAATTTTTATACGTTTTCTTTAAATGTCTTTTTCAATTTTCCTAAGTGTGGAATAACACTTTAAAAATGTTTAAAAGTAAGTTAAATGATCCTTGTTCACTTAGCCTTTTTTTAAGGTAGCTACATCCTGATCCTTAAATATTCGCTGCAGTTCGTGTCATTAACAAAATAGTAACAACATTTATATTTATAACATAAGTTTCAAAGTTCAAGACTATATGCTAGTCAACATCCGAAACTTTACGCTTTGCAAAGCTTTGCGTTACCTCAAATTGAATTTATAAACCAATTTGCCATAATATTTTCATTTCTTATAATTTTTGATACATAATATGCTATTGACCTGCACAATAACTATGAATTTCGTTTTATTCAACCGCCCGAATACTCATTTAAACCACAACTTTTGCTAAAATTATAATATAAATTGTTGTAACGTTTTTTTTATTTTTTTTTTCAGCTTCACGTTCCCTACTTTCCGCATAATTCGGAGGCTTGCATGTTAAGTGGCGGAACTTAACACCGCGTCTTACCTCGACACCAGAGCGAAGAAAATGGAAATATAATTTCCACTCTTCGACTGGGAATCGAACCCACAACCAGTCGTTTACAGTCACACACGCTTGTGCCACTTATACAAATCAAAATTACCCAACAGGTACCCTCCATTTCGAAATCACTAAGAAAGGTACACACAATACAAACGTTAATTGATCCCATATGACGACCACAAATCCTTTGTGGTGGAAACTAATACAATATTATATTTGCTATAACAGATATGTATGTCGGATTTCTAATTAATCAGGTAAGGAGTTCACTTCCGTGTTCGGGTTTATAACCCCAAATATTTAGTTGTTCATGATAAATTTCGGTTTTTGAATAATTATGATGTTATGGATGAGATGATTATACATTTTAAAGCGCATTTTACATAAATTTGGATTTATTAATTAAGATTCTAAATCTTTTAGAATAGACAATGACTGTTTTATGTTATAACTGGAATTGATTCTGGAGTCACCAGTTTTAATCTGTTTTGACGGTTTATTTTATATTGTATCCACAGAGCTACTGTCTGTCAAGTGTTTAATGTCAAACTATAATATCAAACAGGCAGATTTAATAACAAATACAACATATAGACAACATCTAGACTTCAAATAAATTGCGGGGTTAAGTTCTGTTTTCTACCAATAATAAAAAAATCAAATGAGTGAGTTTCTTTGCCAAATACAGTTTAGAAATAAAAAAAATATTAACAATCTATATTTCAATTTTATAAAACTTTTTATAGTATTATAATTATCCATTGAAGCAAATCTCGGTCGTTGTCGTTTTCTTGTTTTAGAGGAAACAAAGGAATCTCTAATTCAATGACAGTCAATGGCCTTACCTCTTAATACTTGAGTACACTTGGTTTAAATTGATTTGCAACTTGTAGTAGTTTGTTCCGCCTTATGTAGGATGCCTTACTTAGGATTAGTTATAGCGATTAAGTAAAATAACATTCAGAGAGAGAGACAACTGACTGACTGTAAAGCGATCGTTGTAGGTTCGATTTCCACTGAGGGAATAATTTTTATTTCTTCGCTTTGGTACTTAAGATAAATCGCGGCGTTGATTTCCGCCATTCAACGCGCAATGTCTCGTTTTCAGAAGGTTTATTTTTTATATCGTTTACCTTTTTGATTACATTTTTATGCAAGTGGAGGACGGAGTGTCTTAACACTAGGTGCTCTTTAAGTACCTAGCTATGTGATAAAAAAGTGAAGCTGTAAAATGTGTTTCATTTTACTATAGCGAAGAAATTAAAATAATTTTAAAATATTATTTAGTATTTAATGCCGCAAGTAAGAATCGATCCTATTGTACATATATACAAAAACATATATACCGTCTGCCGTGAAGTTCATTCACGATGGTCGCTATTCAACATTTATATGTATTGATATGATGTAGATTGACCTTACCGGGCTGAAATCACTTATTGTGCAATATGTTTTTTTTTTTTTATTTTTTTTTTTTTTATGGAATAAAGGAGGCAAACGAGCAGAAGGTCCACCTGGTGTTAAGTGGTCACCTTCGCCCATAGACATCCACAACATAAAGAGTTGTGGATGCGTTGCCAGCCTCGGGGATGTAGGACAAAAAGGAAGGAGGAAGGATGGGAATGGTGGGAAAAGGGAGAACTGGCTTACATGCCATCGAACCGGAACACATCATCAGATGTTTGGCGGTTCGTCTTTGACACGATAGTGGTCGCGAGCCAGTCGGAGAGCGAATCTCCTACCACCAAACTACTGGGTTACCCGCCTTTTACGGGACGCTACCCAGCGGCGGGGGGAATTGTATTCTTAACCCGTCCCCCCACGGGCAAATTATACTAGGTAAAATATATTTGTAAAGACGTAAGTTCGATTCCCATTCGAGGAAATAATTATATTTAAACTGTTTTTTTTTCTTCCCTCTGGTACCATGACAAAGCGCGGCTATGCAGCAAAAAGCGTGAAGCTTATGAGCTTAACAAATAGTTATGGTGCTGGGTTTTACCACTTAACACTGATCGGTGGTGAGCAACACAGCTTTTGATGGTTTTTCCCGTATAATAAGTTAGTTAGTCATAGAGAACCTAGTGTCAAGATATTCCGTTCTCCACTTTCATAAAAATGTAATCAAAAAGATAAATAATATAAAAAGTAATAAAAAAGGTAAGTAAGTGGTACAAGTGAAATGTACCTTAGGGGCCAGTTGTGGCGCAGTGGCACAAGTTTGTGACTGTAAACGACTGGTTGTGGGTTCGATTCCCACTCGAGGAGTGGAAATATTTAATTTTTCCATTTCCTTCGCTCTGGTGTCGAGGCATAACGCGGTGTTAAGTTCCGGGTCTTAACACGTAATGCCTCCAAATTTCGCGGAAAGTGAGGAACGGAGTGTCTTAACACTAGGTTCAATTTGCCTACCCTGCTGTGTGTGGGATACAGCGTGAATCTAAAAAACAAAAGAAATATACCTTACCCTGAGCGGGAATCAAATCCAAAACCTTTAAATGTAGTTTACAACTACCCAATTGCACAACTATGGCCTCTAGTAAGACTAATAAAATAAAATATAGTATTCGTTGAAGAATGAACCAACGTGTTGCAATGCATAATAAAATAAAAACAAACAAAAGTGAAGGTTAGTTTGCACTATAAAAGATAAAGTTTCTAAGAATATTTTGTGTAATACATTACATAAATTGATAAGGTAGTTTAGTAAAGGTTATTATGGCACAGTGGTTGCGTGTGCGGATCGCGATGGTTGCAAGTTCAAATACATTTAGGGAAGGTTTATAATTAAAATATGTTATATGGGGCCACCGTGGCGCTGTGAGCGACACAATGCGGTGTTTAATTCCGCCACTTAACAAATAATGTCTTAATTTTCGGCGGAAATTGGAGGACGGACTGTCCTAACACTAGGTCCTCTCTGACTACTTGCTGTGATGTTAAAAAAAATGTATGAAATTACCCGGTTGTTTTATAAGACGCTTATAACTACTGTTCTCTAGAACGCAAACACAAACGCAAGTGGATAAAAAATTAAATACTGACATATTTTTTTTATATTTAAGCTATATCCCGCGTAGCAGGGTAAGCAGAAACAACCTAGAATCAAGACTTACTATATATTGAGCTGCGGAACTCAACGCCGCGCTTTGTCCTAATAGAGCGGGGGAATTAAAAAAATAAAATCATTCTTCCGACGGAGTATCGTACCCACAACCATCGCGTTTACAATCAAACACTGTTCCACTGCACCACAATATACAAAATTATTGCCCATGGCTGTATTGCAAAGAGCAAAAAATACACACTAATACGCGAAACCTATAAAAACGTTTTTATACATTTAATTAGAGATTTGAACCTTGTACTAAGATTGCATCATTACCATTGCGTCATCACAAACAATTATTATATAATAATATTGCATTTCTCAATACAAACATATTGAATGTCAAGGTTGGGATCAAAATACATGAAGGAAGATATACTGGCATAACACAATATATGTAAATACTAAATAATTATAAATATACCGTCAAAGTGTAGAAGGGCGTTTGACTATAAAGCAACGCTTGTCGGTTCGATTCCTACTTGAGGTAAATTTAATTTTTTTCATATCCCCAGTAAGCAATGTACCCAATACGCAATACGCGTCTTTTCTTCATTACGGGGCGAAAAGTAAAATTGCAGTCTGACTTTAAACGCGATTGGTTATGGGTTCGATGTCCACTCGAAGGAATGAATATATTTAATTAATTTTCATTTCTTCGCTTTGTACACTTGAGACAGGTCACGGAGTTTAATTCCGCCAAACCACAATGTCTCGATTTCGAGCAGAAAGTGGAGAACAGAGTGTCTTAACCCTAAGTCCCTGCTATGTGGAAAAAGCGTAAAGATGCATCTTAATCTTTAGTGGCCAGTCGTGGCCCATTGGCACAAGCGTGTGGCTGAAAACGACTGGTTGTGGGTTCGATTCCCACTCGAGGAATGGAAATTACATTTCCATTTTCTTCGCTCTGGTGTCGAGGTAAAGCGCGGCGTTAAGTTCCGCCACTTAACACGGAAGCCTCCGAATTCGGCGGTCGGCGGAACGGAGTGTCTTAACACTAAGTTCCCTCTGCCTACCCTGCTGTGTGCGGGATAGAGCGTGAAGCTAAAAAAAAAATCTTTACTTATTTCATTCATAACAATGTATAGACAGTCCTTTATTAACAAACAGCAGTCTACGATCAATGCTTTAGGGAGTTAGTCGTTAAATCGAGTGACGTTATATAGAGCTGAACGGTTATTTTGAGAGACCACCATGGCGCAGTGGGATAGCATCTGATTGTTATTTCAATTGGTTCTGGATTCAATTCTCATTTGGGGTAATGATCATCCATACTTTATATCATATATTATAATAAAAATAGAATGTTTGTTGCACACCTTTGGAATTGCTGGGCGGATTTGAATGAAACTTATTTTATTTTATAGTTAGGTTGCGTCTTAACTTAGGCTAGGAAGTTAAGTTATTGTTGATTTTCAAGTGTGGAACACCTGATGTAGAACCATAATAGACTAACCATACTATTAGATAAAAGGAAATTGGGCCATAAAAAATTGTTCAGCGTGATAGGTGTTTTGGTGGGAAGGGTCACTAGTATTTAAATATATGTCAACTTCCCCATTCTGCCGCAAAAAATCTACATGATTTTAGTAATGAACAACGGAGAATGGATAACGGAGTATTTTAACACTAGGTTCTCTCCGACTACTCTACTATGCGGGAAAAGTATAAAGCATGAAAAAAATAATAACATGGACTTTTTAAACATTTTAAAAGTGTTATTCCACACTTAGGAAAATTGAAAGAGACATTTGAAGAAAACGTATAAAAAATTGAACGCAGCGTATTCGAACCCGCGCCTCTTGAATTCCGTCCTGGCGTTCTTACCAGTGAGCCATGTGTTCTACTATCCGCTGCGTCGAAATTCTTATACGCTTTATTACAACTTATTTTTATTGTTAGCATTTCGAGCGCCTGGACGACATTCAGGAGGCGCGGGTTCGAATCCCGCTGCGTTCAAATATTTTTACGTTTTCTTTAAATGTCTTTTATTAATAACATGGAGTTCACACTGTATACATAGTATATCCATACATATTGTAAGTCCACGAGATAAGCTTACCTGTTTTATAAATTGCACTGCACACTGATAACGATTACGACTTAACTGATAACAGTTTGCACGTATACACTTGTGTTTTATATTAGTTAGGTAAATTACGTTTCAAATCAATCTTTGTTATAATAAAATATGAAATTACCTCTGTATGATGTTATTGAAAGTTTAATTCTTAAAGAAAAAAAGGCTCATATTTTTGTATTGTAATTACATAAAATGGTATTAAATAAACATAATATAAAAAAGAATAAACTTTTTTTTAGTTTCACGCTGTATCCCGCACACAGCAGGGTAGGCAGAGGGAACCTAGTTTTAGGACACTTCGTTCCCCTCCGAATCTTTGGAGGCATGGCGGGTTAAGTGGTGGAACTAAGCGCCGCACTTTACCTCGACACCAGGCGAAGAAAATGGTAATATTAAATATTTCCACTCCTCGAGTGGTAATCGAACCCACCAGTTGCTTTACAGTTGCACTTTGTGCTTCTGCGTCACGACTAGCCCGAGAATAAGCATAACAAAAAAAAATGGAATATCAAAACTCTCTCTTTCTCTACTTCATGTACGAATTTACGTGTTACGTGACGGAACTCAACGCTGCATCCTATCTTGTTAACTAGAGCAGAGAAATGAAAATAATTAACTTAGATTATTGCTTCGAATGGGAATCGAAACTACAACCAATCCCATTAGCAGTCAGACACTGTGACAGTATTCCACTGCGCAACCTTGGCCTCAAATTAAAAAGGGCCTTAAAGTGTGGGAAAATGGTAAAAAAGCATTCTTCATTCAGATCTTAATTATTTTCAATAGAATTAAGATTAATTACTTATCTTCGTCTATTATAATAAAATAATCACTACCTATTAAGTTTATCAAATAAAAAAAATATTTATATATTTAAATACATATATTTGGGGGCCAGTCGTGGCGTAGTGGCACAAGCGAGTGCCTGTAAACTACTGGTTGTGGGTTCGATTTCCTCTCAAGGGATGGAAATATTTAATATTTCCATTTTCTTCGCTCTGGTGTCGAGGCAAAGCGCGGCGTTAAGTTCCGGCGGAAAGTGGAGAACGGAGTGTCGTAACACTAGGTTCCCTCTGACTACCCTGCTGCGAGGGGGACACAGCGTGAAGCTAAAAAAAAAATACTATAGTTTCAAAAAGAAATGAAACTATAAAAACGTTAATCAAAGTTCAAAAAGAAATTTATCTTAAAGTAATGTAGAAGTTCACAGAATATTAAACGTAGGTATATGAATATTCAATTATTGTAAATGAGCGGCAGCTGCAGTTGTAACAGGTTCGACTTCCGCATGAGAACAATATTTCAATTAATCTTATAAACACATTAATATATTTATATTTCTTTAGTATATCATAAAAGTCAAACACGTATACAAAAGCAAAAGTTTTTTTTTTTCTCGTATTGCTAAGTAATCAGTGAGAAGCTAATGTCAAAAATCTAGACATTACACGTTAAGTAGTGGAATTCAACACCGCCATTTTTACTTGGACAGACAAATGACTATGAATTATTATATAACATATAATAATTGCACCAAGTGGAAATCGACCCCACAGTCAATCATTAACATACTAACGCAATCCTACTGCGCTAAGATCACCTTAATTTCGTAAACAATAACATTATTTTAAATTTAAAACAACCATTAATTAACTTAAAAAACAATATAAGAAAGGAAACGAAAACAAGATTGTATCATAAATACGTCAGTAAAAATACAAAGGATATTTTTCAACTACCTGATATCTTCTACCTGAGTTTGTCTTAAGCCGTTTTAATTTTAAATACGCGCTTAAAGTTACGTAAATTGTCAATAAATGGCGCCAAAGTTGGTTGTTGATACTTTGACAGATTAAATTATACGTTATCTATATCTATATTTTATATAAAATAAAATTAAGGCAAAAGTTAACAATGATTATGCCTGTATGTTATATATGTTTATTTATTTATTATTATTATTATTTATTCATTGCTTGTTTTTCCTTAGTACAACAGTAGTAAGTAGTAATTATTTATTTAAAATAAAACTCAATGTAAAATACAATCGATTTTTTTTAGCTTCACGCTGTATTCGGAGGCATTTCGTGTTAAGTGGCGGAACTTAACGCCGCACTTTAGCTCTGATGCCAGAGCGAACGAAATGGAAATAATAAATATTTCCGCTCCTCGGGTGGGAATCGAACCCAAAACCAGTCGTTTACAGTCACACGTTCGTGCCTGACTGCCTGGCCCCTGATGTAATCATAATAATAAAATTATACGGTATTATATAATACGGTAGCAAAAACAGTAATGCACAAAAGAAATAATCACACACACTGTCACAATAAGAGTCATAAAAATAAAATACAGCATGCTACTATAAAATGTTTTCACAAAAACAAGAATATCTAGAAATCTAGAATAGAAAATAAATTACCACTGGCTAGACAGTAAAGTCCAGACCGTCTTACGATTTCATGCAGAGAGCGTGACTTTCAGAAAGTGGACACAATAAAGGATTTTTATTTGTATTCGCCATTTTTGTGTTAAAACTAATAAATTTAAGTAAAGTTTACACAAGTGTGAGCACATTGAGACTGCAAAGCGGTTGTTGTAGGTTCGATTCCTACTCGAGGAATGATTAAATATTTTGAAGCTTAAGTTAAAGCGCGGCGTTAAGTTCCGCCAGTCAACACGCAATATCTCGATTTTGGACGGAAAGTGAAGAACGGAATATCTTGACACTATGTCATCTGATTATCCCGTTATGCGAGAAAAAGCGTGAAGCTGCCATTTTCGTGACGAAACGAATTTATTTAAGTTAGTTTACACAAGTGTGTGGAATTATAAATCGATTGTTGTTAACAGCCTTGAGTCAGAGATAATGCGGGTGTTTATTTATTCTTTACTTTTTAATTTACAGTATATTCAAATAAAAAAAGCCTAAAGACGTAATCTATACAGCCTTACAATTAATTTTTATTATCTGTTCTAACAAAAAGTGGTAGATAATAATAATAATGTAAAAAAAACATTTTACAAACCATAAAAACATCCGAATTGCAGTTAAAATGAAACAATAATAAATACACAGCACAATAAACACTTTAAAACTGTTAAACGCACACACAATCACTGTTATACTTTCGCAAAATTATTGTTATTTTTTTTTTACGAAAGTTAGCACGATTTTTGACAACCACACGTCACGACCTTCCCTCCAAACGGTTAGATGCAAACTGGAGTGCGTGAGTGAAAGGCAATACACGAATTGTTTGACTCCCATAAGTTAGAAAGAGACAGCAATAGAGTGAAGTTAGTTACTAATCGTGACCGTAATCGTACGAACTTCGCTCCGCAATTCCACAATTATTACTCTTGGCGCGTTTTTGTTAGCCACGTGTTTATTTAAAATTGTTTTATAATATTTTGAAATGTTTTGAAGTATTAACAATTTACAATTGTTTTATTGAACAATACAAAGTCCTTCATGTTGTTTTGTGAACAGTGAAAGCTATTTTTTTGTTTGTAAGCTTGTTTAAACAAAACTAATTAAGTTGTCAAACAATATAAACAAATGTAATAAGCAAAAGTTGATAAGATTGTAGTTGAAATGTAGTTGAATAAATGCAATGGTTATAAATTCCAATCGTTTAGTAAATGTATAGGCTTAAATTAATAAATTGTGAGCAATAGTGACTGTGTTTCGAGATGATTGTAGGTTCTATTCCCACTCCGGAAAATGATTATAAGCATTTAAATTATATGTTTTTTTTTCTTTTGGTGATTTTTTTTTTTTTTTATTGAATAAAGGAGGCAAACGAGCTGAAGGCCCACCTGGTGTTAAGTGGTTACCTTCGCCCATAGACATCCACAACATTCAAGTTATGGATGCGTTGCCAGCCTTGGAAATGTAGTACAAAAGGAGGGAGGAAGGATGGGAATGGTGGGAATAGGGAGAGCTGGCTTACATGCCATCGAACCGGAACACATCATCAGATATTTGGCGGTTCGTCTTTGACATGATAGTGGTCGCGAGCCAGTCGGAGAACGAATCTCCTACCACCAAACTACTGGGTGCCCGCCGGTGGGTTACCCGCCTTTTACGGGACGCTACCCAGCGGCGGGGGGGAAATGTATTCTTAACCCGTCCCCCCACGGGATCCGTCCCCCCACGGGATAAAATATGACAAATGCGACGATAAGACAAAATGCGTTGAGTTCCGTCACTTATCACGCAATGTTTCGATTTAAGTGAAAAATGGAAAACGGAGTGTCATTGCACTATGTTCTTTTTACCCATTTGAAGAATATAATGAATAAACAAATTGCTGTGATAACCAGTAGTGTTTCTAAAGTAAGAGAACAGAGATCTCTGTCACTACCCACTAAGTTTATTATTGCGACCGTCTAATATACCCTAAAGAACTTACGATAAATAAAATTTATTTATATAGTTTAAGTGTATAGTAAGGTTTTCATTTGAGTCATGATGTTTTTATTACTTAAATACTTCCACTCCTCGAGTGGGAATCGAACCCACAACCGGTCGTTGACAGTCACACGTTTGTGCCACTGCGTCACGGCTGGCCTCTATTATATATGTCATTAGGTTCTCTCTGCCTACTCAGATCTGCGGGAAAAAGCGTGTAGCCAAAAGTAATTGTTACATTTATTCGTTTCGTGCGATGTAGGAAACATTTTTTGTCATTTAAAAATAAAACAAGCTTTTAATAAAAACGACGCTTCAAGGACTGTAATATATTAAGAACGTAGCATTGCGAATTTGTAAATTTGCGTGAAAAAGTTTCTATTTCTATAGCTTGGGGCTTTTTCTGGCTACCCAGGGTGATTGTTAAAACGATTGTAGTGGAGAGACACTCCGTTCTCCATTTTACCCATTAAAATCGAAACAATGCTTGTTGTGGAAACTAAGCCATGTCTATTCTTACAAGAGGGTAGAAATGACAATATACTTTTTAACATTTTTAAAGTGTTATTCCACAGTTAGGAAAATTGAAAAAGACATTTAGGATACAGAGAGCGCCTGGACATTCAGGAGGCGCGGGTTCGAATCCCGCTGCGTTCAAATTTTTATACGCTTCCTAAATGTCTTTACCAAATATTTCCTAAGTGTGGATATCATTTTAAAAATGTTTAAAATTATTTAAATTAATAGCATTCTTTCTTGCCAAACGATTGTTCGTAGAATAATCTTTGGCAAGAAAGAATGGCCACTCTATTAGTAGAAATCGAACCCACTCTTACTCCTATTTCTACGTATTTTATGTATTTTAAATTCACTTTATTCTTTTTTATAAAATAAGTTGTTATGTGTTTATTTAATTAAAAATAATATTACCTATAGCCATAGAAATAAAAATTATAAATATATAATAAAAACTAATATTATAAAATCTCTTAGAAAATATTTATTTAATATATTGTAATGAGATGCTAATGAGCGTATATTATATTCATCATTAATGGTCATACGTGAAGTAAAAAATATTTATTAACTTTTACATAAAATAATGTACAGTAAATATAAAGAAATAATATGAAATACTCTTTTATTGCTCATCGCTACTGTACTTATAAAAAAATATATTTTCAATTTTTAAAACGCTTTTTTTCGTTTTAGGTAAATGTGCGAATCCATACTTATATTATAAATGGGAATGTCTATGTGTGTTTGTCTGTCATGCTTTTACGGCTAATTTGCCGGTACGATATGGATGAAATTTAGAATGAAAGTAGTAACAATAACTGGATCTAACATAGGTTACATATTTTTTCAAAAATCAACCTCTAAAGGGTTGAAATAAGGGATGAAAGTTTATATGAAAAATCTACACCGCTTGACCGGTTTTAATGAAATTTGGCATAAATATAGTTAATAATCTAAGGTTAAACATAGGCTACTTTATTTTTCGAAAATCCACCCCTAGTGTTGCGATATACCACAACAGCTATGTAGTTCACGGCGAAGCTGCGAGCGGGCCACTAGTATGAAATACTTTTTTATTGATCGTCACTACTGTACTAATAAAAAAAATATGTTCAATTTTGAAAACGTTTTTTTTCGTCTAGGTAAATGTGCGAATCCATACTTACTTATATTATAAATGCGAAAGTCTGTCTGTTTGTCTGTCACGCTTTCACGGCTAATCTACCGGTCCGATTCCAATGAAATTCGAAATGAATATATTTTAAGATCCAGGGTCAAATATAGGCTACTTTTTATTTCAAAAATCAACCCGTAAAGAGTTGAAATAGGACTTAAAAGTTTGAATGAAAAATCTAAACCGCTAGACCGATTGAAATTATTTTTAGCCTAAAGATATGTATTTGATAAGACGGAGTTAAGCATAGGATAATTTATTTTTCGAAAATTCACTTCAAAGGGTTGCAATATAACGAAATAGCGACAGTCGCGTAACTGGCCAGTAGTAGTAATACTATAAAAATAATAAAATAGATTTTATTACGTCAATTTTATTACTTAAATTTCTTAGCATTCTATGTATTTATAATTTTACTAATTACTTATCTATAAATCAAAAATTTGGCAAATGTATTGAATTTATGACATAGCGATAATCGAATCGAACCCGTACCTCTTAGGAATATATCCGAGTTGTAATAAGCGTACAAGCACTTCGATGCAACTTAGTGGTCCTAGAGAGTAGAGTAGAGCTTTAGGACGATTTCATGAGACATAGGTTCGAATCCCGCTGCGGTTACATTCTGATACGTTATTTTTTTAAATATTTTTACATACTTACATCAGACAAGATTTGATCCCGCTACCGTTTCAACACAAAAGAAGGCTTCGTGTATTGAAAATCTTTTTATTATATATTATTGCCACAAATATTTGCTTCACGCGGGAACCTAACCCGTACACTTCGTAGTAAGAAGCCAAGCAAGTTATCGACAGTATTTTAAGACTTAACTTATTATATGACAAAAAAAACACGTATTTTAATATGTAAATTAGACAATATCAGACGAAGCGTAAGAAAAAAATACAAAAAAAGCTCAAGCCCTGATACCAATTTAACCTCCTTTTTTGTAATCAACGCGGAGAATTCTTTTTTTTTTCTCGAAACCTTGCAATAAGCTCGGCGAAATTGGCAATTGTTTTTTTTTTAAATTACGCAAAGAATAATATTGTTCTGCTCGAACGGAATATTTTTAGAAAAAAGTTAATATATGTATAATATAAGTTAATATATATAATGTTAATAAAGTGGCCAGAATTATTTATTCTTTTGTATTTATAATTTAGTTGATTATTATTAAAAGTTATTAACATTTTAAAAGTTTTTGTTACATATTGGAATTGCTTAATTGGAAAATATTAATAAAAAATATTTTAACTAAACTAAATAAAATAAAACAGATTATAAATTTTGTAATTGCTGAGCAGGAATCTTTTCACTTATAAGTTACATCATTTGAAAAAAACACTTTTTCTTACATAGCAGAGCAGTGAAAGATAACCTAGTGTCAAGTCACTCCTTTACTACTTTACTTTCCACTCGAATTCGAGATGTTGCATGTTGAGTAGCTGACCCCGCTTTAAACCCCGGAGCATCCTGAAGGCACCGGAGGTCTGCATATATGGGCATAGGCGGGCCGTCCACCGAAACGTCGTAATGGAATGCGCGGGTGAACCTGCGACGTCCCATGAGAGTGGAGAGGGTTTCCGCTGGGTTTTAGTGGGTAGGATCGGACTCGTCGTTGAGCCCCACAGTATCATCCGTATGCAAGGCAGTTCTGTCTTCCTTGTGTATGGTTGGTCTGCGTAAACTGCATTTCCCAGCGAAAGAAAAAAGAAAAAATGTTCAGTAGCGGAACTCAACACCGCGTTTTCTCTTAGATACTATAGTGGACTAGTGGATCTAGTGTCAAAACGGTTCCTTCTCCACTTTCGCGGTTTTTAAATCGAGTCATTGCGTGTTAAGTGGCAGAACCTAACACCGCGCTTTATTTAACTTGCCTTACTTAACAAGCTTAAGAAATTGAAAATCATTTTTAAAAAACCTATTTTAATAAACCTAAAATTTGAACGCAGCGGGATTCAAACCCGAGCCTTTTGGAAGCCGTTGAACTTCGGTCAGAAGTCATGCGTTCTACATCCGGTTACGTCGAAATTTTGATACCCTAATTTTGTTGTTTAATTTAAATATAATCATGCTCCCAGCGTGAATCGAACCCACAACCAATAACCTTTACAATCAAACGCTATCTCACTGCGCAACGATGGTGATATTTAACTTTAAAATATTTTTTTTATACATTTTCTATACGTCTTTTTCAATATTTAAATTTGACTCAAACGGGAATCGAACGCCCACTTTCCAACTGCACCAAGATACCGGCATTACCTTTCATCAAATCAACAAAGGGCGAAAGTTACTACTTTAATATCTATTATATTCAAGACGGTCGACATTTTAGGAGCATTTTGCATATAAATTCCTTGAAGGAAACGTTGCAAATTTAATATTTGTATTTCCAAATTTACTTCAAGTAATATTCATAATTTTTGTATTTTAATATAAAATTTATTAGGTATGATTTTAATATAAAGTGAATAAATAATAATTATCTATAATAAGTTAAAAAAAATGTAGTATAAACAATATCGAGATACGAAGACAAGACTCTGTCTACGCAGGTACGTCGTTGAGTTCCGCCATTTAACACGCAATAGCTCGTTTTTGGGTGGAAAATGAAGAGCAGAGTGTTTACACACTAGGTTCTATTTGAATATCTAGAAAGCTGTAAGAAATAAAAAAGTGATTTTATTATTAATGAATTAGAATTCATCATTGTGTGTTTAGTAGCGGGATTTAACGCCGCATTTTACCATAATAGAGCACTAAAGCGAAAATAATTTAAATACAAATATCTTTCAAAATATCTTTATTCAAGACTTTTGTGAACACTTTTGAATCGTCAAATGTACATAAAGCTACCACTGACTCAGAAGGCAGTTGTGCTGAGACGAGCCGGCCAGAAACTCAACAGTTGCTCTTTTCAAATATATAAATTACAGTTTTATTATTTGGTATAATGGTAGATAACCGGCATTAGACTCTAATCAGATTAATTCCACGCATTGTAATCCTTTAAAAACTCTTCTACAGTGTAATAAGCTTTACTTATTAAAGTAGTTTTTACAATGATTTTAAAATACAAACATTAATCTGAATGGTAATCGAACTGACAATCACCGCCTTCACACTTAAACACTATATTACTGCGCTACGACGGTTTTAATTAAAAAAATTGTTAATATAATAATTAAGTAAAAAAAAAATAAAAATAATTAACATAAATTAATAATCAAAACTAAACAAGAACAATTTACCTTAAAAACAAAAATTTCTTATTAAAAGATGTCTTGTAAAAAAATAAACGCTTCCCGAATAAGAATAACAATACAAATTTGAATACATAATCCTGAAAAAGTAGAACAGGATATAACAAATAAAAAGTGGTATAAAAGTTTTTTCTAAGTTTGCAGAGCCCGAGGCGATGTGCTCTGAGTTTTTGCACCTCGCCCCCGGTTATGTTTTTAACGTGTAGGAATTGCCTATTTTTCATTTTTTCAGGCCGTAAAACCATGTTGAGGGTTCGATTCTTACGGGGAACTAATATATTTATTAACTTTCATTTCTATGCTCTGGTACCTAAAATGAGTTGTGGAGTAGAGTTATGCCACTCAACATGCCGAGAAGGTCGATAAGGAGCACCGTCAGGTTTTAGTGGGTAACGGCGGCGTTACCATCTTGCCTCACCCGAGTCCCACATAACCATGTCCCGAGTCTCCGTCCTGTAGCACACGGGCTGGTATCCGTAACGGATAATAACGTAAAAAAAATGCCACTCAACATGTAATGTTTCCTGCGGAAAGTCTCGGAAAAGACAGAAAAAAGGACGGAGGGTCTTGACACTATCTATACCCTCTCGAAACCTGCTAAGCTGGGAAATCTGCTTTCGATTTTTTATACATTTTTAGGATTTTTTAAGCATAAAAGGATTTGGCAATGATTACGGGTTCACATTTTGATATTTAAAATGATCTTTCTTAAGTTTCCCTTTTCAACGCAGTGAGCAGTAGCGTTTAATTCTAAATTTTATTTGCTATGTTTCAATTCGGGGAAATGATTAAATATTTTTATTACCTTTCCCACCATTCAATACACTCGATTTCGGGCGGAAACTGGAGAACGAAGTGTCTCGACTCTAGACCTTTCTGAGCACCCCTCTCTATAGAAAAAAGTATAAAGCGTGAACTTTTCTCGAAAAAACAATCACAAAATTAAAAAAAAAATCTTTTTCCTAATACATTATTACCAGGATTAAGCTGCAAAATCCTTAATTCAGCTTATCAAAGAAAGCTTTTCTTAATAGTAACATCAGTAATTTCACGTGGCCTCAAAAGAACAATGACCACCATCAGGCACGTAGCTTGTTACAACAAAGGCAGTCTTGTGTGGAGGGAAGGTAGCACGTTCATAGGCGGAGCGTTTAGCGATGCTTTTAATAGGGCGTTTTAAATAACGTTTGATGTAATTAGAACTGTAAAGACACATTTAGCAGGTCTTTTCTTATCTCCAAATATTCACGCGATTTTTTATTCAATAATTCGAAAAGTATTTTCTGTTATTAGCTGCAGGAATTATTATACGTTATAATATTTTATATTGTTATATTTTAATTTGATTGATTATTTTGAAGATTGGTTATTTTTTTAATTTCTCGTCTTATTCCGCATAGCAGATATCTACTTTCAATACACTTCGTTCCCCGCTTATGATTTGATCCAAGATATTGGGTACTGAGTCAGAGTGAGGCACATCACAACACAGATGATGTTAGAGCCAAGAAATAATAATAACATAAGAGTTACGTTAGCTACAGCCAGAAGAACGAAAAAAAACCAAAAACTATTTAAAACTAATTTAATTAATTAAAAATAATTACATTTAACTTATTATCTAAACTAAAGTAAGACCTACTCGATGTAAGTTCTAATAATTAATGATCCAGAAAATACAATGAAAAAATAATTCACAAATTGCAATTTTGCATTTCTCACGCCGATGATGTCAACACTCAACACCTGCTCACATGAGAGGAAATTCTATATCAGCAGTTCCCTGGGAGAACGTTTACGTAATTCCTCCACCCTCAGATCAGCAACTATTTTAGAACATTGAGATAAAATGTGGCTGGCATCTTGCTGCGCTCTCCTGATGTCCCTGCTTCATCCAACTGTTCCCTTATATTATCATTTGAATTTGTATCTTCATTATGTTTTCGATTTATTCTAAACTTATAACGATAGGTTGCGATGCCTATAATAAGTGCACCTGCACTTAACATGAATACATATAAGGGTATCGTAGTATGATAAAATGTATCTGAATGTAGCTTATCTAGTCGTATTGGTTTTTCTTGAATTACTTTCTCTTGAATGCTATGAAGTTCTTGTAAATCTATTGATTTTACATTGAAATGAGCAGGAAAATTATCTTGATAAGCTGCACTGAACGGTGTTTGCATCAATTTAAGTGGCTGACCCTTTACGTCATCACTGTCATTTATGATGGTGAATTCTGTAGTTTTTACAGAACATTTTACAGGAATAGTGATTAAATAGCTGCCCTGGAGTGATGTGAATTCCTTTCTGTCGCAGACTAACTGTACTTTGCTGAGATGCGGAAAGGATAGCACATAATGTTGATCATCAAGCTTTTCCATTGCTTCCTTTGTTAAAGTTACTGATGTATATTGACAAAAATCATTTAAAACTTGATTGACAATAAGTTGCTGCACGCAGTCAGGATCTGCACGAATACGTTGATTAACTTCCTTTTCACAAAGATACCAGTTTGTGATCTTCGGACATTCAGTCTCCATGTCCAAGAACGAGTTCTCGTTAATTGCTATGAAAGGATATGGAGGTATAAGGATATTTTGGACTTTGTTAGGTACGATGGAAAGTTTATAGAGATCGTAGATATCTACGGAAACTATTGGAAATTTAAAAATTATTACTATTTGCTTATACAGATAATAAAATCCTGGTTTTATAATATCGTAATATTCTCTTAATTCTAACTCTATAATTTGATCTTTATCATATATACTTCTTAATTTATCTGTCATTAATTTTAAAACACTTATCTCTATCATACAATGGTGTGTAGTAGGAATACGAACAAAAGCTAACATATTTTCTATCCTAATTAACTCGGCCATTAAATCTTCTATATTTTCTCCTATTATTACCAAAACTTGAGCAAATTTTGCATATTTAATTAAACTATTTTCCTTGTAGATATTTGAGTTCAAAATGAGTTCTAAAGTATTATTAATTTTAATTTGATTTTCAACTAATTGAGTAAGTATACTATTATGTTTCGACATCCATTCCTTACTTAAGCTAACATGATTATTAAACTCGGATACAATTTTGTGTAATTATTTTCAATTTTTTTTTTCTTTTTTTTTTTTTTAGCTTCTATTGTAGTTGGTATAGGTTCATGTAAAGTAATGTAGGTCATTATCGTACTGAATAGCGTTTGACAGTGGCTATAAAATTCTTGGGGAGATTTATTTCCCTGTACGGCTAAAGAGAGGTCATTGAATAAGGCTGTTTCGTCGCGTTGGTCAGAAAAAATGTTAATTAAAGAAGTTCTTATACCCAGCCAACTATCTGGTATACCATTAGAATTTATTGTAGAAGCGGCAGTTCCCGTAATTTTATTTAGTATCCCGTTTAATAAGCATAAGTTAGACAATTCACTACCCGGCTTACTATTTAAATATTGCGTTACAATTTGGTCACAAATATTAATAAATCTAGTTAATACATTAGGATTTCCGTCAAATTCCGGAACTATTCTAAGAACTTTATAAACGTTATCAAGATCTTGAGCCATTTTAATTTTTTCGTTAATTAAAAATTCAAAATTATTTCCTAAACTAAAACTTAAATCTCTATTACTATCTAAACTACGATTTCGGGCCTGCTGCGATGCAGATTCCCGTCTATAAACTCTAGGATGAAAAATTTTGGAAAGGAATTACAACTAGGACAGAGCAACACGAGAATAGTTCAAATGTACTCACATAAATTTCATTTCTGGTTTCTCCTCGTGAATTGAAGTTTGGATTCTCCTTCCGGTTCTGCAGCTGGTCCGTAGGTTCAGGATACTAGCGATGACCTAACAGTCCCTATTCTAGTATCCTACCGACTGCGCCAGTTACGTTAGCTACAGCCAGAAGGTCGAAAAAAAACCAAAAACTATTTAAAACTAATTTAATTAATTAAAAATAATTACATTTAACTTATTATCTAAACTAAAGTAAGACCTACTCGATGTAAGTTCTAATAATTAATGATCGAGAAAATACAATAAAATTATAATTCACAAATTGCAATTTTGCATTTCTCACGCCGATGATGTCAACACTCAACACCTGCTCACATGAGAGGAAATTCTATATCAGCAGTTCCCTGGGAGAACGTTTACGTAATTTAAGTATAAACATTCCCAAATGTAAGAATTGAGATCCACAATCAACATGTATAGTATACTATAGTCAGTCACTGTCAATCTACTACGATACTCTCAAAATTTATATTTTCCTACAACAACAAATCACAAAAAGCTCAATGAATCATAGTTCCGCCAAAGCTTATACACTAAAACCTCATCCCACGTGAGTGGGTGCCGGCTTTTTGCTCCGGCTTTTGAAAGTAACTTGACTGCGGGAGAGTCGTTTACACAGCGATGTACATTTGCCTCGAACCTGCGACCACCGAGTTTTTAGTTCGATAGGTTTTTGTGTGAAAACGTAAAATTGAGGGAAACGTACGTTTTGGTGGCACTTTTTCCTTTTTCCTATTGTTATGACACACTATTGTGTGCTAGTCGCTTATGTGCGTGCTTAGTCTTTGAGTGTTTAATTGATGTTAGATGGTTGTATTACAGTTGTTAAGATTTAATTGTCGTTTCTGAGTGCGGTTTGTTAGTCGTTATTTTGTTAATTTATAACGAAAAAAGTGAATTTAAAAAAATCTGTTCAATAATTTATATTTTTATCACTTAACCAAGTCCTTACAATAGACAGACATACAATTATAATTGAATTGTTAATTTAAAGGTTATCGTGGCGCAGTGCGACAGTCTGCCTGTAAACACAATTGGTAGTGGATTCCATTCCCAGTAAAAAATTGATCATAATTTAATTAATTTCATTTCTCCGTTCTGGCGAACAAGACAAAGCGTGGACGCCACTCTACACGCAATATGTAGAATTGTAGATGGTTGGGAAAGTGGAAAAACGGAGTGTCTTAACAATAGGTTACTGACTACCCTGCTGTAGGAGAAACTGAAAAATAATTTGTAAATTAAATAATAACTAAGTTTTAAGCTTAGGTGTTGTTGGTCATGTTCATCCAATTATAAACGATATTCTTATTCATATTATTTGGGGCAGTCGAGGCGTAGAGGCACAAAGTGTGACTGTAAAACGATTGCTTGTGGCTTCAATTTCCACTCGAGGAAATGAAGTATTTATTATTTCATTTGTCTTCGCTCTGGTGTCGAGACAAAGTGCTATGTTAAGTTCCGCCATTTAACACGCAGTGCCCCCAGAATTCGCAGGAAAAGGGGGACTAGAGTGTCTTAACACTAGGTTATCTCTACTGATACAGCGTGAAGCTATATTTATTTTAGCTTCATATTAGGGTTGTCAGCGATAAGCTAGTGTCCCTCTGTTCTGCATTTTCCGAACGATAAAGAGACATTACGTGTTGAGACAATCAACGCTACATTTTATCTTAGGCCCTATTTAATAATTTAAATATACATAATCATTCACCCAAGCGGTAATCGAACCCACATCAAATCGCTTTTACAGTTCCACCCCATCAGAATAGTTTCTTAGCATAGTTTTACATTTCTTTCTGAATAACATTTACCCAAGAAATAAATTTCAAAAATAAAAATACTATCAAAGCTTTCACATACTAATCTCATTTATTTCCGCTTTAGAACATTTTAAATAAAAAAAATAACATTTTAAAATAAAACTATTAAGATAGTCTGTGTGTATTCAGAGAGTAAGTTCCCAAGGCAGATGTTCAAAAAGTTAGGAGCGGAGCGTAGCACAAAGCTCAGCATAAATCTTAAGCACTTGACTATTGTCTGCTTTGAAATTACTATAGTGGGATCGGACTTAATTAAAATAGCGCTTTTTGAACTTAAAATTAGTTTGAAAACTTATTTACATGAAAAAAAAACAACAATTTAATGCTTTTACCAGCTTAGGTGGAGAGAACATAGTGTCAAGACTCTCTGTTCCCTCTGATGTTTTGTTAAGGAAATATATATTTTTTTCAGCTTCACGCTGCATCCCGCACGACAGAAGACACTCTGTTCGCCGCTTTCCGCCGAATTCGGAGGCGTTGCGTGCTAAGTGGCGGAACTTAACGCCGCGATTTGCCTCTGATACCAGAGCGAAGGAAATGAAAATACTAAATATTTTCACTCCTCGAGTGGGAATCGAAACCACAACCAGTCGCTCTACAGTCACACTTTGTGCCTTTGCGCCACGACCAAGAGGCCTCTTGGCTTTGGCATTAGATATCTTAATATGCTTATATATCTTTCCTTGGAGATAAATAATAAAAATATAGGAAACATGTATAAATAACAAAAGTCACACAAAAGGACCGGCGGCTAAAAGTTTAGTAATAGGTACTCATTAGCGTCTAGTTCGCCTTTGTGTTGGGAAATTTTGCAGCATGTCCACAAAGTCTGTTACAAAGACTTAAGGCGATCTGAAATATACTACTGTATACTAGCGATCCGCTCGCGGCTTTGCCTGTGCTAATAAATATTATAGACAATTTAATAAAACAAAAATTTTATAGTAATTTTTCTTGCAATAACTATATTGTTATGATTTTTTTCTTACGAGCCGATAAACAAAAAATAATAAGGGACATATGTATATTCACTCGCCGATTCAAAAGTGCTTGCAAAATAATATTTTATTAAAAATATTTTGAATTTAATAGCAGATCGAATTTCACGTATTACGCTGTATCCCGCACATAGCAGGGTAGGCAAAGGGAACCTAGTGTTAAGACACTCCGTTCCACACTTTACGCCGAATTCGGAGGCATTGAGTGTTAAGTGACTTAACGCCGCGCTTTACCTCGACACCAGGCGAAGAAAATGGTAATATTAAATATTTCCACTCCTCGTGTGGGAATTGAACCCACAACCAGTCGTTTACAGTCACACGTTCGTGCCACTGCCCCACGACTGGCCCCCTGTTAAAAATTATATAACAATATTAACTAAGGGAAGTTAGTTAGAAAGTACTTAGTAGAAGAAAGTAGTCAAATAATCTTATTCAAATTAAGAAGTTACATGCTTCATTTTTTGAACGTCAAATAGTTTACCACCGGCTCACTAAAGTTAACGCCTCAGACCTGAGAAAAACCGGCGCGAGAAACTCAGCGGGACTTATTGTTATATACAGTAATTTTTATATACAGATTTATTGCTAACAGTCATACTTTTGAAATAGCCTGGAGCGAGCAGTTCATTCCCAAGGCATTTATATAATTTTTAATAAAAAATATTGTCATTTATAAAATCTTTAAGTAGGTTAGTCTTTTCACAACTTTTTTAATGCAGGCAGAAAATGGAGTGTCTGGACACTAACTTTTGTCTGATTACAAAACTGAAATTGAGAATCACCAAATACGAAAAATTAAATATATTCGATACATAATTTATAAGCATTCAAACATAGCATTGCATTTTCCCTATAAAATATTTATAAGTGACAAAAGTCGGAACTTTCAGAGTGGATCCACATCCACATTATGCCAGTGGTCGCCGCTTCGATTACCATACAAATTAATGTGAAACTAAAAGTACGAGAGAAAGACTACTAATTGATTTACTAACGCTTAACTTGATATTCTTGGACGTATCAAACTAAAAATATTCATTTATTTATTAAATGTAAAAATACAAACTTTTCTTTTTAAATTCATTGTGGCCCAGAAGGACAATGTTTTTCTTTTTTTTTATTGGAATAAAGGAGGCAAACGAGCAGAAGGCCCACCTGGTGTTAAGTGGTTACCTTCGCCCATAGACATCCACAACATTAGAGTTATGGATGGGTCGCCAGCCTTGGTAATGTAGGACAAAAGGAGGTAGGAAGGATGGGAATGGTGGGAATAGGGAGAGCTGGCTTACATGTTATCGAACCTGAGCACATCATCAGATGTTTGGCGGTTCGTCTTTGACACGGTAGTGGTCGCGAGCCAGTCGGAGAACGAATCTCCTACCACCAAACTACTGGGTTATTGGGGAATAATATTCTTAACCCGTCCCCCCACGGCCTTAATGTGTGACTGTTAACGTGATTGTGGGTGAAATTCCCACTTGAGGGAATGAATATATTTAAATTATTTCCTTTTCTAGTGAGACAATACGCAGCGTTAAGTTGCAACGATGACCAAGTGGAGAACGGAGTGTTTTGACTAATGTCGATAATGCTAATGCATTTCTTTGTCTACTCTGCTATGCAAGGAACAGAGTGAAGCTAAAAGAAAACAATTTTTTTAATTTTAAACATTTTTAAAGTGTTATTCCACTTAGGAAAATTGAAAAAGGCTTTTAAAGAAAACGTATAAAAGTTTGAACGAACCCGCGCCTCCTGAACCGTACGCATTGCTCAGTGGTGAGAGCGCCTGGACGGTTCGTTAGGCGCGGGTTCGAATCCGGCTGCGTTCAAATTTTTGTACGTTTTCTTTAAATGCCTTTTACATTTTTTTATTATGAACTTTTAAAAAACAATCTAAATTACTCCATACAATAAACATATATTACAACCATCATTTCTTAAAAATTAAAAGTAAAAATTCCTGTTTTAACTTCAAGAATCTACCGCAAGCGCAAAGAGGATAGGCAAATAAAACCTACTGTTAAGACACTCCGTTCTCCACCTTCACCGTGTGTTGTAGAATAAGTATTTTAAATTCTATTTTTATATTGATAATACCCAGTCCCAGACCCAGCAGGGAGCCGTGACGCAGTGGCACAAGACTGTATACAACTGGTTGTGGGTTCGATTCCCACACGAGGAGTGGAAATATTTAATATTTTCATTTTCTTCGCTCTGGTGTCTCGACATAAAGCGCGGCGTTAAGCTCCGCCACTTAATACGCAATGCCTCCGAATTTGGCAGGAAGTGGGGAACGAAGTGTATTAACACGAGGTTCCCTCTGCCTACTCTGCTGTATGCGGGATACAGCGTGAAGCTAAAAAAAAAATATTGATAATAGTTCAGATTTAGAAAGCAATCACCTTAATGAGCTTTAAATTACAATCATTCGAGATAACTTTCGCTGCAGTACAAAGATCTATTCATTTGAATAGCATTGTTTTTACTTTCTACTTGTTTGCTATAGATTGATTTGCTTGTTTAAGAAACTGATAACTGTCTTAGCTTTTGTTAATAAAAGCGTGATGTTATGTTACACCACTGAATGCAATGTGGTGTATTGAAAAAGACATTTAGAAAACGTGTAACAATTTGAACGCAGCGGGATTCGAACCCGCGCCTCTTGGATACCGTATAAGCGTTCTGACCGTTAAGCCATGCGTTCTACTACCAGCTGCGTCGAAATTCTTATACGCTTATAACGACTTATATGTTGTTGCTGTTAGCCACCGCGTTGTTTGCCTCGACCGTTTTCCAAGAGATGCAGGTTCAAATCCTGCTGCGTTCAAATTTTTATGCGCTTTCTAAATGTCTTTTTTAATTTCCTAAATGTGTGATTAGGCAGTATTAGAGTTAGGTAATATTTATTTAATTAATTATCTAATAGCACCAACAGACATAAAAAAAACAGAAAAGGGATATGTCTGTTCAATCCATTACAATTCTAAATATGCATAAAAACATAACCAAAACGACATCAAATGTACGCTGTTTTTCGTATACCAAGACGATTTTCCTTGACAAGAGATTGTCAAGACACTCTGTTCTTCACTTGCGTCCTGAGTACCAGACATTGCGTCCTGAGTACCAGTATTAAACGCCGCACATTATCTTATTACCAGGGCCCAAAGGAAATACTGAGTGTAAATTGAACTCATAAGTAATGCATGTATAATGAGACACTATTACACTCTCTCACGTGTCACTTAAGACCTATTTATCGAGTTAGTGACTTTTTTGTCACTAAAGGACACGAAAGCCTTCAGAATTAGGAGTTGGAGGCAAGAAACCCAAAATAGAGCTGGCTGGAGAAGTTTACTGGACCAGGCTAACGCCCACCCGCGGCTGTTGAGCCTATGATGATCATGATGATGATGATTTTTTTGTCCAGAACGCAGACATAAAAAAAATATTATCATTCTCTGAGTGAGAATCGAACCTATAACACACAAATATACCCAAAAAAAAGAAATATATAAGAAAAGCTGGAAATAAAAGCTAGTGTTAAGACTAAAAAATACCTAAGAGTAAGAACATCGTTATACTAAAGTGGTCCTCACTTGTCCCGACATCTTGTGAGATATTCCATCCCTTGCTTTAATAGCATTCAGAATTTAATGTTGCGTTTTAATTTAAAATGCTTATTGAAATTTAATTCCTACGGTGTTTTTGTCAAATAATTTGATCTTGAGACCATCGTGGCACAGTTGAACACTGTCTGACTGTAAAAGCTATAATTGTGGGTTCGATTCCCACTCCGCGTAATAGGTATATTTAAATATTAATTTCTTTGTTCTGGTACTTGAAGTAAAGAGCGGCATTGAGTTTTGCTATTCAACACGCTTTTTGCTATTAAAATTTCCCGATTTTGAGCGAAAAGTGGAGGATGGAGTGTCTTGACACTAAGTCTAGTAGTTTGTTAGTTATCATTTATATTACCATCACATTATTCTACTTATTGTTTACTTAAGCTTCTTTCCGTGAAGGAAGGAAGCTTAAAGCTGTATCCCTTATGGGTCAGTCAAAGAGAACGAAGTACTAAACGCTACGGTCCCTGCATACTTCTCTCGCCTCGTCCACTGTCATCAACCTCTTCATATAAGCCCTTCTCACTCCTACGGGTCCTCATGCCTTTTATGACCTTCCCCAGTATCATCGTATAATATGAATTCTACTTGAATAAGTAACACGAATGCAGAAAGTTAAGAACGGAGTGTCTTGACACTACTTTCTCTGTGCTTATACCGAAGTTACAAACTTTTTACACCAATTAATATATTAAATATTTCCATTTTCTTTGCTCTGGTCTCAATGCAAAGCGCAACGTTAACTGCCTCCACTTAACACGCAATGCCTCCAGAATTACGCTGAAAACGGGAAACGGAGTGTCTTAACACTAGGATCTCTCTACCTATCCTGCTATGTGCGGGATACAGCGTGAAACTAAAAAAACATATCCCATTTCTAAGTATAAGATATCCTGTTAGTAAGTAACTAAAGCGTGTCTCTCACTCATTTATCACGGCGACTGTAAATCTTCAATAGATTAGACGGGTTATATGGAATGTACGTAATGGTTTCCATTTCGTTAATTTTATTGCTCTATATTGTAGAAAATAATGGTATCTAAGCATTTTTTGAAATTGAGGGTTACGGAACCATTTTGGCGCTGTGGGACTGCGCCTGACTGTAAAAAATATTGGTTGTGGGTTCGATATTCCTATTAAATGATTTATAAATATATTTGCTCCGGAGCAAGAAAAATCACGGCGTTGTGTTCTGCCCAATTCCCCAAATCCAACTGGCAATGGTTCGTAATTTTAATTTTCATAGGATTAATTAAAAATGTCATCTCCAGCATTTTTCGCCGAGAGGACCCGGTGTCAAGACGCTCCTGTACTCCCGTTCAAGACATTACGTGTTGAATAGCGGATCTAACCGCCGTACTTAGTAAAAACTCACATTATCCTGAATTGTTTAAAGAAATCTTGAGCAACTAGTTTTCTTCGGCTATTGTAAATATTTGGATAAAAAATATATAGACCACTAGCGGCCCGCTCGCGGCATCGCCGCGTGGTTTACGTGGCAGTTTCGGTATATTGCTACTCTTGGTGGTGGATTTTTAAAAAATAAAGTAGCCTATGTTTAACCTTGAATTGTCAACTATATTTATGCCAAAAATCGTTACAATCGGTCAAGCGGTGTAGATTTTTCATATAAACTTTCATCCCCTGTTTCAACCCTTTACAGGTTGATTTTTGAAAAACTAAGTAGCCTATGTTAGACTCAGCCATATTTACTAATTTCATTCAAAATTTCATCCAAATCGGACCAGTAGATTAGCCGTGAAAGCGTGACAGACAAACACACAGACTTTCGCATTTATAATATAAGTATGGATACTTACTTCTATTTACTACTAACAAAATTACTATTGTATTCGCGAGTCACGAGTCAAGTTACATTAATATACCACAAACTTCACAAACAATGTACAAGCAAACATATGTTACGTAAAAAAATCAAATTAGGGTTGGCAAGGGTGGAAACGTTCGATAATTTAAACTAACACCTGGGCAGTGTTTTTATTTTCAATCAGAAGTAATGTATTAAAAGCACAAAATGCCGTGAAAATTGGAGAGCGGAGTCTCTTGACACTAGGGACTCTCTGTCTACCCTGCTATGAGAGAAAAAGCGTGAAGCTACTTAAAAGTCTATTTTTTAACGTAAGACACTCCGTTATCCTTCCACCCGAATGTAAGATATTGTTTGGTGAGTGGCGGAACTCAACGCCGCGCTTTGTCTTAGTGAACTGAAATATATAGGAACTTATAGTAACTAGTTAGTTATTTACTTTATAAGTCGAGTTCTTAACATCAAATATAATAAAAAGTAACGAATAAATACGAGTATATACAGTATTAAACAGCAAAAGGCATAATAATGTTAAACATAGTAAATAGCGAATATAGTAAAAAAATCAATTGTAGAGAACTCAAAATAATTCAAACGCATTCTCGGGTAGGAATCGAACCCACGACCAATCGTGCTTACAGGCAGAATTTAGCCTACTACGCTATGATGGCCCTTTTCCAGACAGCATAAGGGTATAAATCAATCTAAGCTCCATATTATATCTCAACGGAGAAATAAAAATAATTTAAACATAAACATTACCGGGGCCAGTTGCGGCGCAGTGGCACAAGCGTGTGACTGTAAACGACTGGTTGTGGGTTCGATTCCCACTCGAGGAGTGGAAATATTTAATATTTCCATTTTCTTCGCTCTGGTGTCGAGGCAAAGCGCGGCGTTAAGTTCCGCCACCTAACACGCAATGTCCCCGAATTTAACGGAAAGTGGGGAACAGAGTGTCTTAACACTAGGTGCCCTCTGCCTACCCTGCTGTGTGCGGGATACAGTGTGAAGCTACAAAAAAAACATCATTCCCGGGAATGGGAATCGAACCCACAATCAACCGCGTTTACAGTTCAAACTGTCTCACTCCACCATAATGATCTTATTATAGAAACCATAAGTGTATATAAAATTCTAAACAACATATGGTAGGATTGGACAAAACAAATCAGCAAATTAAACATTAGTTACCCTACTTTACAAATATAACAACACCTGGGCCTTTATAAATTGTAAATAATTAACTTTACTATGAACATCATAGTGCTGTTAGGTATAATCAATTTACACGCGAGGGTTATAGATTCTATTCTTCTTTATAATATTTAATTAGACTGGCCTGGTTCTTGAAGGGCGGGGTTAAGTTCCGCCACGCAAAAAGTAATGTTTAAAACTGGTGAAAGTAAGAAAGTGAAGGCCTATACAAAAAAAGAATACTGACTTATTATTATTTTAAAAATACTATATTTTAAAATTCGTTTAGGGCCATTCATGGCGCAGTGGCACAGGCGTGTGACTGTAAAGGACTGGCCGTGGGTTCGATTCCCACTACTAGTGGAAATATTTAATATTGCCATTTCCTTCGCTCTGGTATAGAGGCAAAGCGCGGCGTTAAGTTCCACCACTTAACACGCAATGCCTCCAAAAATCGGCGGAGAACAGCGTGAAGCTAAAAAACTAATAATAATAAAATTCTAGCTAAGTATCACATATAGCTAGCTGAGAGAACATAATGTCATCACATTCCATTATCAGAACTATGAGAGTCAGAACTCTACGCCGTATTCTTTCTTGCTAGAGGAAGAGAACGGAGATAATTTAAAAATGAAGGTGTAATCATTTCCCCAAATAGGTATCGAACCCACAACAAACGCGTCACATTGAAATGCTGTTCCACTGTGCCACAATGACTTCTAACTAATTTCAACAATATTAAAATTAGGCCGTAAATGACGCCTTGTTGTTTGACGCATGTTACTGTGTCTGACTGTAAACGCGAAGATTGCAGGTTCGATTCCCGCTCGGGGGGAAAGAACATATTTAGTTTTAATTTTTCCCCTTAGGTACGTAAAAAAACGTGACGTTGAGTTCCTCTACTTAACACGCAGTCTCGATTTCATGCGAAAAATGAAGGACGGAGTGTCAGAGCACTAGGTTTTCCCTGATTTCATTTTTAAAAGTATCATTTTAAACTGTTTTTCATATGTTTAAAAAAAAAACTACCCTCTTTTAAAATGAAAGTAACACCTGGACCATGATAAATAGTAAATAATCAGTCTCATTATAATTTATTATTGGCTTGCGCTGAAATTAGATACCCCAAGTTTTGACCCCAAGGTTAAATGAACAGACCATATGGTAATGAAAGGCTTATAGAAATACACAGGAAGTGCTTTTTATAGAGGATTTTTAGCATTTTTTTTTAATACGTATCTCCTGTAGGTCACCGTGGCGCAGTGGGAATGCGTCTGCTTATAATCGAAACTGGTTGTAGGTTCAATTTCCAGGGAAGGAAAGGGAATATTTTTTTTAATATATTCAGACAAAACGCAACGTTGAATTTCGCAACTCAACACGTGCGTATCGAGTCCTGATTTAAGAAGGAAAATAGAGATCGGAATGTCTTGACGCAAAAAGCGTGAAGCTGTTTCTCCTGTATTTTGTAATAGATTAAAAAAAATAAATAGCTTCACGCTATATCCCGCACACAGCAGGGTAGGCAGAGGGAACCTAGTGTTAAGACACTCCGTTCCCCACTTAGATGTAATAGATGAATAGCAACATTAACAAATTTAAAGCATTTTCTTCTTTAACAATTCAAAGCAGTATCTGCCCTTTTAAGGCATTTAAGGGCAAAATGTAAACATTAATGTCCGATTAGTTAGATACACCACGACTGAGCCATCATAGTGTTACTATTAATAATAAGTTATTAAGTGTTTTTTGCAGACTCGCCGGTTAGGGAGATCGAGTGTCACACACCGTTCTCCACTTTCCGCCCGATCCCATTTTTCAATGGAGACATTGAGTGTTGAGTGGCGAAACTCAACACCGTGTTTTATCTTTCGAGCTAGAGCCAAGAAATGAAAATTGAAATATAATCTGATCTTTTGTTTTCGCGATTACTACACATTTTGAAATGAAACTATTTTTAACACAGGTAGACCTGAGTCTACCTGTGACCACGGACTACTGTAAAGTGTTCGAAACGTCGGGTTTCTAAAAATGTATTTTCGAATACCAAAAATATACGCGATTAATCCGGTTAAAAATAGTTTCATTGCAAAATGAAATATAATCGTTCCCCGATTGCGAATCGAACCCACAACTATCGCGATTACAGACAGACGCTGTCCCACTGCGCCACGACGGTCTCAATAAATAAATGCCATTTTTCGCAATTATAATTAATATTGTTTATGTTTTTTAAAAAAAAAGCTCGTAATACGAAAAATCTTCATATTTCCCTATTTCGTTTTTTTTTACCTTCACGCTGTATCCCGCACATAGCAGGGTAGGCAGAGGGAACCTAGTGTTAAGACATTCCGTTCCCCACTCCTATTTATTTGAGCTTCAAACTTTTCCAGTACAAAAAAAATAGTGTAGTCCGCTCAAATCGATAAAATTCCTTCCACTTTTCCCCTTTTTTAATGATATAACAATCAAAAATTGTACTCAAGGGTAACCCTAGGGCGTGTCACTAGTGTTAAAATTGACTTTCAACTAGCCCCCTTAAAACACAGGAAGCGCCCGCACTTCACAAATAGAACAATCCACACGAGACAATTATCGTCTATTATTTTAAATATAGATCGCTAATGTACTCATTATTTTCATAAATAACAACGCTTTTCAAGTGTCAGGATTTTTTGAAAGTGCTTTTTAGCTTCACGTAGTGATAAATCACTCCGGTCTTCACTTTACGTGTAAAGTATTTATTATTTGAACATCTGAGGCCATTGTGGCGCAGTAGGACTTCTAATTGTAAAAGCGAATGAATGTGGGTTCAATTCTCATGTAGGTATATAATTAATTATCCAGACCAATATTATAAATGCAAAAGTTTGTCTATCCACCTGTCTGTCTATTACGTTTTCAAGATTGATTAATAAAATAATATTAGATTCCAGTTCGATTTGGACGAGTTTCGAATAAAAAAGTTGAAAATGTAGGGTCAAAGGTAAGGCTATTTTTTTTTTAAATCTAGACTAAGGGTTGAAAAATAGATTGAAAGTTTGGATGAAAAATTACAAACCGCTTGACCGATTTTAATGAATTTTAGCATAAATGTAGTTTATAAACCAGGGTTAAACATAGACTAGTTTATTTTTGAAAAATCCACTTTACATGGTCCCAATATGATGAAACAGTTATACAACGTAGTTCACGCGGCTAAGCTGCAAGCGTGCCGCTAATATTTATTTATATAAAGAAATGAAAACTATCTTTTCTCTAGTAAAAAAACACAGCGTGGCGTTGAGTTCCATCACTCACTAAGATCTCTATTTTAGACGGAAAGCAGATAACGGAGTGTCTTAACACTATATTCTCTCTAACTACCCTGTTATTGCAATTTCATTTTCTACACAAAAGCATAAAAACTTATCAAATTTCAACCCCCAATACCAATCCAGATGTCAACCAAAAAAAAAACAAAACAAACTAATAGGAAGTTCTCATATTGTAGGCGGAGGTGTATTAGGCCATAATCGACGTCGCCCTCACCCTAGCCGGGGGAGTTGAGCACGTGTCGTGTATGTATGTATGTATGTATGTATGTCCGTCACTCAATTGTGACGGATATCGTTATTCTGGTAAGTAAAAAAGAAATTTTGTAGTAATAATAATATTTTAGAGTTTATTTGGTAAGTGTGTGACTGTAAACGACTGGTTGTGGGTTCGATTCCCACTCGAGGGGTGGAAATATTTAATATTTCCATTTATATCGAGGCAAAGCGCGGCGTTAAGTTCTTCCACTTAACACGCTAGCCTCCGAATTCGGCGGAAAGTGAGGAACGGAGTATCTTAATACTAGGTTCCCTCTGCCTACCCTGCTGTGTGCGGGATACAGCGTGAAGCTAAAAAAAAATACACATATAGAAGTTAAGTTAGTGAAGTCGAGACAAAGCGCGGCGTTAAGTTTCACCACTTAACACGCAATGCCATTAGAATTTGGTGGAAGATGGGGAATGGATTGTCATATTATTAGGTTCTGCTGTGTGCGGGATACAGCGTGAAGCTAGAAGTGAAGTTGTAATAACTAGCAATCCATACTATTATTGTAAATGCGAGATTCTATCTGTCTGTGACGTTATCACGGCTAATCTATCGGCCCGATTTGGGTGGAGTTTAGAATGAAAAATAGTTGAAGAATCAGACACAAATATAAACTACATTTTTTCATAAAAAATATCATTAGTCAATCAAATCATTAGGAGCTGCCTAATGGATTAAAATAGGAGATGAAAGCTTGTATGAAAAGTTACACAGGCAAAGCCGCGAGAGGTAGCTAATAGCAATAATTCTAAACTTAGTTCCAGGAAATCCAAAAATATTTGCGTTTAACCAACAATCAAAATAGAGGAAACGACTTTACCCCACATACTGAGCAGTTAAATTATTTATATGGGCGCTATCGTGGCACTGTATGAACGTTTCTAACTGTACGAGATGGTCGCGGATTCGATTCCCAGTCGGGGTAATGATTTTTTACCATCTTTGCGCTTTTTCTTGAAGCGGGGAGAAATTAGGGTTAAGACACTCCGTTTTCCATTTTCCTGCTGAAACCGTCACATTGCGTGTTGAGAGGCTATCTATTATTGGTGTTAACAGAGTTAAGAAATTTTAATTAGAAAATTTAATTAAGGGTAAGCAGAGAGAACCTAGAGAAAACCGGTTAAGACACTCCGCTCCCCACTTTCCGCCGATTTCGGAAGCATTGACTGTTAAGTGGCGAAACTTAACGCCGCAGATATTGAAAGAAATGATTATTTAAATTGAAATTTGAACTAATTATTTTTATTTCTCCTACCTAGGCGACCAAAGTACGTACGTACGGCGTAGAGCTCCTTCAACTATTCTATTGAATTAGTGTCTCTTGAATAAGGAATAAGTGGAGAACAGAGTCTTTTAACACTTGATTCTCTTTCCCTAACCAACCAAATGTCGGAAATATTACGTAGCAATAAAAATATGATGTAACATGAATAGCGCTTTCTAATCATTTGCTTAATTTGACAGTAGGGTGTTATAATTGCTATTTGTTTTATTCGAATTATTATTTGTGGGAACATTGACGTTGTAGTTGCATGGTAGAAATGTTGCAGGCATAAAGTTATAAGTGTGGGTTCGATTTCCACGTTAGAAAATATTAATTAAGATTAAAATATACTTAAAAATTTAATTAATATGCACGTTTTATTTTTTCTGCTTTTGTACTATGATAATATATTTTGTACCAAATTCTTAGAAAATAAGTTTTTTTTTTCATGTTTTACCCGCATATCAGTACTGTAGAATACTGCTGGCACAGATGACTTAGTGACAAGACACTCCATTTTCTACTTTCCTCGTGAATCCGAAACATTGTCTTTTGACTCACTAAGGCGGAGTAATAAAAATAATATATATACTAAAAAAAAAATCCCGAGTGAGAATCAAACCCACAACCATCGCATTAATAGTTTCAACGTCACACTACGGCTCATTAGTTTCAAAAACTAAATTTATTAAAATAAATAATAATAAAATATAAAAATTTCAACTTTTACATTTTAAATTTCCTTTATCCTGCTAAGGACATCAGGTGCATGCTACTAAAATATTGTACAGTCAACAGTTAGACACGTGTGCTATTTTTCAAGCAAATCGGACTGCAAAATCTGGGTTGAAATAACATTGGAAGATTTCCTTACAGGTGAATCCTAAATAAAAGCATATTAACACTTTTAAAGTGTTCTTTCTCTCTCTTAGGTTATGAAAAACATTATTAGAAAATGTATATAAATTCGGTCTGGTATCAGAGGTAAAGCGCGGCGTTAAGTTCCGCCACTTAACAAACAATGCCTACGAAATCGGCGGAAAGTGGGGAACGGAGTGTCTTAACAGTAGGTTCCTTTTGCTTACCCTACGCGTGCGGGATACAGCGTGAGACTAGAAAAAAAATATTATAAATTTGAATATTGTGGGATTCGAATCCACGTCTCCTGTAAACCGTTTAAGAACGCTTCTAGGACGGTTTCCAAAAGGCATGGGGTTCGAATGAGCGAAGCGAAGCTCTTACTGGTCAAAAGTGTGTTTCGTTGTGGTTTAATTCTTCCTGGGCTATTTGTAGTAGGCCTCTGAAATTTTCCAGGGATATCGAGCACAGTGTGTTCCGTGTTGTGAAGTTTTTTCGTTTACTATTGCAATTGTAGTTTTTGAATAAATGGTAATTAAATGCTTAAAAATTGCCCATAGACTTAGCCTGTGTTATGTTAGTCTTAAGTGTTTGCTTTTCACATTTTTTAAACATTAAATATGTACTTCGCTTAGCTCTTGCCGCCATTCAGAGCAAAGAGGCGGTTCCTATTTTTATATGCAAATACCAAAAAAAACATTATAAATTGAAAAACACAAAGGTGACAAAAGTTATCAGAGGGACAATGAAAAAAAAAACCTGGTACTTACCCTATTTTAAATGTAACAGTCAATAAAAAATGAAAATTAAAAGAAAAAGGTACAAATTTCTGGCTCAAAATTAAAAAGGCTTGGCATCGTTATCTCTTTGCTCATTTAAGTGGTAGTGGGCTGACACAGATTATATACTGTTGTGGAAAGTCCAGAAACAAAGGATATTATTATTATCTTCTAATCCATCATATAAGTTATCGTGGCAAACTGTAACCGAGGTGGCTATGGGTTCGATTCTCATTCGGCCCAAGGTCTATTTTTAAATTATTTTCATCTCAACAACGACACATGAGAAGACAAAGCGCGGTGTTGAGTTACGCGACTACACACAATGTCTCGGATTCAGGTGGAATTGTGTGTAACGGAATATCTTGACACTAGCTGGTCTTAGCGTATCCTGCTTCTTTTTTCTTTTTCTCCTTCTACTTAAGAGAGCTGAGGACTTGAAAAAACCTAATGACCTTACCTAATACATAATTTCATTCCTCGTTTTTCATACAGTTTGCTCGTTGGGAGACGGGTTACAAATACAAATCCTCCCCGCAGCTGAGTAACGCCCGTAAAAGGCGGGTAACCCAGTAGCTTGGTGGTAGGCGATTCATTCTCCGACTGACTCGCGACCTCTATCATGTCAAAGACGAACCGCCAAATATCTGATGATGTGTTCCAGTTCGATGGCACGTAAGCCAGCTCTTCTTATTCCCACCATTCCCATCTTTTCTCCCTCCTCCTGTCCTACATCCCCGAGGCTGGCAACGCATCCATAACTCTAATGTTGTGGATGTTTATGGGTGAAGGTAACCACTCAACACCAGGTGGGCCTTCTGCACATTTGTCTCCTTTATTCCATAAAAAAAGTTAAGAAATATTGCATGTTGAATAGCAAAACTATTTTGTTAGGATTTCCCATTCATGTATACTGGGAGTCAGTCCGTTCAAGATTCAAATACTTCTGTAATGTACGAAAACAAAATACACAGAGACAAGCCCATGTCTTAATAAATAAAAATAATTTATTTCGGACGATTGATCCATAGAAAGTGTTAGCGTGTTAGTAACAATATTTCTTTATAAATTATGTTAGTTTTAGTTAGTCGTACATGTATTTATTTTATTATGCCCATTAATTTTTTCTATCCAGTGGTTTTGGATAGAACCATCGAGGCGCGCTATACTTAATACTGACTTGGACGGCTAAATTAATATAAATATACTCATTCCCTAAGTGATAATCGAACCTACAACTCCGATGGCTTACAGTCAAATGTTGTCTCACTCCGTTATGATAGCCCTGATACACATGTGTTAGGCAGCGGTACTTAACGACGTATTGAAAGATTGTAGACAAATCTAGCTTCAGAGAGAATAAACAAATACTTTAGTTCCACGCTTGACAAAGCACGGCGTTGAGTTCCGCTACACAACCAAAGCTTATTTCTACATATATATATTCAAAATACAAATAACTATATATATATAATGGACTTCTATAAAAACATAAATGTTCTCAGTACATTTAGCGAGGCTTAAACCAACCATGTTACAACTGTTTTGCAAGTTGGCACGCGCTGAAATGAGATTAGGACAGTGTCGCTTTGTACGTTTAGTTCGTGTGAAAATGCGGCTGGGTACAGCGTTCTGGTTGAACACATATTCTGTATTATATATGGCCTTTGTTTGGGTTCTGTGGTCCATGAGACTTGGTTTTGGCCAAATCTTGAGCAAAACTTGGGGGTAGCGAGTGAATGACTCAAAGTAGCCAGACATGTATATATTTTGTCAGTATTAAGTTTTTTGCGCATAGCTGAGTAGTCGTGGCGCAGTGGCACAAGCGAGTGACTGTATACGATTGGTTGTGGGTTCGATATGCACTCGAGGAGTGAAAATAAATATTTTCATTTCCTTCGCTCTGGTGTCGAGGCAAAACGCGGCGTTAAGTTCCGCCACTTAACACGCAATGCCTCCGAATTAGGCGGAAAGTGACGAAAGCGGTGTCTTAATACTAGGTTCCCTCTGTCTACCCTGCTGTGTGCGGGATACAGCGTAAAGTTAAAAAAAATATACATATGGGTTTTGTTTGGGTTCTGTGGTCCATGAGACTTGGTTTTGGCCAAATCTTGAGCAAAACTTGGGGGTAGAGAGTGAATGAACTTAAAATACCCAGCGAAGTGCGAAGTATACATTTTGACAGCTTTACGCTTTTTACGCATAGCAAGGTCGTCAGAGGGAACTTAGTGTTAAGACACTCCGATAGAAGCAGTGCGTGTTGTGTGGGGGCACTCAACGCTGTGTTTTGTCTTAAGTACCCGAGTAAAGAAATGAAAATCTGTATATAATCATGGGGTATCGAACTTACAATAAAACACCATTTAAAATATGTCGAGGTTACTTTACTTGAACCTACATATCGATTTCAAACGTAATTGTTTTTAAATTTTGTTTCCGACTTTGTGCCCAGAGATTTTGGTCGAAACTGTTATAAAAAAAGACCGAAATCTATTAAGTAAATATTTGCGGAAGGGTATATTTTTGTCGTATTTAAGGAAATACATTCTTTTTAACTTCTCATAGGAATAAGTTAATAATTCTTATCCATTACGAGTATATTAAAACCAATGTATTTTCTTAAACTAGGTGTTTACCTGTTTTGATTTATAAATTATGTTTTTTTCAAATTTACCTCTGTATTGAGTTGAAAAAATATAAATTTACGGCCAAATAAGGCTCAACTAAAATTACAATATGCAAGAGGTAGGTGGTATAGTAAAGAGCTACGAGAAAATTTTGGAAAAATTGGAAGAAAACGTATAAAAATCTTATCAAAATAAAATCTCTCCACAGAGATGCTAATAAAAAAAAAAAGTTGTAATAAAGCGTATAAGAATTTCGACGCAGCGGCTAGTAGAACGCATGGCTCAGTGGTGAGAGCGCCTTTCATTTTCCGGCTGTATTTGAGATATTGTGTAGAGAGGCAGAACTCAACGCCGCGCTTTATCTTATGTCTGATGGCCTAACTATACTAATTATTATTATTTTTTTCTTTTTTTTTTACCTTCACGCTGTATCCCGCACACAGCAGGGTAGGCAGAGGGAACCTAGTATTAAGATACTCCGTTCCCCTCTTTCCACCGAAAATTCAGAGGCATTGCGTGTAGAGAGGCAGAACTCAACGCCGCGCTTTATCTTGACACCAGAGCGAAGAAAATGGAAATATTAAATAATTCCACTCCTCGAGTGGGAATCGAACCCACAACCAGTCGTTTACAGTCACACGCTTGTGCCACTGGGACACGACTGGCCACATTAAAAAAATCGGTTACTAAATCTAGACTCAAAATAAAAAAAAATATTTCTCACATCAAAAGTAAGTATATTTTTTTTCTTATTCGTACACAGTAACCTTCTGGTAGGACTTGGGATTCAATTTATATGTCCAAAGCTTAAATACCGGCCATAAATTTTGGTATCGTCAATATTAGAACCGGGAGATTTACGAGGCCGCTTCTGCCTATAAAAAGGCAACATAAGATAGATTTTCCTACTGCGTCCATCTCTAACATACGTATTTTACTTCTGTACTTTTTTAGCAATGCACTTTTTCACGCTTATTCACGCATAGTAGGGTAACCAGAGAGGGCCTAGTGTCAAAATACTCCGTTCTCTTTTTTTTACCTGAAATTAAGATCGTGTGTTGAGTGACGGAGGAGACATGGTTCCCAGAGCGGAGAAATGAAAATAATAGTTCAATTTGGGAGAAATTACTATTTTTTTTTTTTTTAGCTTCACGCTATATCCCACACACAGCAGGGTAGGCAGAGGGAACCTAGTGTTAAGACACTCCGTTCCCCACTTTCCGCCGAATTCGGAGACTTGCGTGTTAAGTGGCGGAACTTAACGCCGCGCTTTACCTCGACACCAGAGCGAAGAAAATGGAAATATGATTTCCTCTCCTCGAGTGGGAATCGAACCCACAACCAGTCGTTTACAGTCACACGCTTGTGCCACTGGGCCACGACCAGTCGCAATTGGAAATTATTATATTAATAAAAAAATATTTTTAAAACACGAATAACAATTTTGAATGCAGCTGGATTCAAACCCACGACTATTATGTCCTATTTCTATTATGTCAATGACGATTTTTTTTTTTTTTTTTTTATAGCTTCACGCTGTATCCTGCGCTGTACACAGCAGGGTAGGCAGAGGGAACTTAGTGTTAAGACACTCCGTTCCCTACTTTTTTACGTTCATTATAATTAATTTTTGTTCTTACTTCGAAAGTTCAGATTCAAATTTTTGCACATTTTCTGGAAATGTTATTCACATCCTAAGTGTGTGAAAAAAATTTTACAATATTGAGAATAATTATTGTATTTAAAATATTTTCATTTCCACGCTTTGGTAGAACAAAGCGCGGTGTTCAGTTCCGATACTCTCGTGAACTTGAATCTAAGCAGGCAGCAGAATAAGGAGTGTCTTGTTACTAGATTAGGACGGTCTACCATACCATGGAAGAAAAAAGGTAGCGTGTTGGACAAAAAATCCAAAAAAAAAAAATAAAGTCATCAAAAAAAAGACTAAGATATCACAAAAAGTCATGTACGATAAATATTAAATTGGCATGATATAAAAAAGGCCAACGTCACGCGGTGTTCCCAGGCGGTCACCCATCCAAGTACTGACCGCGCCCGATGTTGCTTAACTTCGGTGATCGGACGAGAACCGGTGTATTCAACGTGGTATGGACGTTGGCGACAGTGTAATATGAATTACACTTGATATAAAACTTAATAATATTATTTGCTACTTAGCTTAGCTGGGGTCAGCCGTATCGCAGAGGCACAAAGTGTGACTTTATAGCAACTGGTTGTGGGTTCAATTCAACTCGAAGAGTGGAAATAATTGATATTTCCATTTTATTCGCTCTGGTGTTAAGTGAAGCGTGTGACTGTAAATGATTGGTTGTGGGTTCGATACCCACTCGAGGAGTGAAAATATTTAATATTTCCATTTCCTTCGCTCTGGTGTCGAGGCAAAGCGCGGTGTTAAGTTCCGCCACTTAACACGCAATACCTCCAATTTTGGTGGAAAGTAGGGAACAGAGTCTCTTTTACGTCGTCTCACGAGCGCGTCTTTTGTGTTACGTACTAGAGCGAAGAAAATCAAATAATGAAATTATAATGTTTCCTCATCATGTAATACAATATTATCATGTAAATAAATTGTTAAACTTATTCTTCCTTTAAAATAAATACTGTAATAATTGTATATTGTTCGGCGCAATCACGGCATATTTTTATTAGTTAAGTAAGTTGCTTCTTTGTTGTTCAGCCTCATCAATATTATGACCTTATGACTTTCTGCACTGTTAATTCATTTTCAATATATATTATCTTTTTTACAATTACTAATTTATTATGTAAAATAACAACAGAATCACCGTGTTTTTTAGGTGTAACTTTAGTTAACTAATACGGTAAACATTTAATTATACGGTGTTAAATTATTTACCGTAAAATAATCATATCTCACTAAATATATTTCGAACCTAAAACCACCGCTTTCTTCTACCAACTACTAAACAACGATACCGTTTTTTAAATTAACAATTTCTCGAGGCGTAGTAAAACGTAGAATATTAAACCGTACCAATATTACAATATTTCCTGGATGGCCGCCAAGCACGCGAATAGGAGATGACAAGTAGATGGCATCGTGGAATTAAAATGTTTTTCTTATTTTTTTTTATTATATACATACATATTATATACTAGTGACCTGATCGTGATTAAGTTTTAGTAAATAGTTAATTTATAGCAATTTGTTAAATAAAATGTAAATTGTTGTTTTTAGCTCCACGATGTATCCCGCACACAGCAGGGTAGGCACAGGGAACCTAGTGTTAAGACACTCCGTTCCCCACTTTCCGCCGAATTCGGAGGCATTGAGTGTTAAGTAGCGGAACTTAATGAGAGCGATGAAAATGGAAATATTAATATTTCCAGTCCTCGAGTGGGAATCGAACCCACAACCAGTCGTTTATAGTCACACGTTTGTGCCACTGCGTCACGACTGGCCCCATGTAAATTGTTGTAGTAAATAAACACTATATGTTAAAGGAAGATTACCATAATAAAGATAGTCGAAACTGCATTTAAATCGGTTCAGCCGTTTAAGAGATTAGCGTGCACAAGCTAATTTGCAGTTTGTCAACAGAAAGAAATTTCAAAATCATTGTTTTAAGTTCTTTTACGTTAATAAACGCCTCTAATATTATTTTTTCTCATGTATCTTCCATGTACCTATATACAGCGATAAGTTATATGTGTAGATTTTTATTTATATACCTATAGTATATTATATATTATATATACTATAGTTTATTATATGTTTATATGTACAAGTTGTTATCCGCAACTTCATTCGCGTGTATTTTATGATCTTGCCTTACCTATTTACATTATTTCTTTCGTTGTTTTGATTATACATTTTGAAAGTAAAATGCCTTTTTTTAAGTACGAAATGTATTATTACTTAATTTCTTCTCTGTACTCTCTAAGTAATCCAATCAAAGTCACTCAAAGTACTAGGACTAAAATATATCTATATTAATATGTTGTCATTTTCTTCGCTCTGGTGCCGAGGTAAAGCGCGGCGTTAAGTTCCGCCACTTATCACGCAATGCCTCCGAATTCGGCGGAAAGTGGGGAACGGAGTGTCTTAACACTAGGTTCCCTCTGCCTACCCTACTGTGTGCGGGATGAAGCTAAAAAAAAAAAAAAAATATACATATTGTCCACTTTGCGGCTAAATTGTGCGACTTTAAGTGTAGACTGGTATTTTTTTGATAATAAAAATATCATTATTTCCTCAAGCGGTAATTGAACCTACCACCTCACTGCATTACCCTACGATACCCTAAATAGTTAAAATATTACGAATAAATACATTTATTTACTTCGAATCACGCAACGAATGCCACACATCTGGCACCACATGTGACGTGATAATGACCGATATTTTGACATGCCAACTAATAATAAAGCAGTTTTTTATCTAAACTATATTAAATGTAGACTCAAACATATTAATGAATTTCTAAGTAAAAAATACGTAATGTTACTAATTTGACTTGAAAACATTTTTGTTTTGTCATTGATCGATTGGGGTCGTCGTGGGACAGCGACTGACTGTATGTGTGATTGGTTTTGGGTTCGATTCTCAGTTGGGGTAATGATTGCATTTAGATTATATTTCGTAGTCGTGGCACAGTGGGACAGCGTCTGACTGGATATGCCATTGGTTTTGGGTTCAATTCTCAGTTGGGGTAATGATTGTATTTAAATTATATTTCGTATACTACGTACGACTATCACTTTCAAGGTTCAGGCGGTACAACTTTTCTTACCGCCTGAATCTTGACGGCGATTTGTTTTGATACTAGGTTCTCTCTGCTTATGAATTCTAGGTTTTAGTGGCACAGTGAGCCAGTGTCTGAGTGTAATCACGACAGGTTTTCGATTCGATTTCCACGCAATGAAATGAAATAAAAATACTTAATGACCAAGAATCAAAATAATATCATAATACAGTCCGACACTGTATTACTGCCCCACCGTGACCTTAAACGAAATTTATAGAGATTTTGGAAAAAATGGAAAAAGGAGTGTCCCAACTCTATGTTCTCTCTATCTACTCTCATATATGAGAGAAATTTGTGCAGCTGAAAGGAAAAAAAACTTATTATATTAAGCCTACACCGTTTGTTCTATTACCTATATTGAATAAGTAACGCGTGAACGTTACAAGAAATCCTCCGAACTTTGAAGTGCCGTTCAAAATCTTACATGATCCATAAGATAAAGGCAGGGTGAAATTATTATTTGGCATATTCTTTTGTGCCTTTGTACTAAAATAATTGAATATAAATTTGTTTATGTTTATTTTATTTTTTTAGAACTATTTGCTTGAGAAAAGGATTTTGAATTATTTAATATAAGAAAAATTGCATATTTATTGCAGCTTCAAACTTTTTTCCGCACAGAAGGGTAGTCAGAGAAAATCTAGTGTCAATGCAATGCGCTAATGGAAAAAATGGAAAAAAAGATGATAATACATCTTAAGTAGACATCTTAGATTTTTTATCATGCTTACATGTAATATGTAGAGAAAAATGGTTTCTAGTCATGTTTTGAGTCATTGAGTACTAGGATGCGTAACCCGACGTATACATACACGAAACATTTGGTTTAACTAATTTAAATACTTTACGGTTTACTTTACGGTTGCTTTACAGTTTTTCCTGTTTTTCAGTTTCCACCTAAAATTGGAGACAAAGCGTCGTTCTTTATATTAAGTTATTTCCAGCTGAGTGTTTAACTATCAGTTACTGATTTATTCTAAAATGGTACCTAACTTTTAATACACTCTGATCTCCTTTTACATGACAATTAAAACTACACAAGTGAGAATCGAACCTGCAACCACGTACAAAGTCACACTTAACAACTGCGCTACAATGGCTATATTTAGTAGGATTCACTTTAAAACAGTAAATCATGTAACAGCTAATACGCGAGTGTCGGGCAGGCACTAAATCTTAGAGCATAGGTACTATGTGTACCGAAACAAAACGAACAAAAAAACAAACAAAACGTTACACGAAGCTCAAGGCCGCGCTTTATCTTGTTTACTAGAGAAGAAATTAAAATAATTAATTTATGACCGTTGGAGTGACCGAAAAATAGTATCTTGACACTAGGCTACTTTTTTACATAGCGTAAAACAATTTGTCTTGTCAGACTAAAGCACCGATTAGATATAAAAATAAATATTCCCGCATTGCATGCATTATTGCGCTGTGGCACAAGCGTGTGACTGAAAACGACTAGTTGTGGGTTCGATTCCCACTTGAGGAGTGAAAATATTTCATATTTACATTTTCTTCGCTCTGGTATCAAGGCAAAGCGCGGCGTTAAGTTCCGCCACTTAACACGCAAGCCTCCGAATTCGGCGGAAAGTGGGGAACGGAGTGTCTTAACACTAGGTTCTTTCTGCCTACACTGCGATACAGTGTAAAGCTAAAAAAAAAAAATCTCGCAAGCGGAAATCGAAATCGAACTTAAAACCATAACCTTTGAAGATTTCTAATCTACGCTAGATCTATGTATGTCGTATATCTTTCATAAACGTTCAATTAAGGTTTAGCAAAAAAAAATGATATTATTATATAAAATGCCAACCATTGTCCATATATAGGTGATGAAAACATTACTTAGTGCGTTAACGTCTAATGAGCTAAGAGTGAGCAAAATAGACTCGGATATGTTCCGTATAAAATTTATTATTATTTTTTAGGCCGTTTTGGTGCAGTGTGACAGCATATGATTGGTTACGTCATAGTTGTAGGTTCAGTTATTGGAAATAGTTTCGAAACTAGGTTTTCACTGTCTATGCGGGATGCTAAAAAATATGTTTGTCTTTGTCATGTCAATTGCAATTAACAAATATTAATTAAATTTGAATAAATTGAGTACATACATTTGGGCCCAACGACTGGTTGTGGGTTCGATTCCCACTCGAGGAGTGGAAATATTTAATATTTCCATTTTCTTCGCCTGATACTGAGGCAAAGCGCGGCGTTAAGTTCCGCCACTTAACACGCAATGCCTCCGAAAATTCGGCGGAAAGTGGGGAACGGAGTGTCTTAACACTAGGTTCCCTCTGCCTACCCTGCTGTGTGCGGGATACAGCGTGAAGCTAAAAAAAAAAGAGTACATATGATTTTTAAACAACTTTTAACTGATGCTTTAGATATCTGAATGATCTCGCACCTTAACTGTTATGTGGCATACGAGGTCTAATTACACCATAACAAATGGAATAATAGTTTGTACGTCTGCAATACGTATACATCGAGAAATTAAAAAATGTTATAATACAGTACATTAGGGATCTTATCCATCTCTTATTTTATATACTCGTACATAAGACGCAGTTCTATATATTATATCTGTATATATTGATCTTCATACGTGAATAACGTTAAAAGTTAGGAAAGGAGTTTAAAAGGAAGGAAAGGAAAAACTTGAAAACATATTATTTTCATCTCTCCCCACTCAGGTACTTAAGACAACGCGCGGCGTTGAGCTCCGCCAGTTACAACACACTTCGATGTTGGACGGAAAGTGGAGAACAGAGTGTTTCGTCACTAGCTTACCCTGTTATGCACCAAGTTTTCTCTGACTATGCGGGGGAGTGTCTTGACACTAAGTTTTACTAATTATCGGTAAATGCAGGATAAAGCGTGAAGCTGCCAATAAAATAAGCCTCATAATCAATATAAAAACGATCTCTAAAAACAGGTGTTTTCACCACACAAATAGAGATCTCGCTACGGAATGCTGTATGGGCCACGGCCAGGAAACATTGTGCCATCTAGTTTCTCTGCCGGCGCCGTTGGAAACGTGTAGTGGAAAAAACCTGACTGGTTCATGTATGTATGTTATCAGTGTAGTAGATGATTTATTGATAGTTGAATGGAGGTGTGAATGAAATCGGTTGTGGGTTCGATTCCTACTAAGGAATGATTGTAGTTAAATTATTTTCATTAGTCTGCTCTAGTAAGGTAAAGTGCGGCGTTGAGTTTCACCACTTAATATGTTTCGACTTTGGGGTCGAAAGTGGAGAATTGAGTATCTCGAAACTAAGTTCTCTCAGTCTACTGTATTATGCGGGAAAAAGCGCTAAATTATAAAAAAAAAAAAATATTGCTGATATGAGGTTTGGTGTAGGCAGACGGAACCTAGTGTTAAGACACTCCGTTCCCCACTTCCGTAGCCAGTCGTGGCCCAGTGGCACAAGCGTGTGACTGTAAACGACTGGTTGTGGGTTCGATTCCCACTCGAGGAGTGGAAATATTTAATATTTCCATTTTCTTCGCTCTGGTGTCGAGGTAAAGCGCGGCGTTAAGTTCCGCCATTTAACACGCAATGCCTCCTCCCTCCTCCCTAGGTTCCCTCTGCCTACCCTGTTGTGTGCGGAATAGGTACAGTGTGAAGCTACAAAAATAATATTGATTTCTTCGCCCTGGTACCTAAGACAAAGCTTGGCGTTAAGTTACGCTACTTAACACACAATGCCTCCGAATTCGGCGGGGAACGGTGGGAAAGTGGGGAACGGAGTAAATAAAAGTGCGGGGTTGATTTTCGCTAATTCATTTTTACCTGCGTTTATGTTACATTTTACACTAATGTTTCAACAATCAATTCTAATTCTTTACGCGTATGAGAAAAATATATTTAAATACAACATATGTATATGTATATTCAAACAACTACAAGTTGTCACGCATCTTCAGGACAACACTTTTCCAAATTGGGAATCGAACTCCACACCCAGAATAACCCGTAGCTAATAAGCCGAGAGGATGAAATAATCCATCCTACCCGTATGCTACAAGAGTAATGAAATATCAAATGTGTGTAAGTCACGACATCACCCCACTTCATCTCATAATCGTTATAATTTTAATTAGAAACGTAATGTATGACATTGGCTCTAGATTTTTTTTATATATATATATATATATATATATATATATATATATATATATATATATATATATATATATATATATATATATATAGATATATATATATATATATATATATATATATATATATATATATATATATATTATATATATATATATATATATATATATATATATATATATATATATATATTTTTTTTAAAGCTTCACGCTGTATCCCGCACACAGCAGGGTAGGCAAAGGGCACCTAGTGTTAAGACACTCCGTTCTCTACTTTCCGCTGAATCGGAGGCATTGCGTGTAAAGTAGCGAAACTTAACGCCGGGCTTTGCCTCGACACCAGAGCGAAGAAAACGGAAATATCAAATATTGCCACTCCTCGAGTGGGAATCAAACCCACAACCATCCGCTTTACAGTCACACTACTACAGTGCTTGTGCTACTGCAGGTGGCCCATACAATTTTTTTTGACTGAACTATGAGCCCGATCTTGACTTCGCTCGCTTAAAGTACAAACATGCTGCAGCAATTTATTTATTTTTGTTAAGTTCGTAACAAATAAAGTGTACAATTTTAACATATAACAGACTTCCATACAAATTTTAAAGCCCTATTCACTTCCTTAAATAGAATTTTCACATTTTCTTAAAGAGATATTTACATTTTTTTATTAATAACCCACAAATATAATTTCAATTTGGTAACTTTAAAAGTGACGTCTTTCTACAAACTTTAAACCCCTATCTCACTCTCTTAGGGGTTGAGTTTCCGAAAATGTTTTCTTAGTGAGCGTCTACTGGATGAAATAAGCTTATTTACTAAAAATCGTGCGTCTAAGTTCAGTTTCGGCTCGGCAATGATGAATAAGTCAGTCAGTAAATCAGGAGAAGCTGTTGATTCTCTTTAGAGAGAACGATTTATTAACATTTGAGTTAAGTAGCAATGGGGCAACGTCTAACTATAACTCCGATTGGTTGTAGGTATTGTTATTGGTTGTAATAATTATATTCAATTTATTTTTATTTCTCTGTTCCGGTGAAATGAAGTATGTGCGGCGTTAAGATCCGTATTTCAACAAGCAATATTTAAAATTCGGGCGAAAAGTGGAAAACGGAGTATCTGGACACTAGGTACACTATTCTCTCCGAAAATCCTGATATGTGAAAAAAATCGTGAAGCTGAAATCGTAACAAGCCGTTCCTAAAAACATAAACAAATAATTAAAAAAATAACAATTTCTATCAGCAGTTTTCAAAGAAAATCTAAATTCCAGTCTATTTTAATTACCTAGGCTAAACAAAAAAAAAGACTTAAAAATCTAGAAAACATCCTAACCATTCAGCATATAATATAATACATAATTACATATCAATAATTCCCGAGGCGTGCGACCACAGACAGTAGGTACGAGGCGAGGCGCCGAGCAAGCGCGTTTAATAAATTATATCACTTGCACAGGTATGTTTCGCTTTGTACTTCTTGTTTATTGGTAAATGGCTGTTTTTGACATTTTTTAGTTTTAAAAAATGTTAAGACACTCCGTTCTTCACTCCGACCGAATTTATGATATGGCCGAACTGAATGTCGAGCTTTTTCTTATACACCACAGAAGAAAAATGGAAATAATTAAAAGATGATAATTTACCGAGTGGGCATTATTAAATCATGATGATCATACATTTTATCTCATGTCAGAACATATGTTTAAGAGTACAGAGTTATCACCGACTGCATATCGAATCTACTACGAAACGATAGAAAGAGATTCGCAATTGTACCATGATTGCCTTTTTACATATCACACAATTGAATTAATGTAAACAATTAAATCAAAATAACTATTCATTGAAATAAATTATTACAAACATTTTCAAATGGTCCATCACATTGGAGTGGAGCGGAGTGTAAGGGACTGAGGGAGGATTTTTAAAACTCCTGCGGTATTGGTGATTTTACGTTATATAGTATATTCATTTTTTTTCCTTATAGTAGGGTTATATATTAGAGTTATATTTGATATAATCCTTAGGCTATATCAGATTATTAGATTAACTCGCTTCGCTGGATATCGCGAGACATTGCGTGTTGAGTGGCATTACTCAACCCCGCGTTTTGTCTCACCAGAGCCGATAAATGTAAATAATTTACATATTATAATTTCCTTGATTGGAAATCGAATCTATAACCAACTACGTTTATAAATAGACGCTCTCCTGCACCTGACCTCAACGCAAATAGACGACTCCTTAGCTATAAGAAAAATATTTAACTATCACAATCAATTTTGGCCAGTCGTGGCCCAGTGGCACAAGCGTGTGACTGTAAACGACTGGTTGTGGGTTCGATTCCCACTCGAGGAGTGGAAATATTTAATATTTCCATTTTCTTCGCTTTGGTACCGAGGTAAAGCGCGGCGTTAAGTTCCGCCATTTAACACGCAATGCCTCCGACTTCGGCGGAAAGTATGGAACGGAGTGCCTTAACACTGGGTTCCCTCTGAATACTCTGCTGTGTGCGGGATACAGCGTGAAGCTAAAATATCACAATCAATTTTACAGGACAAAACCGAACATATCTTTACAGTAGGAAGACGATATTAATAACCATCTAGACAGATAGACGCACAACGCGTTCTTTGATGCGTTTCGAGCGTTTGCGCTCATTATAATAATTGCTTGTACCACAAGTATTACACTGGTTACGTCGTTTGATTGCATGTCACGTATATACTGAAATGTTTTACAATTATTGAATTAATGTGTTCGTATTAAATTTGTTATTTTATTTAACTTGACTTTATTGGTATAAATATTAATTCTTCATATGTTTTCCCATGAGAGAAAACGTAAACAAATAAAAGGGGAGGCAGATAGTAATCTTGTGTTAAAACACTCCCTTGTCTCCATTCTATCAGAACTCTAAATATTGTTTGTTTTTTTATTTTTGTTTAGCTTCACGCTGTATCTCGCGCACAGCAGGGTAGGCAGACTTAGTGTTAAGATAATCTGTTCTCCATTTTCCACCGAATTCGGAGGCATTGCGTGTTAAGTGATGGAATTTAACGCCGCGCTTTGCCTCGACATCAGAGCGAAGAAAATGGAAATATTAAATATTTCCACTTTTCGAATAGGAAACGAACCCACAACCAGTCGCTTTACAGTCTCACTTTGTGCCTCTGCGCTACGACTTATATTGTTTCTTATGTGACGGAATTCAACGCCGTGCATAGTCTTACCAGAGCGAAGCAAAAATAATTTAAATATCCATGCTTCAAGTTGGAATCGAACCCACTGCCAATTAAAATTACATTTATACGTTGCCCCACTGCACTACAATGTCGTTAATAAAATATACATGCCTTCAGTATAAGTAAAAAAAAGGAAAAAGTACTAAATCGTCTATCTACATTTACAATTACCTTTTGCAGCTTTCTTCAGTAAGTTACTAAGAGAAGGAATCCTTTCATTAGGTTACCCAGTTTTCTCACTAAAACTGAATTCCGTCGCATTTCCTTTACAGTTATTACGTCTATAGTTCTTCCACGTAAATAGGTTACTCTTAACCTATTAAGTCGGTCTTTGACTGTTTTACGAAATTTGCGAACAAAATCCTTTAGAAGTTTTTCAATTCGCCTTACCTATAGAACAGTGATATTTTGAATTATCTATTATCTTATTATCTATCTATTATCTTCATTTCCTAAGTACTGTATTGGTATAGGAAAAATATTTAACATTTGTGATGTAAGGAAAGAACGTCTGGCTGCAATAGGTAAAATGGAATTAGAAAACAAAACATATAAGTAAATATTAATTATATTTACTTATAGCATATATAATACTATTTACTTTTAAACATTTTTAAAGTGTTATTCCACACTTAGGAAAATTGAAAAAGACATTTAAAGAAAACGTATAAAAATTTGAACACAGCGGGATTCGAACCCGCGCCTCCTGAATACCGTTCAGGCGCTCTCACCACTGAGCCATGCGTTCTACTAGCCGCTGCGTCGAAATTCTTATACGCTTTTTATTACAACTTATTTATGTTGTTAGCATCTCTGTAGAGAGATTTTTACAAATTTCTGCTACCCAAAGATTATTCTACGAACAATCATTTGGCAAGAGAGAATGCTATTTATTAAATACTTTTAAACATTTTTAAAGTGTTATTCCACACTTAGGAAAATTGAAAAAGACATTTAAAGAAAACGTATAAAAATTTGAACGCAGCGGGATTCGAACCCGCGCCTCCTGAATACCGTTCAGGCGCTCTCACCACTGAGCCATGCGTTTTGACTCTAGGCTCTCTCTGACTATCCTGCTATATGACAAAAATACATGAAAATACTCCAGTTAATTTACGCCACTAACCTCAATTAGCTTGGAACTGGAACATCATCACTATGTCAGAAGTCCTTTAGATCTTTACAAATGAAAAGGGATAGGTAAAGAAACAGTCTCATACAATCATTAACCGTACAGTCCTTCCATGTATATAGGTTAAGAGGCTTTTGATTATGTTACGAGGTACCTTTTATTTCAGTCTCTCAATTAAGGACATGAGATGCGAGCGTTTCAACATTGAAGGTACATTTGTAAAGAAATGTAGGACGAATGAAGCGCATGTATGGGTATTATGAAATTGTTTTTTGTTTTTGTATTTTGATTTTGGAGTATCTTTATTATCTACTCGTGGGACGGGTTAAGAATATCATTCCCCTCCGCTGCTAAGTAGTGTCTCGTAAAAGGCGGATAACTCAGTATCTTGGTGGTAGGAGATTCGTTCTGCGACTGGCTCGCGACCAATATCATGTCAAAAACGTACCGTCAAATATTTAATGATTTATTTCGGCTCAATGACATGTAAGCCAGCTTTCTCTTAATGTTGTGGATGTCCATGAGCGAACGTAACGTTTACCATCCGGTGGTCCTTCAGCTCTTTAGCCTCCCATGCAAAAAAACAAAAAGCTTAGATTGTGAACAATAATTTTTAGGATATATTCTCTTATAAGCATTTAAAAGTAAATGCAATGCAAAATGGTAAACTGGTAAACTATTTGACGTTCAATGCAAAATGGTAAACTATTTGACGTTCAAAAAATGAAGCTTGTAACTTCTTATTTTGAATAAAATTATTTGACTTTGACTTTGACAATATACTTTTGTTATGTATTTTTCATAATATGCAAGTTTGGAGATAGGCGAGACACTGGTCCTATTTTGACAAACTGTATTAGTATTTTTGTATTTCTATGACAGCCAACATCTAGCTAGCTAGTGCTCTGTATCCGTACGCGTTCGTACGTATGTATATAAAATTTTGATTTTTCTTTAGGCTGAAACTAAATTTCGCAAAGCAGGCAAGCCTTTGTAATAGTCTATGCTAATATGCTAGTAATTATTATATAGTAAAATAGTAGCAGCATATGATTCCCAAAAAAGCTCCTTTTTAAGAAATTTGAGCGGACGGAAAAATATTCAATTTGTTACCGTTTATATAGAGAAAAGCTGTAAAATGCTTATTTTTTAATAATAATAATAAAAACAACATATAACACATATACATAGACATTGGTAAGCCAATACGTCTTTCCCCATCAGCGGGGTTACTAGTGTATTTAAAAGACCATCGTGACACAGTGGAACAGCGTCTGACTGTAAGCTTGGTTGGTTATAGATTCGAATTCTTAAAATACTTAAACTAGGAACCGCATCTTTGCTCTGCATGGCGGGAAGAGCTCAGCGAAGTACATATTTAATGTTATTACATGTTAAAAAAGTTTGAAAAGCAAACACTAACTAGTCTATGGGCACTTTTTGACCATTTATTCAAAAACTACAATTACAATTGTCACCAAAAAACTTCACAGCACACAAGACACTGTGCTCGATATCTCTGCCAAATTTCAGAGGTCTACTACAAATAGCCCAAGAAGAGTTGAACAACAACGAAACACACTTTTGACCAGTAAGCAATTACTAGTAAGAAAGAGAAAGGAAACAACACACAATATCTTTAATAGTAAATAAGTTTTCTAAGCTTACCTTAATATGAAAGGAAAAGCCTGAACCTGAATAAAATGTAAACATGTTTTAGTAATATATAAAATCGAGATAAAATTAAACTTTCTGATAAAACATTCAATTTGCTCAAACCCGTGGTTATTACAAATTTTATTCGTTTAGATGTGTTCATATCGATTTACTAATATCGATATTTTTGAGTGAATTCTTATTTTTTTTAATTTTTGAGGTTAATAGCTCAATAGTCAAATTTATGAATGTCAGCCGACTTATTACTTTGCTTTTCCCACATAGCAGGGTAGTAAAGCTGGCAGTGTCTAGACACTCCGTTAATTTTAAGAAAACGTATAATTTGAACTGACCAAGCTCTAACCGCTAATCCATGCGTTCATATTTTTATACGATTTCAAAGTGTCTTTTTCAATACCACAAGTATGTAAATAACACTTTAAAATATTAAAAACAATCAAAACTAACCAAAAATCAAGCTAACCTTAGTTTACAAAACTATATTAAACGATTTAAAATTTCCAATCCAGTTTTCAATACATCCACTTATAAAGTACATTGGTCCATTCAAGTGGGGTGGTGGGTAATCCGAAACTAAGCATTCAGATTCAAATTATGCCTTTTATAAACGTCGAACGGTTCCCAATAGCGATAGCACCCTCTCTGTAGAGGTAGTGTTAGCAAAGGCAACGATTTTAATTAAAATACCTTCAATTTGTATGGGAAATTGGATTTGTAATGTTTTGATGTATGTATTGTCGTCCTTCTACCAGACAAATCAAAAATTAAGATTTCTTCACAATCCGAACTTAAACAATTGTTAGCAAAACATCCCAGTGACAGTGGTTAAATATAAGATCTTTGTTTATGTCAATTTAACTTGGCTGGTTAATCCTATTAGTATGCATACTATTAGTTTGCATTATTACACTATTGCAGGGTACATTTATGTTATTATTTTTGCAAGAAATTCAAATTGTATACGTTTTTATTTAATTTCTTAATTTCACTGTGACGTTTATGCTCTTAGTTTGTTTTTATATTGTTTTTGTTGTCATAAATGTCACTTCCTCACAGATTATATTACGTACTGTCATTGAATGTACTTGTATCCTGTTGCTGTATTTACTCTGTGTAACGTTTCGTTTTATGTAATACGTCGCTTATTTAGTGTTACCATTAGTATCTTTAATTTTAGTGTAAAATTTTGTATAATTCAACTTGTGCTCGTGGAATTTACTTGTAAAGTTTTTTATTTCTGAATAATTTTATACATATTTTGGTATTATTTTTGCAATATATTATATTTTTACATTATATTTATATTATATATATTTTATTTACTTTGGTTTTTAATATATACATATATATATCTTTATTTATATATTTTTATTTATGTTTATATATTTATATTTTTTTTCTTAAATGTTAAGCGATAATGAATATTTTTCTTGTTCTTCTAGTAGTTATGATAGTGCGGATACTGATGATACTTCTGATTCAGAATTACTTGTTGATAAGCTGTCTAAAACTTTTTACAATTGTTCTACTTCCCTTTCCTTGGTGCATATCAATGCGCAGAGTGTACCAGCTCACTATACCGATCTTCTCGCATCCTTTAGCTCCGGCGTAGTTGACTGTATACTTATATCTGAGACCTGGTTAAAACCATCCCTGTTATCTGACTGCTATTCATTGCCAGGTTATCAGCTATTTCGCAATGACCGCACTGAGCGGGGTGGTGGTGGTGTTGGAATTTATCTCCGCAACAACATTCCTGCCAGTGTAGTTTGTTGCTCTCCCCCCTCAACCTAGCGGTTCTCTCGAATATCTTTTTTTAGAACTGTTATTACACCACAAAAAAGTTCTTCTTGGAGTACTTTATTCACCGAACGATAAAGTTAATTATTTTAGTACTCTGGATGGTATTCTTGAGAACCTTCGTCCACAATATGAGCATGTGATCTACATGGGCGATTTAAACACCTGTCTTTTAACAAATGAGTTCTGTAATCATTTTTTAAAAGAGCTCAATGAGTCATATAACTTACACCTTCTGCCTATGTCTTAACCTACTCATCACTTTCCTAACTGTAGACCTTCTCTTATTGATATTGTTTCTATTTCTAATCCTGATCTTGCTATTTCCCATGGTCAAATGACTGCTCCCTTTTCCTTTCATGATCTAATCTTCCTATCCTATAATTTACGTCCACCTAAGACTAAAAACAAAATCCTTTTTCAGCGCAATTTTAGGCATATGGATCTTGAACGCTTAAGGGTGGATGTGAGGAACATCGACTGGTCCCCCATATTGTCATCAACCAACATTGACACTATGGTAGAACATTTAACTGCTGAACTGATTGGTGTTTACAATATCCATGCTCCTATTAGACCAGTTCGTATGAAGCATGCGCCTGCCCCCTGGCTTACGCAAATCATTAGGAACACAATGGCTAAGCGTGATAGAGCTAAAGCCAAATACAAAAAATCTCTATGTCCGGAACATCTCATTGCATATAAAAAATTGCGTAACATCTGCAACAGAATGTGTAGGGATGCAAAGCGTCGCTATGTTCACTGTACTATTAAGAGTCTCTGTCAACCACAACTTTGGAGATTCTTGGAGTCGCTTGGTATAGGCAAAACCACTGATACTCATCAAGTATCTGTGGATCTTCACACTCTAAATACTTTTTTTACTACTCCACCTCTAACTATTAATCCTCAAATAAAATCTGATACCCTTGATTTTTTGTCGCATATTGTCCTATCAGTCTCCACTCCCTTTTTCTTAAAAACTGTGTCAGAGGATGCTGTCAAGAAGTATATTAAGTCCATTTCCACTAAAGCCTTTGGAAGTGACAATCTCAGCCTCGAGATGATTCTTCCTGTGTTGGAGATCATTGCACCAGTGATCACCCACATCATTAACTTTTCACTGTCCAGTAATGACTTTCCTACACAGTGGAAGAGTGCATACGTCATTCCTCTACCCAAAACTTCCAATCCCTCTGATCTTAATAATTATCGTCCTATATCTATACTCCCTGTCCTGTCTAAAGTTCTTGAATCTGTCGTAAATGACCAACTTTATTCCTTTCTCTCAACCAACAATCTACTGTGTCCTTTCCAGTCCGGCTTCCGTCCATCCCACAGCACAGTTGGAGCGCTGCTGAATATTACGGAGGACATTCGGTGTACAACACCAAGCTCACTGTTATGGTACTCCTTGATTTCAGCAGCGCCTTCAGCTCTGTTGATTTTGATATACTTCTTGGCACCCTCCGGACAGTGAATATTTCTTCTTCAGCTATTAGCTGGTTTCGTTCTTACCTCTTCGGTCGCCAGCAATGTGTGAAAGCAAACGACACCAAATCTTCATGGTTAGAGCTTACTGCTGGCGTACCTCAAGGCGGCCTTCTTTTCTCTGTTTTTATCAACAATATTTCTAGAATTATTTCTTCTCCTTTCCATCTGTATGCAGATGATTTGCAATTATACCGACACTGTTACCTAAATGATTTGCCTGAAGCTATCGAAAACCTAAATAGGGACCTAGCCGCCATTAAAAGCTGGGCCGAATCTTTTGGCCTTTTAATTAACCCGAAAAAATCGCAGGCTATTATTATTGGCAGTAATAGACTTACACATAAATTTAATTTAGGCTCTGTACCACCTATTTTATATGCTGGAGTGTTAATACCTTATTGTGATAAGGTTAAGAACTTGGGTCTTATTTTAGATTGTAACATGTCTTGGGTACCTCACATAAATGAAATCAGCAGGCGCATGCATTTCTCTTTCCATTCTCTTAGGCGTCTCCAATACTTCCTACCTCATAAAACCAAAATTATGCTTGCGCAATGTCTTCTCCTTCCAATCCTCGACTACGCCGACGTTTGGTATTTAGATGTGACCGAGGAGCTACTTAATAAATTAGAGCGACTTCAAAATCTCGCTATACGCTTTATATATGGTCTGCGTAAGTATGACCATGTATCCGAATTTCGAGCTCAACTTAATTGGCTCCCTATTCGCCTTCGCCGTGATATGCACATCCTATCATTCCTATTTAAGATTCTCAATTATCAACACTTTCCTTGTTACCTGCGTTCCCGCTTCAACGTGCTTCCTCCCCCCACACGCTCGAGGCGGTCATGTGTCATTCCGACGCTTGACGTACCGAAGAGCAACACCAAATTCCTGCAGAAATCCTTTTCCGTCTATGCTGCCTCCCTTTGGAACCGACTTCCTAAGTCTATCCAGAAAAGCCCCTCCATCATTTCCTTTAAATCTCAAGTAAAAAGACATTTACTCGAAAGCTGTAACAGTTGTTAATACTGACGACACGTAATTATTCGCATATTTACTTATATATTTTTTTATTATTGTATGTATCTATTATATATTTATTTATTTATGTTTATGTATGTATTTATCTATGTGTATGTATTTATCTATGTGTATGTATTTATCTATGTGTATGTATTATAGTATGTATTTGTGTGTTTATGTATGTATTTATATTATGTATATATTTGTGTCCTGGTCCTTTGTTTATCATTCTCTTTTTCTTTTTTTTTAATTTTGAATCCCGCAAATGTTTAATCTCATCCACTTCCACAGGTTGACTGGAAGAGATCTCTTTCAGGGATAAGTCCACCTTTGTTGACTATCATATGTGTTTGCTTTTTCTTTTGTAATTCATTTTCTTATGCAATAAAGAATATGTATTGTTTTTATTAGATTCGCGCTTTATTCCGTGAAGGAAAGCTTAGTGTTATGATTCTCCGTTTTCGAGTTTTCCCCCGAATTTAAGATATTACGCGTTGTAACAGAACTTTATCTGGGAATCGAACCCGCAACTATAGAGTTTACTGTGCGTGATGAGCAACGAAACTCAACGCTACACATTGGTAATTACAGTTCTTGCTCACAAGCGCGAGGAAATTAAAATAATTAATTATTTTTTTATTGTTTATTTTAAATAATTTTTAATTTGTAATTTTAATTAAATCTACTGTTTAACTAGCGACTTAAATAATAGTTAGCGGCTTCGTTTGCATAATCTTCTATGCACGGACACCGAACAGTTACATTTTTTTTTCTTTAGCTTCACGCTATACCCCTACACAGCAGGGTAGGTAGAAGGAACCTAGTGTTAAAACACTCCGTTCCCCACTTTCCGCCGAATTCGAAGACATGTTAAGTGGCGGAACTTAACGCTGCGCTTTGCCTCGACATCAGAGCGAAGAAAATGGAAATATTAAATATTTCCACTCCTCGAGTGGGAATCAAACCCACAACCAGTCGTTTACAGTCACACGCTTGTGCCACTGCGCCACGACTGGCCCCACTGGTTACATTTTTATTATAATTATGTATAGATTAACTTGTTTTGCTGATAGTCCACACATTTCAAACTATTCGGTTGCCAACAATATATGGATATGTTTACTCTCGGACCGAACTAATATATTGATACTGAGGCTGTCACGTGATCTGTTTTAATTTTTACTACCTTTTTTAATTTTTTTTTTATAATAGACATATTGCAGAGTGTGTTTAGTGATGTCTTGAATCTTGAATCACTTTCTATATGTCAAATGACAATGTATGAAAGCGGATTTATAATTTACTAGCGGTCGCTCGCTGCTTCGCCGCGTGATCTTTAAGTTATATTGCTACCCTCCGGAGCGCATATTTAAAAAAATAAAGTAGCCTATGTTTAACCTTGGATTATCACCATATATACCAAAATTCATTACAATCGGTCAGGCGGTTTAGATTTTTCATATAAACTTTCATCCCCTATTTCAATCCTATAGAGATTGATTTTTGAAAAACTAAGTAGCCTATGTTAGATCAAGTCATTTTTACTACTTTCATTCTAAATTTCATCCAAATCGGATCAGTAGATTAGCCGTGAAAGCGTGACAGACAAACACACAGACATTCGCATTTATAATATAAGTATGGATTACATAAGCCTAATGTGTTTTTAATGTATTTAGTATATGGTTTTTTTGACACTACACTTCTTGCAAGAAGCCAAAATTCTTTTTTTTAGTATTATTTAATTATGTAACCAAATTCTTCACAAAATTAATAACCAAAATCTTCTTCGCACAGCACGGTAGCTAGAATGAACCCAGTGTCTAGACACTCCGTTTTCCACTTCCCATCTGAAATTGAGACATTGCGTATTAATGGCGTAGAAGTGTAAATTTCAAATAGCATTCCTCGGGAATCGATCCCACAACCAATTGCGTCTACTGTTAGGCTGTCTGTTAAGCTATTATGACGTCAATTAATAAAATAATCCTATGTCAGAGAGACAGAGACTCGATATAATCGCGATTAGTTTGTCTTTTTTTTATAGCTTCACTCTGCTACCCGCCCACAGGGTAGACAGAGAGAAGATAGTGTTAAAACACTCCGTTCTCCACTTTCCGCCGAATGCGGAGGCGAAAAGTGACGCAAGTTAAGTGGCGGAACTTAACGCCGCGCTTTGCCTCTGATACCAGAGCGAAGGAAATGGAAATATTAGATATTAAATATTACGCGTTATATACCTTTGGGTTCATTTCTCCATAATTAGTAAAACTAAGCGTGGCGTTCAGGTTCTACGCTTACTATATCTGAAATTCAGGCAAAAAGTGGAGAACAGAGTATCTGGACACTATATTATCTCTGACCACTACTAACAATGAAGGTGAAAAAATAATAATTGGTCACCAATTTCTCTACAATTATTTACACATTAACATTTTATTTTTTAAATTTAAAGTTTTAATTTAACTAACTTTTAAAAGATTTTATAACTTCATGTTACACGCCTCGAGTATTTTTTTTAAGTGATACAAATCAGTCCACGTCAGAGTCACTATAATAAATGATGCCATCCAATTTTTCATTTCCACCCCATGTTGCTTTTTTTAATGTATTTTTTTTTTAGATTAACTGTGGGCGGGCGTCGAACCCACTGTAACGCAGATGGCGCTTAAATACCCGTCACGCTTAATTATGTTACTTTGTTAACTTTTAATTTTGATTTAGAAATTGTATTTTTTAGGGAAAACCTCAGAAAAAACTTTTTTTTGCAATAATACACCTTAGGGCTATTTTTTACAGCTTCACGCTTTTTTATATATAGCAGGGTAGGCGGAGAGAACCTATAATAATGTAGAAAAAAGACACTGCCCTTCTTTTTCGTACGTAAGGCAGGCAAACTACCTTACGGATGGATGATACTGTGGGACTCAACAATGAGTCCGGTACTACCCATTAAATACCAGCGGAAACCCTCTCCACCCTCGTGGGACATCGTAGGTTCGCTCGCGCATTTTTCTACGACGATTCTACGACGACTCGGTGAATGGCCCACCTAATGCCTCCCCAGTCCCGGAGCACCCATCGCCTCTCAGGGTGCTCCGGGACTATCGCGTCTCGGCCTTTTGGCTAAGATCAAAGTGCTTAACTCCGTGCTTGGATTAAGAACGGAAAAATAAATTAAAATTAAATTAAATTAAATAGCTTCACGCTATATCCCGCACACAGCAGGGTAGGCAGAGGGAACCTAGTGTTAAGACACTCCGTTCCCCACTTTCCGCCGAATTCGGAGGCTTGCGTGTTAAGTGGCGGAACTTAACGCCGCGCTTTACCTCGACACCAGAGCGAAGAAAATGGAAATATAATTTCCACTCCTCGAGTGGGAATCGAACCCACAACCAGTCGTTTACAGTCACACTCTTGAGTCACAATTAAATATGACATTTCACATGAGTAAGAATCGGACCCATATCCAATCATGTTTAAAGTTTGATTTGACATTTCTGTAAAAAGCGCGTAACCCAGTAACTTGGTAGTAGGAGATTCGTTCTCCGAGTGGTTCGCGATCACTAACATGTCAAAAACGAATCGCCCGCCAAATATCCGGTGATGTGTTCCGGTTTAATGGCATGTAAGCCAGCTCTACCTAATCACTGTTTCCTCCCATCCAGCCTCAACATTTCCCTCATTCATCCACAAGGCAGGCAACGTATCCACAACTCCTCTAATATCGTAGATATCCATGGGCGAAGGTAACTATATACCAGATGGTCCTCCTCGTATACCCCCTTTATGCAATAAAAAAAGTGAGACACTGTCCCACTGCCCCACGATATCAGTATAGTAATTACAAAATTACAACTTTTAATGTGAACACGTGACAGTAAACTGACGACGACCTATCGTTAGCCGTTAGTCGTTATATCGTTAGTCGTTACGTATCTGAACGTTCGCACGACACGAGGGCGCCGTACATATTAGAAATAGCTATAAAGATAACTTTGAAGTTATGACACTAATATATTTGTAGTGACCCAGATAGTAGATTGTAGTGTCTTTTAACGTGTGGTAGTATGCAGGTATATGCAGTGAGTTAACAAAAGACTTGACAATATCGCTCAATAATTACAAAAATAACTTTAGGAATGAGGCCAGTCTTGGCACATCAGCATAAAATGTGACTGTAAAGTAACTGGTTGTGGGTTCGATTCCCAGTCGAGGAAATGAAATATTTATTATTTCATTTTCTTTGCTTCCCCAAAGGTGTGGAGAAAAAATACATAATGCCTCCAGAATACGCCGATAATTGGGAAACGGAGTGTCTGAACATAAGGTTTGCTCTGCCTAGAACGTTGGGAAACTAGTGTTAAGACATTCCACCTAGTGTTAAGTCGTTTCCCGCTTTCCACCGAATTCGAAGGCATCGCATGTTAAGTGGCGGAACTTAGCGCCGCGCTTTACCTCTGATACCAGAGCGAAGAAAATGGAAATATTAAATATCTCCACTCCACGAGTGGGAATCGAACCCACAACCAGTAGTTTACAGTCACACGCTTATGCCACTACACTAAAATTACCTTTTGTGTAACAGATACTTAAAAAATATTTAAAGTTGTTAAAATTTCATCCTGATAAAGTGTAAACGATCGTTACCTCTTATCGTAACGTCGCGACACCTCGTTCAGTCATTAGAAACAGATTATACAAGGGCTGAGAATATTTTAAAGTATAAGAAGATATTGGGGCCAGCCTTGGCGCAGTGATACAAAGTGTGACTGTTAAGCGACTGGTTGTCGGTTCGATTCCCACTCGCTTCGGTGTCGAGGGAAAACGCGGCGTTAAGCTCCGCCACTTCACACGCAATGCCTCCAAATTCGGCCGAAAGTGAGGAACGGAATGTCTTAATACTAGGTTCCCTCTGCCTATCCTGCTGTGTGGATACAGCGTGGAATTAAAAAAAAGAAGATATTTAATGTGTATTTATATGGTTGGAGTGGGTTCGATTCGGCATTTAGGTAATATGTTTGATTAGAATACCAAATTAGTTTAAAAAAGAAAGTGAAACGTGGTTACAATATTTTCCTTAATATTCGAGTTCACCGTGGTATCCCGCACACAGCAGGGTAGGCAGAGGGAACCTAGTGTTAAGACACTCCGTTCCCCACTTTGCGCCGAATGCTGGAGGTACTGCGTGTTAATTGGCGGAACTTAGCGTCGCGCTTTGCCTCGGATACCAGAGCGAAGAAGATGAAAATACTAAATATTTCCACTCCTATAGTGGGAATCGAACCCACAACCAGTCGTTAACAGGCCCACGTTTGTCGTACGCCTGTAGAACGGAGTGTCTGGACACTAAGCACTCTCAGCCTACCCTTGAATAGAAAAAAAATCTGTACACTTAAACGGAACTAACAAAATTTAACAGCACCTCTTAAAATAGTTTACTAAATCTTACTTATAAAATAAGAGGATTACAACTTGATCTCTTAAGCGTTTATCTTTTAACACTTAAGATGTCGCAACACCTTACAAAAAAACACACAGAGTGTAGTATAGCACGCGCATTTTAACTTGAAATGTCGGAACTTAGCTACAATAGGCGTCGCAGAACCGACTTTTATAGAGTGATTGGTGGTAACAAGGAGTGAGCGAGACGGCGATAGCCAATTAATAGTGATTCCATTAACCATGATGTGTTGTGTCTCAGTCCCTCGTCAACTCTCATTGGCTGGTAGACTGTACCGGAGCGAAATTTCCAAGAACGTAGATATGACTGGTCAAGATACAATGCGTTTACTGTATACATTGCGTATGGGGATGTTATCGCTTTTTAGTTAAGTGTTAATTTTAATTAGGTTTTAGAAATAAATTTATGAGTTTAAGGTGATACGTTAAAGATAGTCTTGTAGTTTTGGTTAAGAAAAGATTAGTTTTGAACTAAAAATCCTCCATTTTTTATAGTTCCACGCTTTAAAATTTACTTTAACTTAATTAACTTAAAAAATACTTTTAAACATTTTTAAAGTGTTATTCCACACTTAGGAAAATTGAAAATTCTTTAAATGTCGTTTTCGACTAAAAAATGTTTAAAAGTATTTAATAAATAGCATTCTCTCTTGCCAAACGATTGTTCGTAGAATAATCTTTGGATAGCAGAAATTTGCAAATACTCTCTACAGAGATGCTAACAACAAAAATAAGTTAAAATAAAGTGTATAAGAATTTTGGCTCAGTGGTGAGAGCGCCTGGACGGTATTCAGGGGGCGCGAGTTCGAATCCCGCTGCGTTCAAAATTTTAAAACGTTTTCTAAATGTCTTTTTCAATTTTTCTAAGTGTGAAATAACACTTTAAAAATGTTTAAAAGTTTCACTTCAATCTTTTTAATCTTTAGTTAAGATTAACTATCTAAAAATACATTGAGCCTATCGTGGCACAATGGTAGGTACAGTGTAATGGAGTCGATTTCCAGTCCATGGAATAACTATATTAAATTTATTTATATTTGCGTTGCGGCGTTGAGTTATGCCACTTAATATACAATATCTCGAGAAATATCGTAAGTTTTTGTGCATACAAATTGATATTTTTCAATACTGCTTTTTACGATACGAGTCACGAGGAAGGTTGCTTCCTTTATTCTTGTAATGACAGCGACCTTATATGCCTGTTATTAGCTTTTTGTCCAAATTCTAGACAAACGTGTTGTTTGGCGGAATTAAACGCCGCGCTTTATCTAACTAGATCAGAGAAATAAACATAATTTAAATATCGTCATTCCCTCCAGCAGTAATCAAACCCACAACCAATCGCGTTTATATTAGACACTGTCTCATTACCACACGATAACTTCTTATGATATTTTTTATACATATTATGTTAATCTGAATATGTCAATCAATCATTTCTAATGTAATGGTAACCCTCAGTACTATTATTAAAAGAATCGAATCCGTAATCCACAGCAAAAGAAGCATTTTAAATATTATTACCACTGAGCCAAAGCGGTTAGCGGCAGCTCGATAGGTTATCTCATCAAACTGACAGGCACTAATATTGACCTTCTTTTAACAGAAATGATAGATATAGTTTGTACTTAGAAACTTTTTTAGATTTTTAAGTCTTTTTTTAGCTCCACGCTGTATCACGGGCACAGCAGGGCACGGGTGCACACAGGGAACCTAGTGTTAAAACTTCTGACGACAAATTCTGGTGGCTGTGCGTGCTAAGTGGCGTAACTTAACGCCGCGCTTTGCCTCGACACCGTAGAAAATGTAAATATTAAATATTCCCACACTTCGAGTGGGAATCGAACCCACAACAAGTCGCGTTTACAGACACACTTTGTGCCTCTGAATAAGTCTAAGCGCGTCGTAGAGTTCCGCCACTTAGTAAGAAACTTCTCGAATTTGGGCGGTAAGTGAAGAACGGAGTGTCTTTACACTAAATTCTCTCTGCCCACTTTGATATGCGGAGAGTAATATAAACTTTAAGGCATTTTTTATTTAGTGAACGGAACGTCATTGCATTAAATTTCTGTAGCTAGCAACCCTGTTCTAATAAATGTATAAGGTCAATATTTCCTTTAAGGAATTGGCGTAAAACTTTCTTCAAACAATAATTTTTAGCAAAAAAGGCAGTGAGATAAGAAAATAAGAATACAAAGGATATCTACTAAAATACAACAAAGCTAGTTATTTCTTGGGGAACTTGAAAAATTATATGAAAGGCGAGAAACTTTATACGATATTTTGTATAGTCTAAGAGGCTACTGTTATTGAGGTATGTACTAGTATAGGTATATAAGGTATATATATATATATATATATATATATATATATATATATATATATATATATATAGATATATATATATATATATATATATATATATATATATATATATATATATATATATATATATATATATATATATATATATATATATATATATATATATATACCTTATATACCTATACTAGTACATACCTGAATAACGTGTATAAATGTTGTTTTAAAGTGCTAATAAGGGACCGTATGCAGGGACCGTAGCGTTTGGCGTTCCGATCTCTCCACTACCCCGCAAGGGATACAGCGTGAAGCTAAAAAAAGTGCTACTCACTATTCAAACGTTAGGGAAATAAAAGCATCTTTAAAAAATATAAAAATTGGAACGCAGAGGGATTCGAACCTACGCTTCTTGAAAACCATCCAACTGCTCGGACCACTAAGTTGAATAATGAACGATACGATACGTACGTACCTACATACGTTTTATAAAAAAACAATTTCTTAAGTATTTACAATATTTTTTCAAATTTCAAGTACGGATTATATTGTTTTGAAGCGTTAAATGTTTCTTTCCTTCATTCTTGTTAAACAACATATAACAGAATGAAACATTTTTAAACAACATTCGAAAAGTAAAGAGTGACCCAGTGAGACAGTGTCTCGTGACTCGTGGATGATCATAATTTAATTATTTTCACATCTCCGCTCTGGTAAAGACAAAACGTGGCGTTAAGTTCCACCATTCCATTCGCAATGTCTTAAGTTGAAGCGAAAAGTGGATAATGGAGGGTGCTAGCATTAGGTTTCCCGCGGGAAGTAATCAGAGGCTGAAAAAAAGTAAATAAAAAGATTTTTTTTTAATTTATTTTGTATCCCGCACACAGCAAGCTAGGCAGAGGAAACCTGGTGTTAAGACACTCAGTTCTTCACTTTCCGCCGAATTCGGAGGCATTGCGTGTTAAGTGGCGGAACTTAACGCCGCGCTTTGCCTCGACACCAGAGCGAAGAAAATGGAAATATTAAATATTTCTACTCCTCGAGTGGGAATCCAACCCACAACCAGTCGTTTACAGACACACGCTTGTGCCACTGGGCCACGACTGGCCCCAATAAAAAGACATTCGGCTCTTAAACTACACACCGTAGTCAGGTGCGTTTAGCTCAGAGAATTTATAGTAGGGTTGCCAAATTAGATTACTATTTGTGAGACGTTCACGTATATAGGTTATAGTCTATTGTTTTTTACTTGACAGTTGATTTTTATAAGTTGCGGAGAAATTGTATATATTTGTGAAGAAAAATACATATTTACTCATTTATATTCAGGGGAAATGTAGAGAACAGAGAGTTCTCTCTGACTACTCTGTTATGCGTGGTAAGGCGTGAAGTTGTGTAAAGTTATTGAATTATATAAGTTATAATTATATTTCTAGATTTCGTAGATTTCAAATGTCAAACATATTTTTTTTTTGTTCGCTTTGTCATTTTGGCAGTTATGTTACAGATATACATAAATATCTGTTACACTACGTAATAAACCCTATGTTATGTTTACTACGCTCGTTAATATCGGCTTATTCAATATCAGAAAAAATAGAGGACTGTTTTTTAAGTTATTTCTTTCCTTTTAATGGCTTGAGAGTAATAATAGTCATTTTTTCAAATCACCAAATTACATATTTACTTTTCTTTGACCTTATCACGTAGTTATGTGAATTGTAGGAAAATTGAATAATAACTGCTATAATCCTGCTATACGTGATAAGACATGTTACTTACTTACTGTTAGTAAACTTTTTTGAATTTGGTGTCAATTATAAGTTGCTATCCACAATTTCAAAATTCTTTAAGATTTAAGTCTTTGACAAGTGGTTTGTGGGAAATGGAGTGATTGTATATTTCACAAAATCTGAAGAAATGCTCCAATAAGCATGAATACAATTCAATATGCAAATTAAATTTAATATACTTGTTATCATAAACGTCTTAATGTCAATATATTTACGAAAACCAAAAATATACGTGATTAATCCGATTAAAATAGATTTTTTTTTTAGCTTCACGCTATATCCTGCACACAGCAGGGTAGCCTAGTGTTAAGACACTCCATTCCCCACTTTCCGCCGAATTCGGAGGCATTGCGTGTTAAGTGGCGGAACTTAACGTTGCACTTTTCCTTTAGATTTATTTTAAAATGTTAAAAAATCGCTAAACCATCATATTAATTATATTTTTTTCAATTAATTTTAGAATCCTATTTTTACAAAATCTTAAATTTTAATAAAGCCCTGGTCACCCTAACACTGCTACTGACTGGAGTTCAGCAATATATTGAGTTATTGGCAAAGTTTATGAGTAATTGTTGCTCGAATTGCGGTCTGTTTTGTTTTGACTTGCCTTTGAATTAAATAATAAATTCACCGTTTTAAAATCGATTCAGCAGTTAACTTATGTTTGTGTTAGGTTTAAATGAGCGTATATATTGTTTTCTTTGTTGTCATTAGCTTTACCCCTTGTCCTTCATTGCAGGCTAGACTGAAATAGCCTAGTGTCAAGAGCGTCCTTTCTCCTCCGTCTTCTCGAATTTTAATACCTGTAGAGTGGCGGATCTTAACACCGCGCTGTGACTTATTTATTACCAAAGTAAATAAATTAAAATAATGAAATTATAATCATATCAGTTATACAATACGAATTGCCTCCAATTTAGGAGGAAAGCAGGAAGCGTAATGGCTAGGTTAGGTTATCTATGCTTATATTGCGTGTATAATACATTGCGTGTAGAGTGGCGAATCTCGACGCCGCGCGTTGCCTTTTTTCTAGAGTGGAAAAATGAAAATTATACTATAAAATTTATGATTTTTTTTAGCTTCACGCTGTATCCCGCACACAGCAGGGTAGGCAGAGGGAACCCAGTGTTAAGACACTGCGTTCCCCATTTTCCCCCGAATTCGGAGGCATTGTGTGTTAAGTGGCGGAATTTAACGCCGCGCTTTACCTCGGCACCAGAGCGAAGAAAATGGAAATATTAAATATTTCCACTCCTCGAGTGGGAATCGAACCCACAACCAGTCGTTTACAGTCACACGCTTCTGCAACCGGGCGACGACTGGCCACATATATGATCTTATCAGTTATATAATACGATATAATTCAAATTCGGGCGGACAGCATAGAACAGGGTATCTTATATATTTTATCTGTCTATCTTGCTTTGGGAAAAATTGATCAGTTATTTGACCTAAAAATCGAATCTGCGAATACCTGCTATAAACTCACTGTAATAAGCATTCCAGCTTTTTGTGTCATTCCGTGCGCTTAATACATAATGATGGGTAATTGCGATCGTGGATTATTACAATAAATGGACAAATTTCAATTTTGTATGATAGGTACTTTGTATTTCCCTGCGCGTTATTAAATTCCTTTAGCCACCGATATTCGAATATTTTTATAGTTTTTTTTTTAATACTAGCTTTAGTTTTTGGGTTTTGTCGTTAAAATTTAATTTTTGTTTGAAGTTTACGTAATATTTGCGCACTCACCAGTCGTTTACAGTCACACGTTCGTGCCACTGCGCCACGACTGGCCTCAAATAAACATCACGTTTTGTCTTACAAGACAAATCATTTTACCGAGTGAAAATCGAATTTATAACCATCACGTACAAATTAACTTTTCCACTGTACCACTATGGTGTTGAAGAATATTTTTTCTTTATTTTTCCAGTTTCACCATCTTTTTCCCATAGCGAGGCACGTAGAGAGAAGTTATTGCTAAAACACTCCGCCCTCTGTAGAATAATTATTATACGCAAAACCACAAGCAAAAGCTAGTCAATAGTAATTACAAGTTGGCTTATTACACACGCCGGTACGCTGTCTGCTCGAACTTTCGCGTAAACTACTTGTTACCTGCATGTTGGGTAAAGCTTATTTCAAACTTAGAAACAAAAACTAATACAGTAAAGTGTGAAGCTTTATCCCGCACAGCCAGTAGGTAGGTAGTCTGAGAGAGCATAGTGTCAAGTCCGAAATCGAGACAGCCAAAGCTACTGGAAGGAAAAGTAAAGGGGAAGCAGCTTTTGTTATTTCTGTAAATTGTATGTCTATAGAAGTAAATAAAATTTGAGTATCTGTTATATGATCTTTTGTTGTCGCGATTACTACACATTTTGATATGAAACTATTTTTAACCGGATTAATCGCGTATATTTTTGGTATTCGAAAATACATTTTTAGAAACCCGACGTTTCGAACACTTCACAGTAGTCCGTGGTCACAGGTAGACTACCTGAGAGAGACTACCTGAATTGAGTATCTGTTTCAAATATTAAAATAAATACATGTGATGTATACACATACTGAGGTAATATTTTGTACAATTTTTGTCTGTCTGTTTGTTTGTTCTCACTAATCTCTGGAACGACTGGGCTGATTTTGACGGGACTTACACTAATTAATAGCTGATGTAATAAAGTGTAACTTAGGCTTAGAATAATATTTATTTTGGTTAAAGTCATGAGCACAGCTAGTTATTAATAACAATATAACTACGAATTTTTACTAATATAAATAATTATCTGGTTAGTCTGAAATAAGCCTAAACGAATTATCTATTCTGTTGGAACAACGTCAACTTAGCCACGGATTAAGCGAGTAAGTGAGTAAGGAAATCGACCACACACAGTGTTTTTTACCTTTACGCTCAATATTACCGTTACCGTTATCTTAAACGGTGGTTCTCAATTCGAATCAGATCATTATTTCTGTTTTATTGAAAACTAAGTGTGAACGCGAGGGATCTGACTTTGACTCTTAGAAGACTATAGAAGAATGATTCTTGAAAAAGACGTTTTCCTAAGTGTGGAATAACACTTTATAAATGTTTAAAAGAATGATTCTTGTTTTGAAATTACTCGCGTATATTTTTGGTATTCAAAAATACAATCTTAGAAAACGCGACATTTCAAACACTTTGCAGTAGTCCGTGGTCATAAGTACCTAGGTTGGGGTGGCAGGTGAATGTGTTTTCGAATACCTACTAAAAATATACGCGATTAATCCTACTAAAAATAATTGCATTTCAAAATGCGTAATAATCGCGAAAACAAAAGATTTTATTTAATATTTATTATACCAGTATTATTTTTATTTCTCCACTCTCGTACTTAAGGCACTCCTTTCCGCTTTTTGCCTGAAATCTAGACATTGTGCATTATGGCGGAAATCATCGCCGCGTTTTGTCAAGGAACGTGAGCGAAGAAATGTAAATTTGCGTAGGCCCCAAGAGGCCTCGTATAGCATGGTCAGAGAGAATTTAGTGTTATCATATAGAAACCGAAATAGACAGATTTTATGTTAAGTAGCGGAGCTCAACGCCGCGTTTTGTCTCCATTCTATCAATTCTTCTAAGTGGGAGTTGAACCCACAACCATTACGCTTCTAGCCAAAGGCCAAGATCAAAACCACCATTGTGTCACGACAGCCTTTTAGATTATCAAAAAAGTACATAAGTTTTTGCTTTTATATTTCTTATATCAGTCAAAAAACTAAATTGAAACACCGGAAGTTGAAACTTAACACGATGTCTGATCAAACTGAATAGTCTCGGATTTTGATATCACATCCGCTTCTGTTAAGGACAGGTAAACGGGTTACCTCAAGTATTTGTAGTACGGATTAAGTATTTATAGTAATTTGGCGTGAATTTTAAGAATTACTGTTTTTAAGCTTCACTCTGCATCCCAGACAGAGGGAACCTAGTGCTAAGACACTCCGTTCTCTACTTTCCGCCAAATTCGGAGGCATTGCGTGTTAAGTGGCGAAACTTAACGCCGCGCTTAATCTCGACACAAGAGCGAAGAAAATGGATATATTAAATATTTCCACTCCTCGAATGGGAATCGTATCCACAACCAGCCGTTTACATTCACACGCTTGTGCCAATGCACCATGACAGGCTCCAACACACAGTCTGACAAATTTACTGTTGATTTTACGTGATTTTAATATTTTCTTCAGAAGCCATCATGGCTCAGTGTAAGAGTGTCTGATTGTAAACGCATTTGATCATGGGTTCGATTTCAGCTCGAAGGAATGATTATATTTAAGTTACTATTTACTTCTTAGCTCTAGGGAAAATAAAAGCTTTAGGTGCACACGTAGCCTTTTGAATTCTGACGGAAAGTGAAGAACATATTCGCTCTTACTATCCTGCTATACGAGAGAGAAAAAAAACAAAAAAAGCTGTCTATTTACTTCCTTTGTTCTTCGTAAAAGCTCAGTTAATTACTTATTCAGTTTGTATATATTTAAAATTTTACACTGTAAAAAAAATGGTATCATAAATTATCTTTGTCTTAACTATCAAAAGCTAAATCACTCCACGGAAGTCAAAACTTAACATGACAGCGAACCGGAACACATCATAAAATATTTGGCGGTTCGTCTTAGACATGATAGTGGTCGCGAGCCAGTCGGAGAACGAATCTCCTACCACCAAACTACTGGGTTACCTGCCTTTTACGGGACGCTACCCAGCTGCGGGGGGGCTGTATTCTTAACCCGTCCCCCCACGGGAAGAAAGGGTTTAAGCTAAGGAGGTCAATTTAAAATACAACAGCCTAAGTTCACTATAGTTTCCCAGTTCTAGTGAACAAGATGAAACGCGGCGTTGACTCGGCACGTGCCGCCTTCAATTTGGGTGGAAAGTAAAAAAAATGCCATTATTTTTTCCTTCCCACAGCAAAGTAGTCAGAAAGAAACTAGTGTCAAGAAAATCTGTTCTCCACTTTCGCGAAATCAAGACATTGCGTGTTACAGCGAAACTTAACGCCGCGCTTTGCCTTAGGTACCAGAGCGGAGAAATAAAAGTGATACATAATCACTCCTTCAGGTGGGAATCGAACCCACTACCATCGCGGTTACAATCACGACGACCTCATGGCTCATGGTTTATGCTTAAAATATTTTTTATTTCTCTTTTATGTAGATGCCTAAGACAGTAAGTTTCACCAATAACAATAATCATACTTTCTAATGGGAATCAAACCCACTACCATCTTGGTTACAGTCAGGCGCGATCACACTACGCCATTATACTACTGCTATACTAAAAACAATACAAGAATAACTGCCAAAAAAAGCCTTAATTTCCGTTCAATCGACTGAAATGCGATACCAATATCCAAAACAATAAATACAAACCGACTGTCGATTCTGAATTATTAATCACCCTTGTAACGCTAACGTGTTTGTGAAATAATTACGATTTTGTACTGTACATATGTACGTACATATATACATGGGCCAGTCGTGGCGCAGTGGCACAAGCGTATGACTGTATGTGGAAATATTTAATATTTCCAAATTTCCTCGCCTGGTGTCGAGGCTAAGCGCGGCGTTAAGTTCCGCCACTTAACACGCAATGCCTCCGAACGGGGCAGAAAGTGGGGAACGGAGTGTCTTAGCACTAGGTTCCCTCTGCCTACCCTGCTGTGTGCGGGATACAGCGTGAAGATAAAAAAACTACATATATACATTATAAAAAAAATTACAAATATATGTATGTATACATGTATACATACATACATATATATAAAAAACTACATGTATATATATGTATGTATACATGTATACATACATATATTTGTAACTTATCTATTGGTTTAATTATTTAACTATTGTTTCCTATATATTATACAAGCAAATCATTTGATGTGGGACTGTCTCTGGAAAGATAAACGATTTTGTATTGAACGTACATATATACATACTCGTACATATACCTTAACCATCGCTTTAATAATTCTATAGTTTCACGCTGTATCTCGCACACAGCAGGGTAGGCAGAGGTAGGCCGTTCCCCTCTTTCCGCCGAATTCGGAGGCATTGCGTGTTAAGTGGCGGAACTTAACGCCGCGCTTTGCCTCGACACTAGAGCGAAGAAAATGAAAATATGAAATATTTCCACTCTTCGAGTGGGAATCGAACCCACAACCTCTAAATATCTATATAGGATTACGTGTTTAATTTCAACACAGTGCAGTGTCAAAGCAGAAGTTAGCGGCTTAGTAAACAATAATTAAGTTAGAACTCAATCTGCAAGCTACGTAGGTGATTGTTTTAAACTTAACTAAACTGAACTTGGACCGAGCTTTCGGTAGTAATCCCCTGAATTAGTAGTAGTAGTAATATTGTAGTAAGTTGAATAGAATATTGTATAATAATACTAGAATATGGATGGGCTTTATTAATAATTAGCGGCCCGCTCGCAGCTTCGCCGCGTTGTCTACGTGGCTGTTTCGGTATATTGCAACCCTCGGTAGTGGATTTTTGAAAAATAAAGTAGCCTATGTTTAACCTTGGATTATCAACTATATATATGCCAAAATTCATTACAATCGGTCAAGCTGTGTAGATTTTTCATATAAACTTTCATCCCCTATTTCAACCCTTTAGAGGTTGGTTTTGAAAAACTGAGTAGCCTATGTTAGACCCAGTCATTTTTACTACCTTCATTCTAAATTTCATCCAAATGGGAACAGTGAAAGCGTGACAGACAAACACACAGACATTCGCATTTATAATATAAGAATGGATTATTTTAATATTTTTCAATGCAGTTGTTTGTCTTTTTCTTTATCTAAAGCAGAATGAGAATAATTTTGATTAGAATAATTGTAGAATCTCATCCACATTCACGGGTTGACTGAGAGAGATCTCTTCAAGAGATAAGTCCACCTTTGTACTAATGTTTTATTTGTGCTCTCCTATGTATTTTCGTTTTATTTTATGTGCAATAAAGAGTATATATTATATATAACTTATTTAAAATATTATTATTATTACTAATACTCCCCGAGTGATAGAACGAATCTATATTCATCTCGTTTACAGTCAGATCTATTTCTACTGTGTATAATGGAAGAATGAAGATAATAAGAATAAGATGTGGCCAGTCGTGGCCCAGTGGCACAAGAGTGTGACTGTAAACGACTGGTTGTGGGTTCGATTCCCACTCGAGGAGTGGAAATTATATTTCCATTTTCTTCGCTCTAGTGTCGAGGTAAAGCGCGGCGTTAAGTTCCGCCACTTAACACGCAAGCCTCCGAATTCGGCGGAAAGTGGGGAACGGAGTGTCTTAATTCTAGGTTCCCTCTGCCTACCCTGCTGTGTGCGGGATATAGCGTGAAGCTATTTAATTTTTGATTTAATTTTAATTTATAATGGAAGAAAAAATCATCTATATATGTTGTCTAGCTCTAGACAACGTACAGTGTTGAGTTCCACCACTCAAAAGCAATGTCTCGATTTCAGGCAGAAAGTGGAGAACGGAGAGTCTTAACTCTAAGTGCCTCAGCCACTTTTCTATGCGGGAAGCGTCAAGCTAAAAAATATAAACTTAATAACAAATTTCATACTCCTTAGTCTGCATATGCAGTCTTCGCGATGTAACAGGTCGGAAACTTCTTCATATATTTAAAATAATGATTTTTGTTATATAATAATATATTAAAAAAGTTATTTTAGAAAACTTATAAAATTTTATCATATCGGAATTCGAACCCGCACCTCTTATAAACCGTCCAAGCGCTCTGACTGCTATGCCATGCGTATAATAAAAATATTTTTATTATACGCATGGCATGGGCCAGTCGTGGCCCAGTGGCACAAGCGTGTGACTGTAAACAACTGGTTTTGGGTTCGATTCCCACTCGGGGAGTGGAAATATTTAATAATTCCATTTTCTTCGCTCTGGTGCCGAGGTAAAGCGCGGCGTTAAGTTCCGCCACTTAACACGCAATGCCTCCAAATTCGGCGGAAAGTAGGGAACGGGGTGTCTTATCACTAGGTTCCCTCTGCCTACCCTGCTGTGTGCGGGATACAGCGTGAATTAATAAAAAAAAAAATATAACGTTTTCTAAAAAGTGTTTTTCTATTTCCTAATGAATAACACTTTAAACTGTTAAAAGCAATAATATATTGTTGAAATCGACGTTTTAAATACTTTTACTTTAGTTGGCTTGTAGGAAATGTAAGTTATAGAATAACAAACAAACGCTGTAGATCCATTATTACTACAAAATAGTATTAACGCGATCTATTTCTTATCAAGCTTAGAAATAATGCTGTTCTTCCACTGAATGCAGACGTTACTTAGATATATTTTTGCTTTTTTTTGCAATTTTTTCTCTCTCTTTTTATCTTTCGCCGCTTTTCTTTACTAACTAAAAAAATAAAAATTAAATAGCTTCACGCTATATCCCGCACACAGCAGGGTAGGCAGAGGGAACCTAGTGTTAAGACACTCCGTTTCCCACTTTCCGCCGAATTCGGAGGCTTGCGTGTTAAGTGGCGGAACTTAACGCCGCGCTTTACCTCGACACCGGAGCGAAGAAAATGGAAATATAATTTCCACTCCTCGAGTGGGAATCGAACCCACAACCAGTCGTTTACAGTCACACGCTTGTGCCACTGGGCCACGACTGGCCACAACACATTTACTAACTATATGTATAGAACGACTATGTGTATAGAACACAGCAGTGATAGCTTCGTAACGTTGTTATTTCTAGCTTCATGTCAGCTTGCTATTATGAATGCAATACTATTTATACTATTCTACCCTTGCAGATTATTATATTTTTTTTTTAGCTTCACGCTATATACCGCACACAGCAGGGTAGACAGAGAAATGATTTTTAAATTTTCGTTTCTTCGCTCCGATAATAAAGACAAAGCGACTCAACACGCATTATCTTGATTTTCAGGCGGAAGGTGGAAAACAGAGCGTCTACACATAAGGTCTTTCTGATTATCTCGCTGTGCGGGAAAATACTTGAAGCTGTTATAAACCAAATAGAATTGTCATTTCTATTTCAACAAGGGAAATTTTATTCTAAATGAATACAAAGCTATACTAAGCTATACAACAGTATATAGAATACACTAACAGCTTAACTCACTACTTGTCGGTACAAGTTTTCAGTGAATTTCACCGGAAGTGCCTTTCAGACAGTCGTGTAAACAAGTAACTGCTCTCTATACTTCTATACTATAGTATTGTTGAAACCTGTCTTACTTGTGATAGAAATTTGTAATTGTTAGATGGCTAAGGGTTCGATTCTCGGGAATATTTACGTCTAAATCGGAAGGGATTTAGGATAATATTAATATAATTCAAAGCGTGTTCACTTTGGTATATTTTTTAAAATTATTTTGTTGATTTTGGTTATAGATGACAATAAAGTGTTTATAAATTATTTTACTAGTAGAAAAAATAGTGATTTGAATACGAGGTAGTTGTAGGTACAATACTCACTCTCACTCGGAAGTATTTAAATAATTATCATTTTCCCGCTCATGTCAAACAAAGCGCGGGTTTAAATTACACAATGTCTCTAATATATATTATAAATGGACAACGGAGTGTCTTAAAACAGTACTTTCACCGTCTAAATAAGAAATAGCAAAAATTTTTTTTTTAGCTTCACGCTGTAACCCGCAGGCACCAGAGAACCTAGTGTTACCGTTTCTCCTGCCGTGTCTCCAGTTTTCCGCCCAATTCGGAGGCGTTGCGTGTTAAGTGGCGGAACTTAACGCCGCGCTTTATCTCTAATACCAGAGCAAAGAAAATGGAAATATTGAATATTTCCACTCCTGGAGTGGGAATGGAACACACAACCAGTCGTTTACAGTCACACGTTCGTGCCACTGCGCCATGACTGGTCCCTAAATGAAAAAAGAAATTATTTTCCTATATATATTTAGGAAATAACTTTTTTAAATTTAAAACAACAGATATTTATTTAAAATATCCGACCTTTCGTAGAATTAACCGTCTGTGAACAGCGTCCTCACTGAGCGTGAAATACATTGTTACAATTAATTGTTTTTGATAGCAACTGAGGAAATAAGATTTTAAATGTAAATTGGTCTAAATAATCTATTTGTTAATGTTACGATAATATAACTAAATGATGGAAGTTGTTTTTAAACTGTTTCCGGTCTAGCAACTTTACGTTTTTTTACACATAGCAGAGTAGGCAGAGAAAATCTAGTCAAGACACTCGTTTTAAATAATCTAGCCGAAATCTAGACATATTTTAGAATGTTTATGTATTTGTGGATTCGACTTCCACGCGGGGGCATAATTATATTTTTTAATCACCGCTCTGGTGATAAAATAAAGCGTGTTGTAGAATTCGAACACTTAACTCACAATGTCTCTATGCCGAGTGCAAAGTGGAAAACGGAGCGGATTTAAATATAATCAATATTTGAAAAAGACATTTAAAGAAAACGTATAAAAAATTTGAACGCAGCGGGATTCGAACCCGCGCCTCCTGAATACCGTTCAGGCGCTCTCACCACTGAGCCATGCAGCATACGTTTTCTTTAAATGTCTTTTTCAATTTTCCTAAGTGTCGAATAACACTTTAAAAATGTTTAAAAATATAATCAATATTTCTCCTCTCTACTGATGACACGAAACGCGGCGTTGAGATCCGGTACTCAACACGCAATCTATCGATTTTGATAAAATGATGGTAATAAGACATTTAAAAAAAAGTATAAAAATTTGAACGCAGCGGGATTCAAACCTGCACCTCCTGAATACCGTCCAGGTGCTCTCACCACTGAGCCATGCGTTCTACTACCAGCTGCGTCGAAATTCTTATACGCTTTATTACAACTTATTTTTGTTGTTAGTATTATAAACATTTATTATACTTGTACACATGTTTAGAAGCGAGAATAACATAAATGGCTCAAAAATACACGTTTCATTCACAAAGTCCTAAATAAAATGAAAATATTATAAAATACATATATTATGTACGTATAAGGGAACTGTATTAAAAACTTTGAGAAGGGTTTCTCTTGATAGAACTACTTTAGTTTCCCAAAGCTCGGTCCCAAATTTTGCAATATTTGTGAGAAACTTTGTTTACTTCATATAAATCTTTTAGCTTCACACTTTTCACCGCATAGTAGGGTAATAATAATAATAATAATATAAATACTTTATTGCACACAGAAAAATAAAAATGATACAGGTTACATTAAATAAAAAGTACATAAGAGCATATGTGCAATGGCGGCCTTATTGCTAAAAGCAATCTCTTCCAGGCAACCAACAGTAACGGATTTACTTCAAAAGATCGCAGAAAGGTGCATAAAGTAACGTGTTATACAAATCATACACACATACATCATACATATATGCCTACATACATACAAACATAGGGTAGTTAGTAAGAATCTAGTGACATGACACTCCATTCTTAACTTTCCACCGGAACTCGAGGCAGACTTTAACGCTGTAAAAAGTGCGACGTTAAGGTCGTCTCTACTCTTGTTCAGTATCGAGAAACGAAAATAATGAAGTTATGATCATTTCCTGATTGTGGCCAGTCGTGGCCCAGTGGCACAAGCGTGTGACTGTAAACGAATGGTTGTGGGTTCGATTCCCACTCGAGGAGTGGAAATTATATTTCCATTTTCTTCACTCTGGTGTCGACGTAAAGCGCGGCGTTAAGTTCCGCCACTTAACACGCAAGCGTCCAAATTCGGCGGAAAGTGGGGAACGGAGTGTCTTAACACTAGGTTCCCTTTGCCTAGCCTGCTGTGTGCGGGATACAGCGTGAAGCTAAAAAAGAAAAAAAGATCATTTCTTAGAGTGAGAATCAAACCCAGAACGAATCGCCTACGCCTTGAACACTTAAAACGAAAAGGGAGAACGGAGTATTCTATCACTAAATTATAAATGCTTAAGTGCGTTTATACTAAATAAAAAGTTGTTATTATTCTAAATATGAAAAATAAAAAAAGAGCCACACGCATTTTCCAGCATAGCGGGGTAGTAGGAGCACCTAGTGTCAAGACACTGCGTTTTTTGCTTCCGCCCGTAATTGGGACATTACGTGATGAGGTGCGGGAGGGTGATTGTAAATGCAACTGGTTGTGAATTCGATTTCCACTAGAGGAATAATTAAAATTAAATTAAATAGCTTCACGCTATATCCCGCACACAGCAGGGTAGGCAGAGGGAACCTAGTGTTAAGACACTCCGTTCCCCACTTTCCGCCGAAATCGGAGGCTTGCGTGTTAAGTGGCGGAACTTAACGCCGCGCTTTACCTCGACACCAGAGCGAAGAAAATGGAAATATAATTTCCACTTCTCGAGTGGGAATCGAACCCACAACCAGTCGTTTACAGTGACACTCTTGTGCCACTGGGTCACGGCTGGCCACTAGAGGAATGATAATATTTAATATTTCCATTTTTTTCACTGTGATGTCGAGGCAAAAACGTGGCGTTGAGTTCCACGCAATGCTCCCAAAATTCGGCGGTGCGTGGGGAACGGAGTGTGTTAACACTAGATTCCCTCTGCCTACCCTGCTGTGTGCGGTATACAGTGTGAAGCCAAAAGTTCGTGAGTATTATTATATTTTAAGTATGATAATGCATCTTTTAATGCTACATTATCTAAAATTAAACAGAGATTACACTTGGCTCGCGGCCAACTAATTACTTATTGTTAGGTTATGTTCTAGTTGCACTGACACTTCTGTTGACATTCGCTTTGAGATCATGTCACATGGATTTTTAGATATTTTATAATATTACTAGCGGGATGCTTGTGGCTTTGCTCGCCTGAAGCACATCACCATAAGTTTTTTTAGACTCATGCTGTATCCCGCACACTGCAGGACAGGCAGAAGAAACGTAGTGTTAAGACAATTCGTTCCTCATTTTTAGCCGAATTCCAGAGGCACTGCGTGTTAAATGGCGGAACTCAACGTCGCGCTTTGCCTTTATACCAGAGCAAAAACACTGGAAATAATTTAGTAAAGTTATTTCAATTCCTCGAGTGGAAATCGAATCCATAACCAGTCGCGTTACAGTCTAGTAAAAAAAATATTATTCGGGCGCAAAGTGGAGAATGGAGTGTCTTGATTCTAACATTTGTCTACCCCGCTATGCGATGAAAAGCGTGAAGCTGTATAATAAATTATATGTAAATATAAAAAGATAATTTCTTGAGTATTACGAAAATAATGACAATTACATGTTTACTGCCATTACATTTAATTCTGTAGAAAACTTTTGGGGACCAATAGTGGCGCAGGGGCACAAAGTGTGACTGTAAAAGTAACTGATTGTGGGTTCTATTCCGACTCGAGGAGTTATTTAATATTTACACTTTCTTAGCTCTTGTCGAGGCAAAGCGCGGCGTTAAGTTCCGCCATTTAACACGCAATTCCTCCAGAATTCGGCGGAATATGAGGTATGGAGTGTCTTAACACTAGGTTTTTTCAGCCTATCCCGCCGTATGCGGTATACAGCGTGAAGCTAAAAAATGACTAAACTTTTTGGTCAGTTTACCAGCTTTTTTTACGACAAATAAGGCAATTAAGAGCTTTTACATTAACAATGAGGTGATTAAACGCATTATTCATGTCCCGTTACAAAGCGGATGTGCCTCAGAGTGCAGCAGGACAATGACGTCGATATGATAATTTAGTGCATTTTCACCTTCCGTCATCGTTACTGTACGATTGTGGTGCAAGTTATAGGAGAATATTTATAAAATATATTGATAATTCTAAAATTAGGGGCCAGTCGTGGCGCAGTGGCACAAAATGAGACTGTAAAGCGAGTAGTTGTGGGTTCGATTCCCACTCGAGGAGTGGATATATTTAATAATGCCATTTTCTTTGCTCTGGTATCGAGGCAAAGCGCGGCGTTCCGCCACTTAATTTGGTGGAAAGTGGGGAACAGAGTGTCTTAGTTTCCCTCTGCCTACCCTGCTGTATGCGGGATACAGTGTGAAGCTAAAAGAAGAAAAAATATATTTTAGTTATTCCCCCAACTGGAAATCGATCCCGATACCATCACGTGCAATCACATGCTGAGCTATGATGGTTTCTAAATCTTATCAAATATCCTAATATTTGGTTTAGTAATATTGTTTACTAAGAATTCTCAATTATAATTTGGATACATGAAATGACGTCTTGAAATCCTCAATACTTTTTCTTTACGTCCTCTATTATCGTCACTCTTCTTCTATCTGGCCACTATCCCAGCATTAGCCAGGGTCTGCTTTCCTGCTCAACCTCCTCCACTTTGCACGGTCTTTGGCATCTCTATTATCATCAGTATGTTCTTGAAATATTGTAATTCATACAGACAAGAGCTGTAAGAAGTTCAATGCTCACTACGTCAATTTTTTGTATTATTATTGTAACTTTTCTTACCAGCGAGAATTCTTGTTAACAATGACTTAAATGTACGAATATTTAGACTAAGTTAAACAAAATTTCGATAAATTACTTACATTAAAATATTTAATTTTAAAAAAGGGGCTTAGAAATGTTTGCTAGGAACACAAATGTTTGGCGCCCTATTCCCACCAGGACAAATAGCGAAATTAATGTTTTTTTTTTTTTTTTTTAGCTTCACGCTGTATCCCGCACACAGCAGGGTAGGCAGAGGGAACCTAGTGTTAAGACACTCCGTTCCCCACTTTCCGCCAAATTCGGAGGCTTGCGTGTTAAGTGGCGGAACTTAACGCCGCGCTTTACCTCGACACCAGAGCGAAGAAAATGGAAATATAATTTCCACCCCTCGAGTGGAAATCGAACCCACAACCAGTCACACGCTTGTGCCACTGCGCCACGACTGGCCACATAGTCATTTTTCTTTGCTTATAACTTGCACCAAACACCAGTACACGTGTTTATGTGAATTATAATACATTTATACTGTCATTATGTCTCGTATTATATATTCACTATTGTTACAACCCATTTTATGGAAAGCCATGCATAATTAACATAAACCTAAACTGAACTAGCCGTAGCGGTGCGCTTTAGTAAAGATATATGGTAGAGTATGTTTTGAAAATTGGAGTAGAATTTGTTTAACTGTTAACACGATGGTTGTCGGTTCGATTCTCACCAGGTGGAGAGATATTTAAAAATTTGAACGCAGCGGGATTCAAACCCGCGCCTCCTGTATACCACTTAGGCGTTTTTTAAATGACCTTTTTAGATATTTTAATTATTTGTATTGCAATGATTTTATACTATTTTAATATCTCAACACGCAATGTCTCGATTTATTGCGGAAGTTGGAGTACGAAGTGTTATGACACTTTGCTTCTTTCTAAATGTCCTGCTATAAGGGAAAATAGATAATCGTTTTGAAAATTGAAACTTAAATTGTCCTTTGTAAGTCTTGGTTGTAGGTTAAAATACTATACAGGTTATTTAAAATACGTTTTTTAGTAGTGAATTAAATTGGAAAGGAATTCTAAACATTCTCTTAATGAGAATTAAACTAAAATAAATATTGAAAAATCTTGAAATTATTTCGACACATGAAACTTTCATTATTGACATAATATTAGCTGAACAAGGTACAAGAAAAGCTGCTTCACTCTTTTTCTCCGTACAGCAGGTTAATCAGAGAGGGCTTCTCGCCTGTAATGGAGAAAATGCTGTAGGATGCCTTACCAGCGTGAAGAAAGGAAGATAATTAACATACCACGATTCAAACGTATTTACAGTCAGGTATTGTCTTACTGCGCCACGATGGCCTCTTAAATATTGCATCAAAATTATGAATAAAAAAAGTCTTTTAATAACCAATAAATTATTTTATTAATTGAGCTAAAATATTATCTGGTAAAAAACTTAAAAGTATTCCTATTAGTTTAAAAGTCAAGTATTTAATTAAGTATTTAATTTTAACCATGCAGATTAGCGTAATGCGTTCTTCATATCCCATCTTTTGAAAGACACTGGATGTTTAAGCGGCAGTGATCAGCGCCGTGCTTTGTCATATCAGAATAGATCAATCAAAAAAGAAAACGAATACTTTTTTTTTTAGCTTCACGCTGTATCCCGCACACAGCAGGGTAGACAGAGGGAACCACTTTCCGCCGAATTCGGAGGCATAGCGTGTTAAGTGGCGGAACTTAACGCCGCGCTTTACCTCGACACCAGAGCGAAGAAAATGAAAATATTAAATATTTCCACTGCTCGAGTGGGAATCGAATCCACAACCAGTCGTTTACAGTCACACGCTTGTGCCATTGGGCCACGACTGGCCACATACGCGAATACATCTAACAACCAAAATAGAACCCATGACCATCGTTTCCAATCAATAATTTTGTCTTTAAAAAAGTGTGAAATGAAAATTCTAGTTTTGTTTCATGCATTCTCTCACTAACAATAAGTATATCTACCTATAGAAACGAATGGCAAATAACTGAGCGACTGCGCGCGCGGAACTCGCTGAGCTTGCCAGGCATGCCTGTGTAGGAATCTTTCATAAAACCTTAAACGCACTCCTTTGTATTTATGGACGTTTGATAATATGCAATATCTTCTTTAATAAAGTATGTTTTTTTATTTAGTTTCACGCTGTATCCCGTACATAGCAGGGTAGGTAGGGAAGCTAGTGTTAAAGCACTCCGTTTCCCATTTCCGGTGAAATTTGGAGGCATTGTGTGTTAAGTGGCGGAATTTAACGCCGCGCTTTGCCCCGCGCCAGTTGCGCTTACACTTTGTGCCCACAAGCCACGACAGGCCTCAATATTTCCTAGATTAGTAGAAGTATGTTAAAAAACAGGTGGAAACCTGTTTAATGATTTTAATGTTTTTACGCATTTATCACGTTAACGAGAGTGGTTACAGAAAACGTAGTAAAAGCTTTCAATTTTTTAACCTTTTTAAATAAGATTTTTTTTAAAATGAATTTTGGTATATTTATTTTAGTTACATTTGTATATTTAGTATTTTTTTGAAACCAGTATTTATAAAACTTTGAATATGTTGACGTATTATCCTTTTTTTTTTTTTTTTTTTTTTTTTTTTTTTTTCGTCAGGAAATCCGTTACGGATACCAGCCCGAGTGGGGACCCGGGACGTGGTTATGTGGGACTCCGGTGAGGCAAGATGGTAACGCCGCCGTTACCCACTAAAACCTGACGGTGCTCCTTCTCGACCGCCACTTGCCGGGCCACGGGGACCGAATCAATCGTCCGAGGACACCGGCGGCGGGAGCCTGCAAGGCACGTCGCGGAGTCAAGGGTGGTGTAGGTCACCCTCGACGGCCTGCTCGGAGTAGCGCACGGGAGCAACCGCGCGCGCCTACTCGGGCCAGGTGAGTAGGCGGTCAGCTAGCCCCACGCTGACCGCCCTCTGGCCGGTTAGGGCGGAAGGCGACGATCATGTGCCGCCCTCCGGCGACCCGGTCGTTGGCGGCGGATGGCGAGGTTGGAGAAGACCTCCCTCGCCCGTTCCGCCGCCTCCTTCTCGAGCACCACCGCCTCGCAGAAGGCTACGACCGCGTCCCACGACCTCTCATTCTCCACCATGGCCTTCACCACGGCCGGAAGGGAGAGGTCGTCCCCAATGACGCCGCGCAGAGCGCGGCGTTGAGACGCCCATGCTGAGCACACCTCCAGCGTGTGCTGGGCCGTCTCCTCGAGACAGTCGTCACAGTGGTGGCAGCGAGCGTCGGGCTCCCTCCCAGCGATCCGACACAGGTACTTCCCGAAACAACCATGCCCCGAGAGAACCTGTGTGGTGCGGAAAGTTAGAACGCCGTGACGCCTCGCTAACCACCGGCGGAAGACAGGACGAACTGCCTCGATCGTCAACCGGCCGGCGGATGGAGTTGCCAGCCGGGACTCCCACACTTCGTATGCGGCTTCCCGCGCCTCCTCACGTAGTGCTGACTCTACCGGGTCCCCGGTGCCCAGGCCTCGGCGCCGGAAATAGACCGACGCTAGGACAACGGCTTCCAGGTCCCACGGCAGGACTCCCGCCAACACACACGCCACCTCACCGGAGATGGTCCTGTACCCCCGTATCACCCTGATGGCCATCACCCTCTGCGCCCTACGCAGCAGGGGGACGTTGCGCCTGTTCAGGGCGTCCGCCCATACGGGAGCACCGTACAGCGCCATAGAGCGGACCACTCCGGTGTACAGCCGACGACTCGACGCGCACGGCCCACCCACGTTGGGCAAAAGACGCGCCAGAGCCGCCGCTGTCTTCAGCAGCTTCGGGACCAAGGTTGTAAAGTGGTCCCGAAAGCTCCATCGGTTGTCCAAGACAAGTCCGAGATACTTCATGCTCCTCTTCACGTCGATCTGCACACCGCCGACGACGATGTGGGCATCCGGTGGTGCGGCCCTCCTCGGAGCATTGAAGTAAATTGCCTCAGACTTGTCTAAGGCAACCTCCAAACCCAGCCGTTGAATCCGCCCGACGACCTGGGCAACTCCCACCGTCGCGAGCACAGCGGCCTCGCTATAGGTCCTCTGCTGCGCCAACACCAGCGTATCGTTGGCGCAGCAGAGGACCTCCACCCCGTTTAGGGTGTTGCCCCGCAGCACCCAGTCATAACCGATGTTCCACAGGAGCGGGCCTAGCACCGATCCCTGTGGAACACCGCATGACACCTTCCAGGAGCCCCAGCCATGATAGTGCCTCCTCAATGCAGGGCCAGGGAATAGAGTTAAAAGCGTTAGCGATGTCTAAAGACACCGCTAAAACTCCGTCACCCCGGGCCACTGCCTCCTGCGTATGGGTCTTCACCTGCAGCATGGCATCCACCGTAGAACGTCCACTACGGAAACCATACTGACGGTCCGAGAGATCTGGACCTGTCTGCTCGAGGTGCTGGATCAGCCTCGCTGCCACCACTCGCTCGAATAGCTTGGCGATCTCACTTAAAAGCACTATCGATTCAATTTTTTAACCTTTTTAAATAAGATTTTTTTTAAAATGAATTTTGGTATATTTATTTTAGTTACATTTGTATATTTAGTATTTTTTTGAAACCAGTATTTATAAAACTTTGAATTTGTTGACGTATTAGCCTGAATTACCTTAAATTATCGTGTAAAATAGTGTATATAAGTAAATCTTATCATTATTATACAAATAATTTTATCATGCCATAGTTGTCCGTCTATTTGCAAAACAGATTTCTTTAGAATATTCCTTACGAATCTTATTATAAATGCGGACTCATCGGAATGCAGAATGCCGGTATGCCGGCAAATTTGTTAGGCTAAGAAAAAGGAAATTTATTCTTATAACGGACATGATATAAAACACTATACAGCTATGTTAAAAGCAGCTTCTCCTACGTAACAGGGTAGTTAGAGAGAGCCTAGTGTTAAGACACTCCGTTCCACATTTTTGATTCGAAATCGAGATATGGCGTGATTAGTAGTAGACCCCAACGCCACGCTTTGTTTCTCACCAGAGCAGAGAATTAATATTTTTTTCAGGTTCACGCTGTATCCCGCACACAGCAGGGTAAGCAGAGGGAACCTAGTGTCACTCCGTTCTATACTTTCCGCCGAATTCGGAGGCATTGCGTGTTAAGTGGCGAAACTTAACGTCGCGCTTTGCGATACCAGAGCCAAGAAAGTGGAAATATTAAACATTTCTACTCCTCGAGTGGGAATCGAACCCACGTCGAAACGAACTATTCATATAAACTGTTAATCTCATTGTATGCGTGTTATTTTGTTCAGAATATTGCTTATATTTTTAACATTATTTTCTTAACGACAATGTCAAAACAGAGTGAGGTATTGAACTCTGCTTTAGAACAAGTAATGTAACTTTAGGGCTCTTATAACAGAGTCTTATAGCAGGAGCTACCTTAATCTTAGGTAGGTTTCATTGCTACTCAGGGGAATGGTCTGTTTAAATTATATTATAAGTATATATATATTAGTTTTTCATTATAGTGCCTAAAATAAACCTTAATTTTAGGTGCAAAGTGGAGAATGGAGGGCGTTGAAACTAGGTCTCCCTAACCTGGAGCCTTTCGTCATTTTTTTTTATTTACAATCTTTATATATTACACGTTTTCCACTTCCCATTTAGTTTTAGATTGAATTACTTTATTTTCAAGTTTTTTTCTTATACAAAACTTTACAGTAACGCAAAAACTTTTGATTTCTATACACATAAGTTCAGAAAAATGGAAACTAATTCCCAGTAACATTGACTTTCTATTAATAAATAAAACACAATGTTCCTTCACAATATCAAATCAAAGAAAAAGCGTAGAAACTTTGTACCAATGAAATTTCTATTTAGAGCTGCATCATAGCCAGACTGGATCTAATAAAGCATTGGGTACAACTGCTCGTGTGTACTGTATGCAGTATACACGAACTGCATTTGTAGCCTGTGTGTGGATGCAACAAGTTATGAGCGGTAGCGATTTACAATATAACCTTAATAAGTTATTATAATAGCCATTTTAACTTAAGTAGCTACTATCTTATAATTAAAACTTTTATCTTCTCTCTTGCCAAACGATTTTTTGTAGAGTAATCTTTGGGTAGCAGAAATTTGTAAAAATCTCTCTACAGAGATGCTAACAACAAAAATAAGTTGTAATAAAGCGTATAAGAATTTCGACGCAGCTGGTAGTAGTGCGCATGGCTCAGCGGTGAGAGCGCCTGGACGGTATTCAGGAGGCGTAGGTTCGAATCCCGCCGTGTACAAATTTTTATACGTTTTCTAAATGTCTTTTTCATTTTTCTAAGTCTGAAATAACACGTTAATAAGTGTTTAAAAGTAATATGATATATACTACAATTGTAATACACTTGTATTAGTGATTTCAAGATCCTTGTTGTTTTCAAAAAAACAAGATAGCAAGAACAAATTTAAAAAAAAACACTGTTGAAAAATATGCAGCTGGACGTTTATCTTTTGTGCATAATATGCAATAAGAACTGGTGTCAATTATTGTATGGTATGTATTTCTACCATAATTGAAAACTTTAAGTCCTGAGAGGCGTAGCTCAACGCTGCTCTCGATACTGTACACTTACAAACAATGATAGTAGCATACACCACTAAAATGATAACATAATAAAACCAGTAAAAATTTTATTATAAATCGCAAATTTCTTATACATTGTACCGCACAAGTAAGACGTAATGCAATTTAGACGGGCGATAACTTATTTTGACTATGAGAAAAATTGTATTTACTTTATACAAGAGCAATATTGACGCTTTATTTAAACAAGACGGAACAAGATGCAGGTCTATATCAAGTCTAGATTGAGTTCAGTTAGAATTTCTTCAACTCAATATTTCAAATTCAGGCGAAGTATGGAGAGATTTTCTTGACGCTAGGTTTTCTCAGCCAATGCAAGAAAAAGCGTGAAGATAAAAAAAAGTATTAGGGGAATACCAACCAGCTCCCTAGGAGATCATTCAAGCGCCCATCTAATTTATATAGGTATATGTTTACTTTCCAGAGCATTTTCAAATTTATGCGTTAACTGACGGTAACCAATTCACTGTTTTGTCTCACCATGTAATCTAGACTAGACTGAAAATAAATTCCTAGTTACCAAAATAGTAGTTCCTCGCTTATTTAATTATAGCATGGTAATCAGAGAAAATTTAGTAATTTAGACAGTTAGTGTCATGACATGTCATTACACTCAGTTCCCCACTACATGCTGAAAATCGAGACATTGCGTGTTAAGCGACGGAACTCAACCCGCTCTTGTGAAAGATATAATAAAACAATAAGCTTTGCGTCAGATATAATAATTTAAAAGAACCTACTTGCTTCCACACAAAAACTTAATTTGAATGATTCATACACATACATACATAAGAACTACCCTTGTTTTGTCTTCATACATTTGTAAGGCGGAATATTTTTACCCGCCCACATTTAACATTTATTATAAGGAGTCCTAATGTGAGGCTCACATGCATATTGCATTAACACGTGTTTAAAAACAATGTGACTTTTTGAACCGTTGTATGTTATATACTAGAGATTGTACTAGGTTATTAATATATATGAATGTGTATGTATGTAAATGACTCTTGAAATCTGTCTTATTATATTGAAATATATAATTTTTACTATTATAGATGCGAAAGTAACTCTGTCTGTCTGTATGTCAATCACCCCTAATCTACTGAACCGATTTAAATTAAATTTGACGCATAGATAAACTACAAACTGGGAAAGCAAATAGGCTACTTTTAAATTCGAAAAACGGACTAAATACGGACAGTAAGATAACGGATTGAAATAAGATGAAGGGATGAAAGTTTGTATTGAAATTATATCATTTTAAAGTAGTGTTTTTTAATATTCATATATATTTATGTCACGGACTCCTGGCTTTCGTGTCTTTTTGTTCTCTATGTTTTTTTTAATTTATTGTTAGGGTTAGCTTTTTGTTTTTTCGTTTATTCCTTCTACCATTTTAAAGTTAGAGGCTTGAAACTTATTTAGTAGGCTCTTTATTTGATATATAAATAAATTGTAAAAAGAAATCTTAAAGGGATAAGAATGGGCGACGAAAGTTTTTGTAAGATAATGTCGTCTTCAATTTAAATATAAAGCTTATGGCTCAAAAGGTAAAAACTTAAAACTAAGTTCAAGTTTAAAGAACGCTATTCCTATCCCACATTTTATGTCGCAAACAGATATGTAATTAATGGTAAATTAAAAATAACTTATACTTTTTGAATAAAAAAAATCAAATCAAATCAAAAAAACTTTTTGAAAAGACGTTTGTGTGTTAAAGGTTATTTCCTAATTCAAGATTTTATGAATAATACCACGCCTTGGGACAGAAATGCTCGTTCCATTCAAAACCATAGATCATATTATATTGTAGGTTTCATCCCTTTTTCTAACATAGCAGGGTAATGAGAGCGGAGAAATTAAAATACTAAATTGTAATCATTTCACCAAGTAGGAATCGAATCACTAACCGTCGTATATCTCGTTCTTTTTTTTCTTCTTTTTTTTTAGCTTCACGCTGTATCCCGCACATAGCAAGGTAAGCAGAGGGAACCTAGTGTTAAGACACTCCATTCCCCACTTTCCGCCGAATTCGGAAGCATTAGATGTTAAGTGGCGTGACTTACCGCGCGCTTTGCCTCTGATACCAGAGCGAAGGAAATGGAAATATAAAATATCTCCACTCCTCGAGTCTGAATCAAACCCACAACCGGTCGTTACAATCACACGTTCGTGCCACTGCGCCACAACTGGTCTCAATCAATCAATAAATAAAAATTGATGCTAAAAATGAATTTAGAATATCAAAGATATATTCATGGTACTAGTTCTCAAGAACGTGCATTCAATTCGCTTGCATTTAATCTTATAGTAGACAAATCGAATGTAGTGCATTTCGTCGTCTGCAATTGGTTTTTGCGGGAGAGTGCATCTGTTCAATTGGATGCTGGGTACAGCGTTTACTTGTAATGTGGGTCATTGAAGCTTGTTTCGCTTAGGTTACGGTTTTGGGCAGAATTTAACCGATTTTTGAGCTTTTCAGCTTTTTATTAGAAGAGAGGGCCAGTCGTGGCGCAGTGAAAAAAAGTGTAACTGTAAAGCGACTGATTGTGGTTTCGATTCCCTCTCGAGGGGAGATTCATGCGAAAAGTTTAAAACGGAGTATCTAAACACTAGACTCTCTGTTGTATCCTGCACACAGCAGGGTAGGCAGAGGGAACCTAGTGTTAAGACACTCCGTTCCCCACTTTCCGCCAAATTCAGAGGCTTGCGTGTTAAGTGGCGGAACTTAACGCCGCGCTTTACCTCGACACCAGAGCGAAGAAAATGGAAATATAATTTCGACTCCTCGAGTGGGAATCGAACCCACAACCAGTCGTTTACAGTCACACTCTTGTGCCACTGGGCCACGACTGGCCACAAAACAAAACTGGCTCTATGATAAATAGCCGATTGCTATTATGAATTGTAGCAATATACTGCGGTACATTTGTGAACTGATTTTTGTGATCTGAATAACTTTTTAGGTTATTTATTTGTTCATAGTATCCTATCAATATCTATTTTTAACATTGAAACATTGATTGTTGAGTGACGGAATTCAACGCATTGCTTTGTTTTGCCCTAGAACCAAGAAATGAGAATAATTTAAATATAATCATTTCTCCGAATAAGGAACCACAACCAATCGGGTTTGCAATTAGACATTAAGCTACTACAACCACGTTTCCTGTCTCGAATTCGTGCAATAAAATTGAGAAAGGAGTGTCTGGACACTAGGTTCTCTCTGACTAACTTGCTATGCGAAAAGATGTGTTGTAAGATGACATCAGATATACCTTGACTAGCAAACAAACAATACATATATTTTAAAGAAATATTCTTCACAACTTTGACAAGTAACTTTGTCTTATTTTGTTTTTTTTTAGCTTCACGCTGTATCCCGCACACAGCAGGGTAGGCAGAGGGAACCTAGTGTTAAGACACCCCGTTCTCCACTTTCCGCCAAATTCGGAGGCATTGCGTGTTAAGTGGCAGAACTTTTAAGTGGCGGAACTTAACGCCGCGCTTTACCTCGACACCAGAGCGAAGAAAATGGAAATATAATTTCCACTCCTCGAGTGGGAATCGAACCCACAACCAGTCGTTTACAGTCACAAGCTTGTGCCACTGGGCCACGACTGGCCACACTGGCTTATTTAATTAATATTATTTCACAAGACGTAAAATTATACAAAACCTAACCATTAATTACAACTAAACTACAGTCTATTGTCAATTTAATGGAAAGCACGCCTTCTCTATGTTAGCTCTAAACTTCTAAAGTTTACTCTCCCATACAAAAACCTGTTTAATTTCATTAAAAATAGAGTTCAAAGTAGTTTGCCTAATGTTTTAAATGTTAAGTTTTGTACCAGTCGAGACATATATGACTATATATGTTTATGTTTGTGATTCAAATGCCAGTCTAGGGATTATTTATTTGTATTGTGTATATATACGTTTTTTTAGTCTTAGCTTCTCAAAGGCCATTGTGGTTCAGTAGGATAGCGTCTGACTAAAAAGGTGATTAGTTATAGGTACGATTCCCACTCAGGGAATTATTGTATGTATTTAAATTATTAACATATGCCCGCTGAACAATTTAAATAACTAATGTTAAAGTACAAACTGTACATTTTGCTTCGTAACAACGTTTAGTTTTTTTTTCACATATTCCTTTTTGTACATAATTCTCATTTCAATACATTTATATTTATATAAAAAATACATACAAATATAAATATAAAAAAATAGATCCCCCCCGACGGAGGCTTTACAGCCAAGCCACCGGTGGTCAGGGTGACAGACTGAGGAACCTCCGCACAATACGTGCCGTTCCCAAAATAGCTGCCTTTTGAATCCGACCCTTGATCCAGGCATGTAGCGAAAGCCTCATAAGATGTTGATTGAGGCTCTTCGCTACAAGACCGTTCACACTAACGACTATCGGGACAACTATTGTTGAATCCACATCCCACATGTCGGTAATCTCGTGAGCTAAGTCTATCACATATTCCTTATTATTATATATATTTTTACACTAAATTGAATAAGTTTTGCGTTTGAAGACCAGACATTTTCAACTGCAGAATAACGGCATCTCATGAAGGATGATCATCATGGTAGTCAGAGAGATCCTAGGGTCAAGACACTCTTTAATACACTTTCTGCCCGAAATCGAAACATTGCATGTTGCGTGGTGAATCGACACGCTTTATCTTAGGTATCAACGTTGAAAAATTAAAATAATTTAAAGAAAATCTTTCCCTCCAGGTAGGAATAAAATTGATAACCAATCGCTTTAAAAGCTGTCCTCCTGCACCACGTTTTTTACCCGTGGGGGGTTAAGAATACAATTGCCCCCGCGTCGCTGGGTAGCGTTCTGTAAAAGGTGGGTAACCCAGTAGCTTGGTGGTAGGAGATTCGTTCTCCGACTGGCTCGCGACCACTATCATGTCAAAGACGAACCGCCAAATATCTGATGATGTGTTCCGATTCGATGACATGTAAGCCAGCTTTCCATATTACCACCATCCCCATCCTACCTCCCTCCTTCATCCCCAAGGTCGGCAACGCATCCACAACTCCTCTGGCGTTGTGGATGTCCACGGGCGAAGGTAACCACTTACCATCAGGTGGTCCTTCTGCTCGTTTGCCTCCTTTACTCAATAAAAAAATAAAAAAAGCACCTAAATTTTCTATAATTAATTATAAATTCTATTATCATTACATTTTTACGTGTAAACCCACAAGCAATGCATAGTATTAAAATACTCGTACATACCACGTGTAGAACTTTGTAATGTTATAAATCGCTATTACATTGATGGCGGACTGAAGTGTTTGCGATGTTCAATCAAATGACACTATGACGCACTTTCCTTAAGTGATTGGAACTAGCTGAGTGCCCTAGTTTTGTCTGTTATATAATAGTTCTTAAAAGCTCAATATTAGAAAGCTAAAATTAAATTAAATTAAATTAAATAGCTTCACGCTATATCCCGCACACAGCAGGGTAGGCAGAGGGAACCTAGTGTTAAGACACTCCGTTCCCCACTTTCCGCCGAATTCGGAGGCTTGCGTGTTAAGTGGCGGAACTTAACGCCGCGCTTTACCTCGACACCAGAGCGAAGAAAATGGAAATATAATTTCCACTCCTCGAGTGGGAATCGAACCCACAACCAGTCGCTTACAGTCATTAGAAAGCTTCAAAGTTGTATTGGATGCAAAAAAGCTTTTTAAGGCTGGGAGGAATGTATATATGTACGTACATATATGTTAAGGCCAGTCGTGGCGCAGTGGCACAAGAGTGTGACTGTAAGCGACTGGTTGTGGGTTCGATTCCCACTCGAGGAGTGGAAATTATATTTCCATTTTCTTCGCTCTGGTGTCGAGGTAAAGCGCGGCGTTAAGTTCCGCCACTTAACACGCAAGCCTCCGAATTCGGCGGAAAGTGGGGAACGGAGTGTCTTAACACTAGGTTCCCTCTGCCTACCCTGCTGTTTGCGGGATATAGCGTGAAGCTATTTATTTTTTTTTATTTATATTATAAATAAATAAAAAATACAATAATTTTCCTTTTATGATAGTCTTTTTTTTCTTTTATCATATAATGGTTTTAATTCTTTTATTTTTTTTTATAGGACAAGGCAAACGAGCGTTCGGGTCACTTGATGTTAGGTGAACATTGCCAACGCCTCCGTGTAACACCAGAGGAGCTACAGGCATGTTGCCGGCCTTTGAGGTGGAGGTAAACACGCCTTTTGAAGGTACCCATGTCGTATCGACCTGGAATCACTGCCGCTGGTAAGCCTTTCTAATTTAACTATTTGCATAACAAAGAGTATTTTTAAGTTTACTATATATTTTTTACTTTTTTTTTAAGAAATACGATTTTCGAAATTTAGACGAAGAAATATTGAAATCCCTAGTTCCTAATTAGTGAAGTTCTGGGCAAAGTGGTGACTGGAGTATCTTAACACATTGTTATATTTATTTGTTCTGATGTTCGGGAAAATATAAATAGATAATATGTAGTGACAAAACACTTTGTTAACCCGTTTTTATGATTTTGTTATACATAAATTAATATGTGAAGAGAAACAGAATATCTGTGACACAAATGAATGTTGATTTACTTAAAAATAATATTTGGAAAGGAAATCAATATTGGTCATAATAATGGAATAAAGTTATATAAACAATTAAAATTAACATTGACACATTATGTTTTTGATATTTTTTTCTCTAATATTAATAAAATTAGAGGAGAGCGCCTGAACGATTCAGGAGGAGCGGGTTCGAATCCCGCTGCGATCAAATTTTTATACGTTTTCTAAATGTCTTTTTTTAACTTGAAAATTAATTGAGCTTAGCGAAGCAAAGCTCTTACTGGTCAAGAGTGTGTTTCGTTGTGGTTTAACTCTTCCTGGTCTATTTGTAGTAGACCTGTGAAATTTGGCAGGGATATCGAGCACAGTGTCTTGTGTGCTGAGAAGTTTTATGATGACATTTGTAATTGTAGTTTTTGAATAATTGGTAATTAAATGGTCAAAAAGTGCCCATAGACTTAGATTGTGGAACGTTAAGTGTTATATTAGTGTTAAATGTTTGCTTTTAAAACGTTTTTAATATGTAATAACATTAAATATGTACTTCGCTCAGCTCTTCCCGCCATGCAGAGCCAGGAGGCGGTTCCTAGTTTATCATTTACTATAGTTGAAGTAAACATACGATTTATAACCATAAGTACATAGTGTATGTAACGTAAGGTAACAATATCTATTTACGAAGCTTGCGATATAATCGCATTAAATGATTGAACGGAGCAAACACCGGCCTGTTGTGTTGTTAATTGTAATGTAAACGCTTTATTATGGGAGACGACGTGCTTTGATACTTCCTGTTATGGAAGTAATAGAGTATGTGGTCTGTAAAGGTGGTAGCCAATTCAAATTAATCAATCATATTTAATACTCGTACCAGGGTAAGGGAACCTAAAGTGAGTTATAAAAAATGTACTAAATCTAGACATCATCATAAATAGTTAATAGAGGCCGGTCGTGGGGCGAGGGGACGTAATTATGTCTGGAAATGGGCTAGTTGTGGGTTCGATTCCCACTCTAGGGGTGGAAATATTTAATATTTCCATTTCCTTCGCTTTGGTATCGAGGTAAAAGCGTGGTGTCAAGTCCCGCCACTAACCACACAATGACTTCAAATTCTGCGGAAAATGGGGAATGGAGTGTCTTAATACTAGGTTCCTCCTACCCCACCGTGTGCGGGATTCATTCTATTTATACGTTTAATGCAATTCAAATACATCAAGCATAGACTAAATAATAATATACTCATAACACTCATTACAAACACTGATTTCAAATTCTTAAAAAAATAAAAAAGGTTTATGATTAAGATTTTTTTCCTCTGTTTATCTGGTTCTGCAACTCAGCACACAATGTCTTGATATTTTCGTATAACTCTAGGTCAGTGGTGAGCAAACCTTTTAAACCGGGGGCTAGAAATTTCGAAGGAGGGCCAGAATTTGCTCTCGTTTTTTTGCAACTACAATTCATATAAATCAATTACCACTTAAATTTAAAAATAAATTCAAATTCATAGCGAGCCATATACAATTCAAAAAGGTAGCATATTGTATTTTTTTTATTGTTTTTTTAGCTTCACGCTGTATCCCTTGCGGGGTAGTCAGAGAGAAGGGATCATCAAACGCTACGATCCTTGCATACATCTCTCGCTTCGTCCACTGTCATCAACCTCTTCATACACGCCCTCCGGGGGGTCCTCATGCGTTTTACGTGACCTTCCTTTCTCAAGGTCATATAGTAATTGTTAGTATATTTTTTGTAATCATACTGTTAGTCAGAGAGAACCTAGTATCAATAAACTCGTTTTCCATTTTCCGCCCAACATAAAGGCAATGCGTTTTGACTGGCGAAACTAAACTACTCCACGCTTTGACTTGTTCACTATAGCGGAAAAATAAAAATATTTAAATTATGATCATTGCACCGAATGGAAATCGAACCCACAACGCTTCCACTGCACCACTGTTACCACAATATAAATAAACCAATAACAATGTTATCTAGAACCGAATCATTGATCCGTTACTTTCAAGGATGGCATCATTTTTTCTTAATAATTATAAAAGCAAGTCGACCGCTGAGGTCACAGGCAGAATAGTTTCATTTGTCATAATAACCGGTAATTTTGTTAAGTAAAGTCGTTTATATTATATAATACTTTATAATATAATATAATCTTCTATAATCTATAATATAATATAATCAATATGTTGAGAATCACTTTGTGTTATGTAGTGATAGGTTTGTCTGTGTGTGCTGCTCTGTATACGGCGAAAGGTAAAATATTATAAGTTTTTATATTAATAACTTTGGTACTTTTTAATATAGATATAATGTGGCCAGTCGTAGCCCAGTGCCAGTGACTGTAAACGACTGGTTGTGGGTTCGATTCCCACTCGAAGAGTGGAAATAGTTAATATTTCCATTTTCTTCGCTCTGGTGTCGAGTTAAAGCGCGGCGTTAAGTTCCGCCACTTAACACGCAATGCCTCTGAATTCGGCGGAAAGTAGGTAACGAAGTGTCTTAACACTAGATTTCCTCTGCCTACCCTGCTGTGTGCGGGATACAGCGTGAAGCTAAAAACAAAATAAAATATGTGAGTTATTTTTAACGTCCAATATCAATAATCGATCCTAATACAAAAACTGCAACCTTAGATTGATCTAGCAAACAATGTCTTGAGAAAATAATTTTTTTCAGTAAAGTAAAAGTTACAGATATAGAATATGCTAGCCTTCAATTGGTTAGTGGTAATAACTTTTTGTTGTTTTTATGTATTCAAATAAACATCATGCATTTTTACTTTTAAACATTTTTTTTAAAGTGTTATTCCACACTTAGGAAAATTGAAAAAAATATTTAAAGAAAACGTATAAAAATTTGAACGCATCGGGATTCGAACCCGCGCCTCCTGAATACCGTCCAGGCGTTAAAGTGTTACCTTAAAAAAAATTCAAAGTAATTTGCAATAACTTACGGAACTCAACGCCGTGACAGCTGAAAGAAAAGTAACATTAACTAATAAGTGATACGAAATTAAAAAAAAGTGTTCACTTTCACTTAATAATTTGTATTTAATTTACGCAATAAAACTTGTCAATAATATTTAAAATTGAAAAATCCATTGGGTATTTTTTTATATAAAGCATCTATTTCTAAATTTTTACATGACAATGTTGGTAGGCATCTACCGTTGGGATATGCACGTACCATGTCGCTTCTGAAATATATAAAAAAAAGTTTAAAATAAGAATTCATTTAAATGTAAAGTAGTAAAAACATTAAAAAAATACATATTCTTATGTCTAGGACTTTCAATCAATTTGCTTTTAATGTAACATATTGCATCTGCGTCTACCACCCAATCAGAGAGGTAGTCAACACATGCTTTCGGCTAAAAAACAATTATCAAAATGTATACTTGCAGTTGAGTTAAGAAAAAAATGTCAATTTGGATTCGGCAAGAATCTTTAAAAATATAATTAGAATTTAAAAATATAAGTGGCCAGTCGTGACCCAATGGCACAAGCGTGTGACTGTAAACGACTGGTTGTGGGTTCGATTCCCACTCGAGGAGTGGAAATATTTAATATTTCCATTTTCTTCGCTCTGGTGTGAGATAAAGCGCGGCGTTAAGTTCCGCCACTTAACACGCAATGCCTCCGAATTCGGCGGAAAGTGGGGAACGGAGTGTCTTAACACTGGGCTCCCTCTGCCTACCCTGCTGTGTGCGGGATATAGTGTGAAGCAATTTTAATTTTTAAAAATATAACTCTTTTATTAAATTCCACATACAGCCGAAATTAATGGGCGTACAAACCTAACATTTAGCATATAGGTGCATTATCTTTCTTGAATTTTCTCAAAAAAACCGAGATTTTACTTATATCTTTTACTTTTTACATCTTAGCAAAACGTAGTTGCGATATATAACAAGTTGTTTTTTTTTTTTAGCTTCACGCTGTATCCCGCACACAGCAGGGTAGGCAGAGGGAACCTAGTGTTAAGACACTCCGTTCCCCACTTTCCGCCGAATTCGGAGGCTTGCGTGTTAAGTGGCGGAACTTAACGCCGCGCTTTACCTCGACATCAGAGCGAAGAAAATGGAAATATAATTTCCACTCCTCGAGTGGGAATCGAACCCACAACCAGTCGTTTTCAGTCACACACTTGTGCCACTGGGCCACGACTGGCCATAATTTACAAGTTAACTATGAAATAACTCATTTCCTATTAACCCAGCAGTTAAATGTACCATGACATTCATTTGACAAGAGCACGCCCATTTGCCGCCCGCATTTAAACAATAAAACAAATATTAACTTCAATGGTTCAAAACGCTTCGGAATTAAACATTAATGTATGTATTTATATAGGCTGTAGTGGCGCAGTGGGATGGTGAATGTGATTGGTTGTGGGTTCGATTTCCATTCGTAGGAATGATTACTTAAATAGTTAATGATATATAGGACAGAGCGCGGCGTTGAGTTCCGACAACACTTTCGTGTATCACAATTCGGGTGAAAAGTTAAGAACTAGTGTCTTAAATGTTTTTTTTTAGCTTCACGCTGTATCCCGCACACATCAGGGTAGGCAGAGGGAACCTAGTGTTAAGACACTCCGTTCCACACTTTCCGCCGAATTCGGAGGCATTGCGTATTAAGTGGCGGAACTTAACGACGCGCTTTGCCTTTGATGCCACAGCGAATAAAATGAAAATATTAAATATTTCCACTCCTCGAGTGAGAATCGAACCCACAACCAGTCGTTTACAGTCACACGTTCGTGCCACTGGGCCACGACTGGCCCCTAAACTGTCAGTTTTTTTTTCATTACTGTGTCTTAAAATAACATTTTTAATATAGTATATTATTGTCTTGATACTAGTTTCTTTTTGGATACCCTGCTTTGCGAGAGAACTAATGAAAGTGAAAAAAATATACTTAGTATGTTACGTTAACGTTGGAATGAAGTTTATGTACGGAAGTGTCGTATGTGCGAGAGCTGTGGGTTCAACACCGACGGCAAAAACGTAATTTTAAAAAATATATTTCATCTAGTAATTTATGTAGCGACTGAATTTTTTTTCAATATATCTATGTGTTCGTTAATCTCTCATATTATTCTTCAGCTTCTAGCTCCCGCAATTTCCTACCTTGCTCATATGCGTGAAACAGAGAGAACGTAGTATCAATACCCTCTGTGTTCATTTAAATTATATAAAACTAGCTTCGCCGCGTGATCTACGTGGATCTTTCGGTATATTTCAACCCTAGGTGGTCGATTTTTGAAAAATAAAGTAGCCTAAGTTTGACCTTGGATTATCAACTATATATATGACAAAATTCGGTACAATCGGTCATGCGGTGTAGATTTTTCATATAAACTTTCATCCTCTATTTCAACCCTTTAGAGGTTGATTTTTGAAAAACTATGTAGCCTATGTAAGATCCAGTCAATTTTACTACTTTCATTCTAAATTTCATCCAAATCAGACCAGTAGATTAGCCGTGACAGACAATATTTACTACATACAATTAAAGAAACGTTTAAAAAAAAAATTAAAAATTAAAAAAAAAAGTCACACTTGGTCAGTGATGGACATCACCACTAATATAATAAGATTAAATATAAATCTCAGTGGGTTTGAATTGTCACACTGTATACAAATTAATACTAATTAATGACTTGGGCACCTGTACAGAGAGCTATAGAGACATGGACAGAGTTAAATTATTAAAAAAAAAAAAGTATCAATACCCTCCGTTCTCCACTTTTCACCGTAAGAAAAGTGCCTAACCGTTTAACAACCGATTAGCTTTTCCTTTACCAAAAACTGCATAAATAATCATCATACTTGCAATAACAACCAGATTTACAATGTGCAAGACGTTTAGGCGCCGTCTTCACCCTTTTCGTTAGTTCCTCGGTTTCCCAGCAGGTGTATTCTTCGTAAAACGAACACGATTTATGTATTTCGTCATTTGAACAGTCTTTTTCTGCAATAATATAGCTTATAGCTTATTTAACACCGTTGTGGCCCAGTTGTAGTGTAGCACGCGATGATTATGGGTTCAATATTCATTTACTCGTAGGTGTTTTTTGAAAAAAACAATTGGGAAACGTATAAAGATTTGAGCTCAGCGGGATTCGAACTCGCGCCTCTTGGAAACCGTCCAGGCGCTCTGACCGCTAAGCCAGGCGTTTTACTGCCAGCTGCGTTCAAATTCTTATACGCTTATTGAAATTTATTTATGATGTTAGCATCTCTGTAGAGAATTTTTTTACACGGTTCGAGTCTCGTTGCGTTCAAATTTTTATAGTTCTTCTAAATTAGTTTACGTTGTATCCCGCATACAACAGAGTAGGCGGAACCTAGTGTTAGCTTTGCCTCGATACCAGAGCGAAGAAAATGGAAATATTAAATATTTCCACTCCTCGAATGGGAATCGAACCCACAACCAGTCGTTTACAGTCACACGTTCGTGCCACTGCGCCACGACTGGCCCTGAAAGGTTTAAGTGATTCGTTCTGATCCTTTTTTTTGAAACTACCTTTGAATTGACATAAAATGAATAGTTAATTTCTCTTTATTTACACTACAAGAAGTAGAACTTTATGTAAGCAAAAGATGAAGCTATATGTACCGGAAAAGTATATTTTATTTTATAGATATTGAAGGAATTTAGATTCCGCCAATTGAAGATCGAACTCATAACTATTGTGTATAACGAGTCACTATACCACTAAGCCACGGTGGTGTCTAAACTGACCTATAACGAGAGGATACAGGTTCAAATCTCGCAACATTTAATCAATTTTCATAAAAATATTTGAACACTCACTTATTATTAAAGCCCTACTACATACACTCAATAATGACAAAATAACTATTAACATTTATAATTTATATGAAAATTTGATTAAATAATAATACAGTCGGTAAATAGGAAGCTATTGCGTTAGTTAATTAAAATTTTGCCGTGAAATTAGTTTAGAATGCAATTACAAATATCAATCATTGTTATACTATAATTGTTACGTGACGTGCTAGTTTTTTGTTTTTTAGCTTCACGCTATATCCCGCACACAGCAGAGTAGGGAAAGGGAACCTGGTGTTAAGATTTTTAGAGGCATTGCGTGTTAAGTGGCAGAGCTTAACGCCACGCTTTGCCTCGACACCAGGCGAAGAAAATGGAAATATTACATTTTTTTACTCCTCGAGAGGGGAATCGAACCCAGAACCAGCCGCTTTAATCGCACTTTGTGCCACTGCGCCACGTCTGGCCCAATTATATATAACAAAATCATAAAAACAGATGAACAAAGTGTTTTGTCATTACATTTTTTTGTATTTATTTTTCTTTTTAGCTTTTCCCGAACAGTAGACTGAATAAATAGAACAATGTGCAAGACACGCCAGTCACTACTTTGCCTAGAACTTCAATAATTCGACCCCCTAGTTAGGATGGAACTAGGGTTTCCAATATTTCTTCGTCTAAGTATAGTTTCTTAAAATAAAGTTATAAATTATATAGTACGCTTAAAAATACTCTTTGCTATGCAAATAGATAAAGTAGAAAGGCACACCGCGGAAAGTGGGGAACGACTTCGGAGGCATTGCGTGTTAAGTGGCGGAACTTAACGCCGCGCGTTACCCCGACGTGCTAGTTCCTTTTGGTAATATTATTGGTTCACGTTTTTTCACGCATAACGGGGTAGTCATCTAGTGTCAGGACACTCCGTTCTCCGTTTCCGTACGTATTTAAGACGTTGAGTGTTGAATGGCGCAATTCAAAATCGCTCTTCGCCTTAAGCAAAGAAAAGAGTACAATAAAGTTATGATCATCTATCGAGTGGGAATCGAACCCATAATTACAGTCAGACCTAGTGACACGATGGGTTAAAAAAAGAATCAAACTCTGAACCACTAATTAATTTGGATGAATATTCTCTCCTCTTTTCTCGTAAAATACATAATTATTATATAACAACAGAGAAATAATGAAGAAAAGTTAGAAAATTCGTTTAAAAGAGTATTTGTATCTTTAACTCTAGTTATTAATAATTATTTGTGACCCATTTTTTTTTATTTACAGATATGTTGCTTACATTTTTTTATATATTATTAAGAAAATATTAATATTATTTTTCGTTTTTTATGTTATTAATTTTCACTTCTTTTTTATACTCTTAGATTTAATTTGATTTTTATTTTCCTTGTAAATTTTAAATAATGTAACCATGCATGTGAACCATTATAGAAATATATAAAAAGTATATTGTCAAATGTAATTGCCACTGGTGAGTTTAATAAATAAATAAATGAATGAAAATGTAATTATAGATCCGCCAAAACCATTTAAAACTTTAAAAGGCCCGTTGCTAAGAAAGGTTGCTCACCCACCCTATTCGATCGCATACAATAGAGAAAAATAATAATATTTATACTTTTAAACATTTTTAAAGTGTTATTCCACACTTAGGGATAGTAGAACGCATGGCTCAGTGGTGAGAGCGCTTGAACGGTATTCAGGAGGCGCGGGTTCGAATCCCGCTACGTTCAAAAATTTTAATACGTTTTATTTAAATATCTTTTTCAATATTATTTATATATTTTTTCTTCAGGTAAATGCCCACCAAACGAAGAGTACCTACTATGCGGTTCTTGCAGCAACTGTACCAACCCGACGCCCACAAATTGCAGTGACGATTGTTTGGAAGGCTGCTACTGCATGCCTGGATACTTGAGGAACGAAAACAGTACTTGTGTCAGCGCTGATAAATGTGGTAAGATTTTTTTAACTCCACGCTGTATCCCGCACACAGCCGGGTAGACAGAGGGAACGTAGTGTTAAGACACTCCGTTCCCTATTTGTATTATTTGGTTTTTAATATTTTAGAGAG